>CM028758.1:10791058-11391058 GCA_016801395.1 Leptodermis oblonga | reverse complement strand
TTATTAATATCAAATTTTGCTATTAATTTATCGTAGTTAAGTTAAAATAATAAAGAACTCTTTAATACTATTTTGAGCAATACAAAGTGGACTCTTCTAATAGAACAGAGAGAGTAACTCTTACCGTGAACAATACACATAATATCTAGTTTAGATGATGAAATATTGAATATCTATCCGTGGAGAAATTATTGAGTGCACCCTTCAATTTTTGTAGCAGTAAAATAGTTACTTTGGACGCTATCCAACTTTTGTGGTGACTGAAAGGAAATCCTCTTTCACATTGCACATGATTTTTAGAATTGTCCCAAGTGTGTGGGACAGAAAGCATTTAAAACATCCTATGAAATAGACTGACTTATCATGTTCACTAAATTATTGAGACATTTAAACGGATGGATGGATACGTACTATTTAAGCTAACAATCGGGCAAACACGCAACTAGTAAGTACTTTGTTATTGACGTTAAATTTGGCGTTTGATATCGGCTTGTCGGTGTATTGCTGTGAGATTATAAGATATGTGTGTTCCTACTCATATCTCCGATGTTGATCTAATAAGTGTGAAGGTAAAGCAATTCGGCTTGCCCCGCCTGCAATTAGTTAAAATAGTGAATTTGTGTGGACTGGCCGGTATATTTTTTTGGTTGATATGTTCATTTATTCCGTTGCAAGTTAATATCTTTGGAACATATTTTTATTCTCACCAGGGCAGTAGCAGAGCACCTCTCACATGATCTACCATACAAGTTATCACCAAACGATGTTTACTTAACTTGTGGATGTATGCAATCGATTGAAATCATTTTGAGTGTTCTTGCTCGTCCAAATGCCAACATTCTTCTTCCAAAACCTGGTTTCGCTTACTATGAAGCTCGTGCGATGTTCTGCGGTATCTATTTTTGCCACTTTGATCTTCTTCCTGAAAAAGATTGGGAGGTTGATCTTGATGCCGTTGAAGCTCTCGCAGACAAAAATACGGTCGCAATGGTGATTATAAACCCTTGAAATCCCTGGAAATGTGTATAAGTATGAACATTTGAAGAAGGTACGTAACGTAACGTACGTAGCTTTTTCATGCATGCATTGCATGATGTAAAATATTTGCTCCTTTAATTTGGTCAACTGTTTTTTTAAAGGTTGCTGAAACTGCTAGAAAACTTGGGATCTTAGCTGTATCAGATGCATAGGCGGAGCTAGGATGAGGTCCCGACTGACCTCACCGTAAGTACTTGTATACGCATATATAATTATAGTAAATATTGTGTGTTAAGTATGTAGTGTCCCAGTCAATATATATTTTTAAATTAATACTACCGCAATTTTAAGAATTTGTGTTTTGCAATTTAATGTCGAGTGGCATGTGAGATTTTGTTTTTTCATATTTATTTGAATATGTTTGTGTCATTGTGGATGTGCCCCCTCTAAAAAAAATTCTGACTCCGCCAGGAATCAAATGAAGTGTATTATCACCTTGCCTTTGGAGGTAATCCTTTTGTGCCAATGGGAGTATTTGGTTCAATTTCCCCGGTTATTACAGTTGGGTCCATATCAAAAGGGTGGATCGTTTCGGGTTGGCGGATCGGTTGGCTTGATAAAAATGACCCGAATAACATTCTCAAGAAATACGGGGTACGGTGGATAGCTCTCTCTTAATTTATTTATTTATTTTTTACTATATATATATAATTTGAAAAATATTTTATTTTCCCCACCAAAAAATAAAATAATATGGATAAATATTTAGAATAAATAATTGTTTTTTTCTACACATGACAATCAATGCTTATGAAATATACTCGTGATGATTTCACATTATTTTTTTGCAGATTGTTGATACTACCAGGTAAATTATACTCTTTCTGTTTGAAATAGAATAGTCAACTTTCACACATGTATAAATTTTTATGAATTCAAGGTACAACACTTAAAAATAGTTAATTGATACTATTTATTCTATTTATATCCTTACTTTTAACTGTGAATTAATTGTGGGACTGCGCATATAATTATATTAATAAGGGGGTGAGTGAAAAATTAATTTGAAAGTGGCCGGACTCTTCTACAAGAACAAAAAAAATATGTTTTTAAAAGTGAACTCTCCTAATAGAAGTATTATTTGCAATTGAAAGTTCTACCAATTTCAACCTTTTGTTTCTCACTATTTGCATGTTTTAATCTAACTATGATTTATGAACAATTAATTAATGAGCTATTTCTGTATATATGTCAAACTTTGTAATGAATGTGCTACTATACGTATTATTTATACCTAATTATCTTCCGGCTGAAAATGCATGTGGAAGTTGAAATAATAACTACATACCTTTTTATTAAAAAGACGTTATATTTAGCCTGTTCTTTAAGTTTTGATTTTGCTCTCAACAGTAAATTTATATATTGTAATCAATTTTTATCAACTTTTTACTATTCATCAATATCTTTTTACATTTATAATACACTTTTTACATTATAAAACTATTTTTCCAAAATCAAAACTCAAACCAAAACTCAATCCTTTCATAAAGAACAGGCCTAAAAGTTCTTGCATGCATGTACACAGGGGCGGAGCTACATAGTAGCTTGGTGGGGTAGTTCTCAATTTTTTTCAAAATACCTCAATTATTATATAAAAATTACAAAAAAAAAAAGATAAAATAATTGATTTTATCTCACCAAAAATTAAGAAAAATAGGAGCAAACTGTAAACAAAATTTAATTTAATATTTAATTAATTAAAAGTGTGTTTGCTGTTAGAATATATACAAGTATCCTTAATGAATTTGAAGTTTGGTAAAAACAACATGAGTTTAAAAATTCACCTAACAATATTCAAATATAATTATTTTTGCATTTTTTTAAAAACAAAAATCGTTAATGTAGTATAACATTTTTTATAATTTTTTTTGCCCCACCTTACCTTGAGGACTTAGCTCTGCCACTGCATGTACATGTGTAAAGTCATACCATTAAGGTATAATGTATACGCCGTCTTACTCTATATTTCTGATTCTAGAGGGATGCCACTCTATCATGTTGATGATGTTGTTGTTTGTAGGGATTACTTTAGGAATAAAGAATTGGCTGCGTATATCCTTTTGGAGTTGAGCAGTCAACTCTTGACGAAGGACTCAACAGGATCAAGGCTTTCTGCAACAGCCATTCCAAAATATAAAAACTGGCCAAATGTGAAATGAGCAGAAATTAATGGGTTATTTTCAACTAGTTCTTAATGTTTTGAAGAAATTAATATAAAATTAAAAAGATAAACTATTAATTGGATATCATGTTATCTCTAGGAGGAAAAAGATTTGCATTCTTAGTGTTGTATATGCTATACATTTGGAAGTTCCATAAGGATTGTTTTCATTTTCACAAAGACTTGTAATTTGTTGGACAATTTGAAGCGCAGTATCTCTTTTTTTATTTTTTATTTTAAAGAAACGCCTATCAATTATAGCCTAAACATTATTGAATGTAAGTTACGAAAGTATACATTTCGCGTATATATAGCGTCTAATTTATTTGCAAGTTGTTGATACATTGCGGTTATAAGTGTAGTTGCTGAAAATTTATCGTGTATCCCATATATATATAGTACCTCTAATATATCGTATATTATTTACAACCTTTAATGTATTGAGTTAAACTACTAATGTGTATCACATATTTCTATAAATGAATAAATAAAACATAACGTTCCTTCTGACCATTAAATACAAAATTTTGTTTTTAGAATTAAAAGGGTAAGGTAGTCGAATGCATACAAGCTCTTGCTCTCGCATGTTTGGGTCATGCCATTAGCCTATAAATTTATACATTTATTATGTATGCTGTTTTACTTTTATTTATAGAAGATGTTGTTTTTGCTTCTTTCTTGTTAGTTTAATAATTTCTCTGTCTCGCTCAAAAAATTTACTTTAGAAAATATACAAATTATTAAGGGTTGTGAGGTACATTTAAAATAAATAATTTGTCAACATATTTTTCATTTATATTCTTACTTATAAAGTAAAGCTTAATTATGCACTACACATTATTATATGTAATGTAAACAAATTCAAAGTGATCATTTAATCCTTGGCTTCAGACTGCTCCCAAATACCTTATATTCGAGTATAGTTTTTGCATGAATCTGGAACTAGGCTTTGTAGCACCTCTATAGCAATTCTAATAAAAGGGATACTTTCTGATTAAAAAAAAAAAAGTAATGTAAAAAAATTCAAAGTGAATTCCTTTAAAGGGACAAATTTTTTTTTAAAAGTAAATTTTTTGAGTGAGACGGAGGGAGTAGTTGTTAGATGTTCTTGTTTGAAGGAATCTTTTTTTTTGGATTGAGAGATTTAATTTTTGTTTAATACTACTACTACTGCCAAATAATTTTAATAGAACATAAGATAAGATAAACCAATTAAAGAATCAACGAAAGTTTTTCAACTTCATTAACTCCATCCATGTGAGACCAAATGAGCTGAGTCGTTCATCAAAATGGAGATTTCATGGCGCTTCAAAGGGAGCGAGTTATTGGTGAATTCTTCAGCGCTAACTGTGAGTGCCATCAGGCAAATGTTGATGAAAAAATTGGACCGAAATGACCCTAGGCCAATTCTTCAATTTGCTCTTGGCGACCCTTCTTCTTTCCCATCCTTTAGGACTGCTCCTGAGGCGGAAAAGCAATCTCCGATGCCCTTTTCTCTGCTAAGTACAACGGTTACGCTGCCACTGTTGGTATTCTTCATGCCAAAAGGTAAGCTCATTTTTTTCACTTAGAGCTCTTTTAATTTGGGTTGTTGTCTTGCTTTGATTTCTTCGAATTCGAAATGTGTTATATTTTTACACTCAATTAATGGGAAAATCGCAATTTCAGTCGCTGTTCTATATCTTCATTACACTCTTGGTCCCTATTTTTTTCATATTTTGGCACTTTTATTCTCTATGACATGTTGTAGCCGGTTTTGTAGGTCATTTTGAGGATAAAATACAATTTTAAATTTACAAAACTACCCCCAAAATGACCTACAAAACTGGCTATACAGCAGGTCATAAGCACTAAAAGTGCCAAAACAATAAAGAAAGTAGACCAAAAGTGTAACGAGTATAGAAGATGGACCAAAAGTGTAACAAGAACGACTAAAAGTGCCATTTTTCGCTCAATTAATTAACCAGGGCAATAGCAGAGCACCTCTCCCCTGATCTGCCGTTCAAGTTATCGCCGGATGATGTTTATTTAACGAGTGGATGTGCCCAAGCAATTGAAGCTATTTTGACTGTTCTTGCTCGTCCTAATGCCAACATTCTTCTTCCGAGACCCGGTGACCCTTGTTATGAGGCTCGGGTGAGTTTTAGCGACATCGAAAAGCGTCACTTTGATCTTCTTCCGTAGAAAGATTGGGAAGTTGATCTTGATGCGGTTGAAGCTCTCGCGGACGAAAACACCGTCGCAATGGTGATTATTAACCCAGGAAATCCCTGTGGAAATGTGTATAAGTATGAACATTGAAAGAAGGTACGTAATTTAAATTATTCCACACATATGATGCAGTGTCTAATTATTTTCACTTTTTTTTAAGGTAGCTGAAACTGCGAGAAAGGTTGGGATCTTAGTTATATCAGATGAAGTGTATTATCACCTCACCTTTGGAGTTAATCCTTTTGTGCCAATGGGAGTGTTTGGGTCAATTGTCCCGGTTGTTACAGTCGGGTCCATATCGAAAAGGTGGATTGTTCTGGGTTGGCGGATCGGTTGGCTCGTCACAAATGACCCGAATAACATTCTCAAGAAATACAGGGTAGCTACTCTTTCTTACTTTGATATGTACTCTTGTCACGAAGTTGATCATTCCACTTGTGTATGTTCGCTTGCATTTTACATATGCATCTTAGACTAGTTTCAATGCTGTGTTCACTATCACGTTTTTTTTTTTTGTCCAATGATAATAAAGTAAACGTATATTGTCACTCTTAGCTAGCAAAATAGAAATGAGTGACAGAAATTTATTTTGTTATATTGTTCACTCGATTAACAAGATAAATTAGATAGAGAATCTGGAATGCGCGTTGGACACTAGAGCATTATGGGCCTTAAATAATCCATTCCAAGAGTTGTGATCGATGTTTTTCATATTAATTTTTGCAGATTGTTGATTCTATTATTGGATTTCTCAACGTCTCTATTGACCCTGCTACTTTTGTTCAGGTTTTGTTCAAAATTAATTTATCTAATATTTATGAAAATAATATATTATATAACCTAAGGTGCTCAAGAACTTTTTGCATTGACACATTTGACAGGGTGCTTTACCTCAAATACTTGAGAAGACGAAAGGCGATTTCTTTGCAAAGATTAATAATTTGCTTGTACAAACGTCAGAGTTGTGTTACACCAAAATGAAGGAAATCCCTTGTTTTATTTGTCCTAGCAAGCCTCAAAGAGCTTTGTATATAATGGTAAGTGTGATATCTCCTGATTTTCTGTGAAAAATATGCCATGTTCGTTAGCATGTTTTTGAAGTTTTGCATTTTATACTAATCCCTCATTGTTTCCAAGTACACTTATTTACAATTCAATCACGTTTTTTTTATATTCTCAATATTCTTTCACATTTAACTAATATTTTTAAAATCAAGCTTTCAAAATATATTTTCAAAACTATTTCAAAACGAACATGGACTTAATTTGCTTTTAAGATTTCCATCTAATTAGGGAAGCATTTGGCTTGTAGGTAAGACTAAATTTGTCCCTCCTGGTAAACATTGAAGATGATATAGACTTTTGCCTCAAACTGGCAAAGGAGGAATCTGTGATAATTCTACCAGGTAACTATGACCATCTAGAAATGAATGAGTTGGTTCCGTGTGTCAAATTGTTTTATTGAATGCTATCAGCTACGTTAATCTAACACGTCTCATTAAAATAGTCATACTTAAAATTATATTTTATAATTCGTAAACAATTGTACATCTGAACCAGACAACGAGAGTTCTACGTATTTCTAGGCTATAGTTGATTTCTGATTTTTTAGGCATGTTGTTGTTTGTAGGGATTACTTTGGGAATGAAGAATTGGGTCCGTATAACCTTTGCCGTTGAACCGTCATCTCTCAGCGATGGACTCAACAGGATCAAGGCTTTTTGCAATAGGCATTCCAATAACCATTAATGAGATTTATAATAAACTGGCCAGATTTGAACTGATGAGGCTAGAAAAGTTTCATTCAGCTCAACTCAACTCAATACTGTTATCAAATATCAACGGGGTTGTTTTCAACTATCGATCTATTATGGCATGTTTAGAAAAGTATCGCCATAAAGTATCGACGATAATGAAACAAAAAATACACATATTGATTTTAAATGTTAAAGTATGGCAAGAAGGGATTGCCCCTTCTATTTTTTTTATTATAGTGTAGATTGTATTTTGACACCCTGAGATGGGCTGTACTCTCTTAGTTTCATTAGAAAGTTCAATTTTAAAGATATATAAATTTTTATAAGGTACAATATGTAAAATAAGTAATTTGTCATTATCATTTTCATTATATCTTTATATTTTTATAGGTGAATTAATTGTAAACTATGCACAATATCAATAACGGTATAAAAAGTAAAAAAATCATACTCCAAAATTTTTAAACCGTCGGTGGTAAGGTATGACTGGATCAGACATGCCACCTAATTGGGTTTAAAATCCTCTAGTCCAAAAATTTTTTTGACTAAAGTATCCCAACCCCAAAATGGCAAAATTAGGGGGAATAGTGGTGAGATCCCACCACCAATCCCCTCCCTCCGAATTTTTTACTATTTTGGTGTTAGAACGTCAAAAAAAAAAATTTGGATTAGAGGATCTAAACCCACCAGTTTATAGGGCTACTTGGGCCAACTGACTAGTCCTCTTGGGTGTAATAACATTGATATATTTACTTGTATTGATGGAGTCTTATGTCAGAAGGTATGCCAATATGCCCCTAATATGAATCTAAATGTAATATGCGATACATTAGCTAAACTCAATATATTTGAGGGTTAAAACAATATGTTATACATCAGAGACTAAACTCATAATCACGATACATTAGCGTTATGCGAAACCCAATAAGCGATACATTAGAAATTAAACTTATAAACACAATATATTAAATTAAACTTATAACCACAATCAAGTTACACAATTTGGAGCAGTTGTAATTAGCGGTTCAATTCTCACGCGTTGAATCTATAGTTCGGTCTGTCTAGTGACTAAGATTTAGGAGTAACAAATCCCATTTCCATGTCGTCAGTTAAAATTGTGTTGGCTGTTTGTTCTTGTTTGGGGGAATCTTTTCTTTTAATTAAGAGACGCTGGACAATAATTTATTTTTTAATAAATAAATAAATCAACTAGTTAACTCTATGTGAGACAAAATAAGCACCGAGTCTTTATTTACTTTCTGACAAAAATGAAAAAATCCTGTTCTAAAAAGAAATCAATTTTGGAGGGAATTATTTAAATCTTAAGTTTAAATTTTAAAATTTCAACTTAGTAAAAAATCAGGTGTTTAGATCGAATTTTTTTTGTTTGTTTTTCCAAATGATATTTTTCTTTCCAAAACGGTCACAAAGTAAACAGAGTCAGTCTTCACTTTCAGCCGTGAAAATCATCCATCAAAGGGAGGAAAAAGGGAAGGCAATAAAAATGGAGATGCCCTTTTCTTTGCCAAGTATGGTTATGCTCTCACTAATATGTATCGCGAATTGATTTTAACTACTCCCTCTGTCCCACTCAAAAAGTACATTTTTAATTTTTTTTTTTTTTTTTTGGTTCCAGAATCCACTTTGAATTTATTTACATTACATACCCTTATTAATATAACAATGTGTAGTTCACAATTAACCCTTACTTCTCTAAAGTAAGGATATAAGTGAAAAATATAGTAGTAAATTACTTATTTTAGGTGTTGTACCTCACAACCCATAATAAGTTGTACACATTTTAAAGTTGACTATTTGAGTGGGACAGAGGGAGTATAATGTATTGCGCATTATATTAAATTTCTGGCGTGCTAAAGTATAAATTATATGTCTTTAGTTTTTTATATATGGCATATTGAATTTAAGTTTTGATGGGTTGAATTTTGACTCGGTAGTATGGCGGTTATGAACTTGGCCTATAATCTATCGCATATCAAGGCCTATCATTTATTGCAGTTATGAGCTCACCCTAATGTGTATACCATACTGAATTTAGCTGTTGATATAGTTTAGTCACTAGATTATCATATGATGTATTGCATATCGAGTCTAGCATAGCAGATAGAAGAAAACACACTTATCGAATTCAGCTTATGATGTATCGTGCACTATCTGACCGGAGACTTCCCAAATAATAATACAAATTTAGGGGTAAAATAATGTCAATCGATCAAACAAAACATGCATTTTTAAAAGAATATGGACAGATTACCTTAGGAGTAGTTAGTAGAAAACTAGTAAAAAATTGTCTTTAAATGTGTGCGTGGGTGAGTGTGATTTGTGAAAGTGAAACTAATAACGAATAAAACAAAAATAAAATTTGGTACGTAAGCTCCATATTGAGCCAATTAGCTCTTCTTTCTTCGTTTTCCAATCATTTTTCGTCCCCACTGAGTCCACTCTCCTCGCTCTCAAATGGCGATGGAAAATGGGATTTCATCAAAGAAATGGAGCTTCAAAGGGAACGAGTTATTGGTGCGGTCTTCAGCAGTGACCGTGAGGGGTATTCTGAACCTTTTGATGGCAAATTTGAACTCAGATGACCCGAGGGTTACTATTCCATTAAGCCATGGCGACCCTTCTGCATTCCCATCTTTCAGGACTGCCCCTGAGGCCGAAAATGCAGTCTCTGATGCCCTTTTCTCCGCTAAGTTCAATGGTTACGCCTCCACTGTTGGTATTCTTCCTGCAAGAAAGTAAGGTTTTTTTACTAAATATGGAAAGTAAGCTTCTTTTTTTAATACTAAATGTGGTTTGTTTCCGGTTAAATCCCCACATACTGAGCATATGGGAGAAAGGATAATCGGGATTTGTTTCGTATGGTACAGTTGTGATAATTTCATTCTGGTTGAGGTCAGTGTGGCGTAGGCAGAAAAAAAAATATATAAGGGGTCAAATAAATGTATAGATATATATAAGAAGTGAGGCGGGGGTTACGCCCCTGGTTGAGGTGGTAGTGTGTGCCTGAATGAGCTCCGATTTTAATGAGTTCTGAACTCAAACACAGAAAAGGGACTTTGAGCCCTGAAATATGTGCATGAATGTGTTGGCGTCTATGTGTTTGTTTACATATATGCAGAACATTTGCACTGAATTTGTGTAATTTATGTAAAAAAATTTCATGTTTGGTGAAAATTTAAATAGTGGTTTTGTAGCTGAACTTGCACAGGACATTGCTTGTTATAGTGTGACAATTCTTCATACCGATCTAAAGAATAAATTTTTTGACCTTTTCATTTGCTGTAATTATTTTGTAGAGCTTCATATTGGTGCTCTCTAAGATTTAGGATACACTAATGTGATAAAAATTGATACTTTTATTCTCACCAGGGCTGTAGCAGAGCACCTCTCACATGATCTGCCATACAAGTTATCACCAGATGATGTTTATTTAACAAGTGGATGTACACAAGCAATTGAAGTTATTTTAACTGTCCTTGCTCGTCCTAATGCCAACATTCTTCTTCCGAAACCCGGCTTTCCTTATTATGAGGCTCAAGCAATATTCAACTGTGTTCAGTTCCGTTACTTTGATCTTCTTCCAGAACAGGATTGGGAAGTTGATCTTGATGCTGTTGAAGCTCTAGCAGATGAAAACACTGTCGCGGTGGTAATTATAAATCCTGGAAATCCTTGTGGAAATGTCTATAAGTATGAGCATTTGAAGAAGGTATGTGATTAATTGTTTCAAGGATGATGTGAGATTCTGTAGTTAACTT
This sequence comes from Leptodermis oblonga, assembly GCA_016801395.1. NCBI lineage: Eukaryota > Viridiplantae > Streptophyta > Magnoliopsida > Gentianales > Rubiaceae > Leptodermis > Leptodermis oblonga. The sequence goes on along the minus strand of CM028758.1, from coordinate 11,380,112 downwards.
ACATGTTACAAAATGCATATTAAGTGAATGTGGTAGTGTATTTTTTAAGGTTGCTGAAACTGCGAGAAAGCTTGGAATCTTGGTTATATCTGATGAAGTGTATTATCATCTTGCCTTCGGAAGAAATGCTTTCGTGCCAATGGGAGTCTTTGGATCAATTGCTCCGGTCATTACAGTTGGATCCATATCTAAAAGGTGGATGGTTCCTGGTTGGAGACTTGGTTGGCTTGTCACAAATGACCCGAATAACATTCTCAAGAAATACGGGGTACTCTTTCTTTGCAATATGTTCTGATGAGTGTAATTTAGCCTTCTAGGACTTGAATGATGACACACTTAGATCATACTCTTTGAGAACCTCATATATGTGCTGAATTTCATAAAGTATTTGTTTTCTGTCTGCATCTCTCTTTCTACCTTGCGTATTCGCGCATTAAATGCATCTGAAAAGTTCTTATGTTTTGATGTTTTTGCAGATTGTTGATTCCATCGTTGGGTTTCTCAACATTTCTACTGATCCTGCAACTTTTATTCAGGTTTAGTTAAAAAAACAAATTTCCAACTATGAAAAGTATATCTTGTAGAGATATTATCAAGGGCTCAAGAACTTTTGCATTGACAGGGTGCTTTAAGTCAAATCCTTGAAAAAACAAAAGGTGATTTCTTCGCTAAGATTCTTGATTTGGTTAGAGAAACCGTGGAATTATGTTACAACAAAATAAAGGAAATCCCTTGCCTTACTTGTCCCAGCAAGCCTGAAGGAGGAATGTTTGCTATGGTGAGTTGATTTAAAGTGTGACATTTTCTTATCTTGTGCTGTAATTCGGTTTATGATCAATCCAGCGAAAACTTTTGTGCGCTTTCAGGTAAGACTCAATCCATCCCTTCTGGAAAACATTGAAGATGATATGGACTTCTGTCTCAAGCTGTCAAAGGAGGAATCTGTGATAGTTCTACCAGGTAAAAGACCATACGAAATTGAAAAGTTAACTTTTTTACATTTTCTTTCGCAATTCTCTTCTGCTTATTAACTGAGCTAGTTCTGTCTGCCAGAAACTTTTTAGTTAGTGTTTATCAGCTACTATTCCTATTTTCACGTATAATTTTCGCCATAAAATGTGCAATGTGCCGATCTTTGTTATGATTCGCTGGAGATTGGAAAACATAAAATGAACAAAACCATGCCAACTTTTCCTGATATGGTATGCATTATGGAAAAATTAGTCTGTTCTTTTTCATGAAAAATTCATCAGCTGTTTACTTATGAAATGAATGTACTTCTTACACTACTGCTGGAAATGGTTGTTTAAGTTAAAACACTAAGTATCGTCTGTAAACCAACAGAAAGCAATAAGGAACACTTGTGGAATTAGATTGAAAAAAATATTCTTCTTGGATCTTTGATATGTTTCTGATTGTAGAGAGCTGTTGTTGTTGCTGTTGTTCTTGTAGGGATTGCCTTCGGAGTCAAGAATTGGCTCCGAATAACCTTTGCAGTTGAGCCGTTATCGCTCGATGAGGGACTCAACAGGGTCAAGGCTTTCTGTGAGAGGCACGCCAAGAAACAATGAAAGTTGTTTCCTCAATGCTATCATCAATGGTGTGGTTTTCAACTAGTCGTTGGATATCATGCTTCGTTTGAAGTTTTATCAAAATAATGTACCTTTTAGTTTGCAGCAATTTCCTCATCTCTAGGAGGAATATTGGAATGGCATTATGTATGAACTTGAACTTTTGTCATGAATTCTTGGTGATGTATGTAAAGCTTGGCAATTTGTGGTGGTTTATTTCATGTTCGATCGTTTGGTGACACACTAGCAAGCCCAGCATCGACCTGGAAGCTCTATGATTGTTAGTAGCGTTGGATTAGTGTTTGCCTTAATTTTTGTATCAGGGATTGAACTTGGTTTAGTAACCACAAATAAATATCCGCAAAGTTGCGGTTTGAATCCTTCCAAATTGTAAGGAGGGATCCATGGTTTTATTTTTATTTTTATGGATTGCTATAGGCATTTCAATTCCTTCTCAAATTGATTTCAGCAATTGTTTGAAGAAGAAACACCCCTTGAATTAATTAATTAATTAATTAATTGAACTACATACAAATTAAGTTAATATGTATCATATCAAGAGTATTTCGGTCTCAAATGTATAGTGGTCCGTACACTTAATATTTGTGTTGACATCAACAACTTTAGGTGACCTTCCGGTGTTTATGGATTCAATTGTTATACCTTTCTTAAATAGAGTTTGTTTGGTAATTTAGACAAACTTTGAGGAATGAAATTGTAATTAATACTAAAAAATAAATAAAATAAATAAATAACCTTATCATAAGATGCCTGTAGATTGCCAGTCAAGAAATAAATCGTTAAAAATTTATCATAAGAGACGTGTGACCTTGAGTATGGGACAAAAGCTGAAGTAGTTCCGGAATCCTACGTTGGATTATTTAGGCCCTGTTTGTTTTGATTCTCAAAACATGATTTTGAGAAAAGTTTTAATTTTATAATAATTTTTCATCATTTTCAATACACCTTTTTACATTTTTCAATATACTTTTTTACATTCCCAATACAATTTTAATATTATAAAATCAAAATAAATCTCAAAATTATATTTTGGAAATCATACCACACAGGCCTAGCTTCAAACTTCAACGTGCATTTCACTCTCAGCTTGACGTTTCCAGATCTACAGGTGCACCACAATTTCCAGATTTTCTGGATAGACAAACAAGTAATTTTTGCTTTGGTGAATTCATCAGTTTTTCAGAGAAAAAAACGAAGAAATGGAACAAGGGCCATCGACGACGACAAAGTGGAACTTCAAAGGGGATGAGAAAGCGAAGAAAGCAGCAGCTCGGACTATCAGAACCACAATGGACGCCGTGAAGGCTAATTTGAACGGAGAAGACGACAGGCCTGCTATATCTTTCGGCCCTGGCGATCCCAGTGTGTTTCCGAGCTTCAGGGCAAGTAAAGTTGCAGAAGAAGCCATCATTGAAGCTGTTCAGTCTGCTAAATTCAATAGTTATTCCCCAAGTAATGGTATTCCTCAAGCCAGAAGGTACCAATTCACAAAACACTTGCAAATTAAAGCCCTTTTCTTTGGCAAATTAAAACCCTTGCAAGTAATGGTTTTTTTTTTTTCTTTTTTCTTTTTTCTTTTTTCAGTCCACTGTTGAATTGGAAAGATATTTGAAACTAACTCTTTCAGACCCCTAACTTTTACAAACTGAACAGTTTGGTCTCCGCTGTCCGAATCTAATAGAGTATTAATGGCAGTTTTTTCTAAATATTTGTTAGGTGTTGAGATGACAGATAAATGTTTGGACAAAATTCTCCTTGATTTTAATGGTTATACGGGTCTCTATGCATATTTAACAAATTCTGTTCCATTCAGACTACGGGGACCAACATGTTCGGTTTGTAAAAGTTAAGAACCAAAAAAGTTGGTTTCGAATGTTAGGGAGCAAAACAGTTTAAAAAACAAATGTAGGGGACTAAAATTGGAGTTTACTCTTGCGGGTAATGGAATAAAAGTTTAGTTCTTGTTGTTGTATTCACTGTGAATAGGGTAGGTTGATGACTTAAAAAATCACTCTTTGATTTACCAATTCCACAAATTATCCATTCTGTCTTAACAGGGCAATAGCAGAGTATTTATCTTGTAACCAGCCTTTGGAAGTATCCCCAGATGATGTTCATGTTACCGTGGGTGGAAGGCAGGCAATTGACATCATACTCACTGCCCTTGCTCATCCTGGTGCTAATGTATTGCTTCCCAAACCAGGGTATTCATTCTATGAAGCCCGGGCGACGTTTAACCAATTCGAAATTCGCCACTATGATCTTTTGGCTGAACAGGCATGGGAAGTTGATCTGCAACATGTGGAAACTATTGCAGATGAAAACACAGTTGCTATTGTTATGATTAACCCTGGGAATCCATGTGGGAATGTATACAAATATGAGCATTTGCACAAGGTGAAAGTCTCTTGGACTCTCTTTTATGGACTAAAGAGTATAGTTTTTTGATGAAATTGTAATGGAAATTTTATGTAGATTGCAGAGACTGCAAGGAAGCGTGGTTTTCTTGTGATTGCAGATGAAGCTTATGCTCATCTAGGTTTCGGAAACACGCCATTCACCTCAATGAAGTTGTTTGGATCAAATGTGCCAGTTCTGTCACTTGGGTCTTTGTCAAAGAGATGGATGCTGCCTGGATGGAGGATTGGGTGGATTGTGATCACAGATCCAAATGGCATCCTTAAAAAATATGGGGTTCTTTTCTTTCCACTCCTCTCTACATTAGATTGTTGACTTTTTGTCAAGTTTCATCTTCGATGATTTTAGTTGCAGTGAAAATTCATCAAATGATTTGAAACTTCAAAGATATATTCATGAGGTGATGATTTTTAGTAAGAAATACAACCTACAATCTAGATTTAGCAGAAATACATCATCAAAGAACATGAATATCAAGAAGCAATCAGAATACAATTCATTTTGTAGACTGCATTTGTTGAACTCACAGTTTGATCTTCTTCTAGAGTAGATAATTGCTCATAAACATGAATTTTGGAAGATCTTTTCATGTCAGATTGTTGGCTGCATCGAGAACTGTCTGGAAATCTCACCCGACGCTGCAACTGTGATTCAGGTCTATATATTAAAGATATTCCTCCTTAAATTGTACTTTGTTTGGCTGAATGACCCTAGTCTCATAGGAATATGTATCCCAGGATCACAATATGTTTACCTTCGAGGTTTATGGTGTATGTTTTCTTGTTCATATCACGCAAAACCAAATGACAAAGTCAGGGTTCATCACTTCATTTCATTTTCATTAATTCTACTGTTCTTCAGGCAGCAGTTCCTAAGATCCTTAAGGAAATACCGGAGGATTTCTACTCGAGGACTTTGGATTTGCTAAGAGAAGCTGCAGATGTTTGTTATGAGAGGCTCAACGGAATCCCATGTTTTACATGTCCAAACAAACCAGAAGGATGCATGTTTATTATGGTGAGAGTAATGCTAAAACAGTGGAATTGGTTCATTTTTATGTGTCTTTGAGCTGAGATGAGAACACATTTTAGGTGAAACTAAACCTGTCATTACTGGAAGGCGTAAGCGATGACACCGAGTTCTGCCACAAACTTGCCAGGGAGGAATCTGTACTTGTGCTGCCAGGTAAGTATGCATGGAAATTTAGACTACTGTTATGTAACATTTTAGGTCAATATGAGATGGTTTCTGAGAGAAATTTTACAGGGATTTGCATGGGAATGAAGAACTGGGTACGCTTTGCATTTGCTGTTGAGCCATCTTTACTCCAGGGTGGTCTTGAAAGAATTGAAGCCTTTTGTTCAAGACATGAGAAACTGCAGATGAAGAGTTAGTTGGATTTCTTTTGCTCTGAAATCCAGTGCAAATACTACCTTCAATCATGCAGCATTGATTGACAGGACAAGTATTTATAGCCTTTTCTAACACTTTTACTCCCTCTTTTTAATAAATACTAGCTACTTTCAATCAACGTGTCTCGACTGTATATGATCCATATACTCGACCACATGTAGTAGGACAAAGACTTAATTGTTGGTGTTTGCTACCTAAGAATTGAATCTCAAAAATCTTTGAGCTGCTTTTACCAAATGATTCTCTCTTTAAATCAAATAGTTGAAGATTTTTTACGTTTGCACTAAATTATCATACGTTTGCAATTTACCCATTCTATTTTGAAATATATATCATTTGCCCCTATTTTGGATACTTTTATCCTTCCTTTTGTTGACGTTAGTCAAATTTTATTGTCGCTTTTATTTGTTGTCCAAATAAATTCGTCGACGTTCTTGCGATGCCTATGAAGCCAAACTAGAAGGAAGGAACCGACATTGTCGAATCGAAACTTTGTAATTTTGTAAAATTAATTTAAGGAGAAAGATTACTGTACTATTTTTACTAGAAATTTTCTGTAATGTTATGACCAATTATTACTTATATAATACAGTGAGGGATGAATCTATTGGCAAGTTTGGCTTGTTATGAATGAAAAGGTACAAAAGGATAATAAAATTCATCCCCCATGGGATATAGTTGAGGAAGCAATTATGTTAAGCCAACAGATAATGGTAGATAACTGTTCTTTTCAAATAAGTCAAATTAGCACAACACAATGCCGGATTTTCACGTTTACAACCGCAGACCGGAGAAGAGTATCTCGGGCCGTTGCAGAGAGTGTTCGAGTGAATATATTCCTTCTTTTAATTCAATTCAACTTTTACTGATTATGCATAATGGTATAGTGAATCATTTTTTCAAATAAAAAAGAAAAATCATTTAATAAACATGATCCAGACAGAAAATGTTTGTTTTTCCAAAATTGGCCGAGAACAAAGCCTAAAAGCACAAATATGATTTTAAAAAAACATTGTCATTATAGATGAGGAATATATAAAGAATTAAATTCTCTAAAAAATAACCTTTAGTAATCAGTAGTCGAAAAAGTCCAAGTTAACGGACTTGTCTCCGTTTGTTACCGTTAAAGTAGAACACAGCAGAGAGCCAAAGAGTCAAAGACCCACTACCGCCGTTAAAAAATTCAAATATTATAAAGACGATACCCCTCTAACGGCTCTTCCTGATTTTTCTTCTCCCCATTTCAAAATCAAAGAAAATCCCTATCTTCAAGCTCAGAAATCCAGCGGAACTTCTCACAATCTTCAACGAAACTATGGATTTGACGCCTCCCTATCATCGTTCTGATCCCAAAAGCCGAACAAAATCATCTTCAAGACTCTCAAAGCTGCGCTATTACAACGATGAGAAAAATGAAATAACCTCCCCAAATCTATCTCTCGAAATTGTTCCTTCTTCACCAACTATAGCCTCGCCGTCCCCTACGAAATCCCCTTATGGTGTTCCCGTTCACGAACTCCTACTTCTTTCCCCTTCCCCTCTTCGAAAATCAAAAACCCGTCTCATGGAAAGGATTGAAGTGACCGAGGATGGAGCTGCAGAGCCCCATGGAGCTCGCAAGAAACTCAAGAACAAGAATTCTGCTTCGGGATTGATGGGAATTCCTTCTCCGAGGGTTAATCGGAGGTCAAGAAGGCGATTGGAGCAGGACATGAGGGAGGAGAGGGATTTGGGGGCGGGAGAAGATTTGCCGAAGCCGAGGAGGAAAAGACAGAGTGGTCGGTCCAAGAAGGACAAGTTGAGTTTGGCCCCTCCAACTCCATCCCCAAGTATGCAAAAATTGGATTGAAAATTTTCATTTTGCAACTTTTTCTTTCCTTTAATTTATTGGGGTTTTTTTAATTTTTGAGGCTTTGGTTTATTGATTAGGAACAAGTGACCGCAATGAGTGTAATTTGGAAGGAGTTGGGCAATCGATAAATAATTTAGTCATGTGGAAAGATGTGGCAAAGTCAAGCCTTTGGTTTGGTTTTGGATCAATTTGCTTCCTGTCGTCTTCCTTTACAAATGGCATTAATATCAGGTGAGTTCCAACTTCTAACCCTAAATTGCAGAATTGATGATCATTCTAATTTCAGTATTATATATAACAAGTTTGCATCTTTTTATTTGTTTTTCAGCGTTTTCTCAGTCATGTCTCGACTAGGGCTCTTGTTTCTGGGATTGTCATTTTTCACAAATTCAGTCCGTAAAGGGTATGTTCATGTTTCTTAGCAAGTCAAGTTCTTCTCCTTTTATTTCCCTAACTTTTTCCTTGGTTAAAATTTCACAGAAATGGTACAAGTGTTAATCGAGAATTTAAGCTTACAGACGAAGACATATTAAGAGTGGGAAGATTGATCCTTCCGGCTACAAATCTTGCAATTTCCAAGATAAGGGAGCTGTTTTCGGGAGAGCCCGCGATGACCCTAAAGGTAGTAATATGTTCCTAGGGCTGTTCTGCTTATTAAATTCAGTATTTAAGGTTGTTGAAACCTGGTTAGATTGACATAATTCTCTGTTACTGGATTAGGTAGTGCCATTTCTACTTCTTGGAGCTGAGTATGGCCATTTGCTGACACTATGGAGGCTATGCTCACTTGGTATGATCACTTGATTGATAACCTTAACTTTTAGATGTCTGCATTTTAAACTTTCAGCTCAAAATAAGCCCTGATGTGTAACTATTCGTGCGAATTTTGACAGGCTTTTTCGCTAGTTTCACTTGTCCAAAATTGTACTCCTCTTACTCTGTTCAGATATGCAGAACAGGTAGTTTGAAGTTTGATTTGAACCAACTTATCCCTAATATTTAAAGACACTGAGGTTTTTGTTGTTCATTATTCTTTATTGAGAAAGTTTTCTACTTGAAATAATGTAGCTGATTATCTCAAGTCCTGGGGGCTGGAGGCATGGAGAGATTGCTCCCATAAGAAAATGGTGGCGGGATCTGGAGTGACAGCATTTTGGCATCTCACAAGCATTAGAACTAGAATCTTTGCAGGTAATCAGTTTGCATCTATCTCACATGGTTTGAAATTCCGTTTGCATTTTATAATAATTTTACATCATTCTCAATGCACCTTCTTATATTTTCAACGCGCCATTTTACATTTTCAGTATAACTTTTTTACATTTCTCATAAACTTTTAATAGTTCATAAAAATCATTCCAAACCGAAGTCTAAACCACAGCTTGGATACCACACGGGCTTCATTGCTACAGGCCAATCGGTCCATTGGAGCATTCATAAGTTCGGTTTTTTGGCTGCAAATTGGCATCTTGTTTGTATGTGTGACACCTAATTTTGTTTGGGATCTGCAGCATTCGTATGTCTGGTAATACTTAGATACTCAAGGCAACATCAAGTTTCAGAAGAAAGGGCAGAAGTGGTGGAGGTGGAGGAGGAGGGAGAAGGGGTTAAGGAACCAGAGAAGGCACTAATACTTGTGGAAACTGAGGCCAAAAAGGAGTAGCTATGAAGTTTGTGAATTGTATGGTTTATCTCCCCAGTTTTCTTTTAATAATAAGGCTGTGACTGTGTTACCAATGCCTATAGATTCTAACAGAAGTGTTATATCCTATCAGTTTAAACTTCATTGTATATGTAAATTACACTTGAAGATGTCAAAGGCAAGTTTATAATTGCTCTTGGGGAAAAATAATACTCGTAATAGCAATTGTTCATTTTTTAAAATTTTTTCTTATAAACAATAGTTCATTAATTCCTCTGTATTTTTTAAATCTTTTTTCCTTAGTTTTTTATTTTTTTTTATTTTTAAAGATTACATTTTACCCTTTGATATCAACATTTTATGATTTATCACATTTGTTTTTAAAACTAACAAATTTATGTGTAATATTAAAATAAACAATTTACCCATGTGATGTTAAAATGATAAAAAAAATAAGTTTTAACTAATAATTTCTTCCCATTCACAACCATACATACAAAGTACAAACCCATATATTTATTACAAAAATTTCTTTTGCTTGCCTCGAGAAAAAACTTTTTACACACTAAATTCTCAATTAAAAGAATTTGGTTTCTAAAAGCTTCTTGTCCTTAATCTTGTTTCCATTTTTAACTTTCATATTTATTAATAAAAATAGAAATATGTAAGATACATAATTAAGTCACATATAAAATATGTTATCAATAGGAAAAAAAATGTGAAATATTATTTATTTTGAGTATTATACTTTAAAATTAATAAAAGTTATTCTCTTCAGAATTAGACTCTTTTAATAGATGAATGGTGTACTTTCTATATTTCAATGCATTGCAAGGATAATAACAAGTTCTCAAGGTTTGACAATTTTAATTTAAACATAATTATGTGTTTTGATCTTTTCAAAAAAACAAAAAAAAAATGTTTGGATTAAAAGAAAGAATAATGAGATATGATCCAATTAGAAAATCTCATTATTTGGGATTAATGTTTGTTGTTTCGTTCCAATTTTATCGGATATCTCGAATGGACAATGCTTTTTGTTATAAATGTAAACCTTGAGAGCAAAAAGTTGAGGGGAGGAAAATCACATTATTATATAAAGTTTGAAGGACTATATAGTTCATTTTTCTCTGTCAAAGTCCCCCACCTAAAACCCTGGAGATTATTTATCATTTGTTACGACTCTCTTTCTCTCTAATTCATTCAATCACCTTAAAATACCAATTCTACCAAAATTAGGGCTAGGGTTTTATCTTTTCCCATCATGTCTACGGCGGCGACACCTAATTCGAAGAGGAAACCTGTGTTTGTGAAGGTGGGTGACCTTAAGCCCGGGACCTACGGACACACTTTGATCGTCAAGGTGGTGAGCTCCAAGGCCGTGGTGAATAAGAGCTCAATTGTTGGAGGCGGTGGCAAAACGGCAGTGCCTCTTAATTCTAGCCCTAGGCCCCGGATTTCTGAATGCCTGGTCGGTGATGATACTGGCGCAATTGTCTTCACTGCCCGCAATGACCAAGGTATAAAGTTGTGTATTTCCTTGCTCTTTGGGTTTGAAGGGGGGAAAAAAACTGAACAATGGAAAATGAGGTTATCTCTGTGAACGGTTAATTAAAACGCGGATGATTGGAAGGAATTGAAAATGGGAAATTTGGTTGAACGTGTCGATGTAATGCTGAGACCATGATGTTTGGTTGATTAATTGTTGTAATTAGAATGTGAAATCGGCTACCTTTCTTTTGCTTTTTTTTTTTTTTTTTCCCCGAGGAATTTAGCATGATCTATTGTCGTGTTATGAGGTCTGTCAGTCGAAATTTGGCAAGGTTCGACCAACCAAGGTCAATGTAAATGTTTGTCGACAGTAATTTTAAGGTGTAGACAGAGGATAACTGTTGCTCTTTCGTGACTCTTCCCGTAGAAAGGAACTAAAAACTATAAAATGGATCAGTTTCTTAGATCTTCTTGGCTTTTCCTCATTCTAGATCCTAATATTGTTTTGGCATTGATGCATTCAGTTAGGTGACTGCATGGCCCTATTCACCTTTCTCGAATGGTTCTTTTTTCATCTTATCTAAAATCACTTGATCAAATTTTGTTGGGTTTTGCATTTATGACTTCCCTTCATGATTGGGTATTGTATATGCATGGGTGTGTTCCTATCTCTGTTTGCTTCCCTGTTTTGATGGCTCTGCTTTCGTTTCTTCTTGATTGTAGTTGATATGCTGAAGCCAGATGCAACTGTGATTCTTCGTAATGCAAAGATCGACATGTTCAAGGGGTCGATGAGGCTTGCAGTCGACAAATGGGGTCGCGTCGAGGTCACTGAACCTGCTGATTTCGTAGTGAAGGAAGATAACAATCTATCTCTAGTTGAGTATGAATTGGTAAATGTTGTGGAAGAGTGAGCTCTGTTTTCTCATGGAAGTGGATTTGTTGGAGGCAGGTGGGAAGTTTTTTCTATTCTTCGAATGTGAATTTTTGGATTCGGCTGAAATCATGAAATTGTTGCAAATTCAAATATGTTAGTATTTCATCATATGTAGGCAAAGCAACCGCATTAAACTTTGATTGAAGAAGTAAAGTGATTTTTTTAATGCTTTGTTTTGCGTTCCACTATCTGCAACGGCTGCCGCTTTTGCCTTTGTTTTCCCTTCATAAATATGAGATTATATTGATAACAAATTTGATGGATCCTACAAATTTACAAATTAGTCAAAACTATTACTATTGTTAAAAAAAATAAAAAATGGTTTCATCTTTAGTTTAATAATAATGTAACCCAATACGAATTAGAAAAATATATAAATAATTTCTAGTACATGTTAAACTTGACACAACAACAACATCTAAGTCTTTGTCCCATTATGTGAGGTCGGCTATATGGATCACATCTCGCCATCGTATAGGGTCATGTGGCACATCGATTCATTTATATCCAAATATAACATATCATATTGTAAAGTTATTTTTCAATTCTTTTTAGGTCTTCCGTTATCTTTTTTATGTTAATTGCTTCTCTGTTTTCTACTTGTCTTACTAGGGCGTCTAGAAGTCTCCTACGTACATGTCCAAACCATCTTAGGCGTGTTTCTCTCATTTTTTCATCTATTGGGGCTATTCCTACTTTGTTTGTAATGCTTACATTACTTATTTTATCTAACCTAGTATGCCCACACATCCATCTCAACATTCTCATTTCTGCTATCCTCATTTTTTGTTCATGTTCATATTTAGTCGCCCAACACTCCGAACATAAAGCATTGCCGGTCTTAGCCGTTCTATAAAATTTTCCTTTTAGAGGAAGCTTATGCACCTCTTTAATTTGATTCATGTTATTTCAAAATGTCATTAGAAATTCAACCTTATCAACAACTTTTTAGAGGAAGCTTATGCACCTCTTTAATTTGATTCATGTTATTTCATATTTATAATAATCAAATCAAATTTTACTAAATGTAAAGCTAGGTGAAGGTTGAAGAAACCTGCACTCGCTGGGTGCTGGCGGAGGCTAGCCCCTTTTCTTTTATTTTAAGAAAAAGAAAATTTGTGTAACACAAGTGAAGTTTAAAGGATGATTGAGGCTTTTTGGTGTCAGAGATTGAGAATTGAGAAAATAAGCCCTCTAAAAGTTCATAAGTACTCGTATAGTAGAGTTCAATTTTAAAATTTTTTTTGTCCTAATATAATAATTAATTTTCAAAAAAATTGCTACTTTTACCCTTACTGTGCCTCACAAATGCCAAGTAATAAATGAATTTTGAACATGGCAAAAGTTCCAACAATGCAAGTCCTAATAATAAAAAGCCAATCATCGCAGAGGTCGTGACCACCCAAGATAAAGGCGACGGTAAATTTAGAGATGGGGACCAGAAGGAACCCCATAATAATTATATTAAAGAAAATGATAACCCTTTGTGACTCTTTTATTCGTTAATCAAATATACTTTTTGTTTAAAGAAAAGAAAAAAAAAATTTTGAAATACAAGATCATACGTGTGTTATCCTAATGAGGTTAATTATGAAACCATACACAGTTGAGCAAGAGAAATCTCTAGTCACTCCCATACTGTCTCGGTTGTTGTTTTACACTGCTTTGAAATAGGCATCAATCTATAACAATGAGAAACATTCCCCTTTCAGTTTTATCTCGCATCTCTTAGCTATGAACTAAAATGTTTAGGGTTAGTCAGCCATTGATTCCCACCGCGAGCCTTTAACAATTCACAGAGACCAGTCATAATTAAGATTTAAATATCCCGACCAACACGGTGGTCGGACAGGATAGGATGACGGAGGTAAGGATAGCCGGAACAGGCACTAACTTCGCCGTGTGACCCAGGAATCTTCTGGATCACGAACCTGCAACCAAAAGGAGCGAAAAGCCAATGGGTGGAGGTCAGTAGTATTATGAAAGCCTGAACATGATGAACTCAAGGGAATCAACCCAAACCCCTTCAAACTAGTACTTTAAAACCATGATTCCAAAGGAAAAAAGACCGTCTGGGTTTGCCTCGGGTCGATAACAAAACTACAAATTGCCAGCCAACCCTACAAAGCAAAGAGTGTCTCTAACATCTAAGGACCAAGTCATTTCGCAATGTGCTATTGCATATTCCAGATTTACAGTGAAAAAACAGGGAAGTCTACATGATCCTTAAAAGATTGGAGTCAAAGAGCAAATATTCATTCATGCTCAAGCTGGCCACATGATTCCTTCCCAAGTGTCTTGGTTTCAGCCAAAGCACCAAATCTTCCTAGTTATCTGAAATGATTAAAATGCGAGTGAGACACAAGCCCTAACTTTTTAAAATACATATTTCTTAGCCTATTCTGTGCTTAACCACAAAGGACTTCACCCGAATAAGGATGCTAAGAAACAGCACACATCGTTAACTAAGGACCGAGAGGACTGAATAACGGAAAGCTGCATCATGTTGTTATGGCAAAGCAACTCAAGTATATTCAGAACCCATCTAAAGATGCAAAAGAGTATACATTGATGAAGCCAAGCAACATTGCAGATTTCAAATCCAGTAATCAACACTAAACAGGCTACAATTATCCCCAGTGAGAGATTATTCAACTCCTAACACCTTAGGAAGTCAACACAAAGTGTATATATAGGGACAATATCCTTAAATGCAAAGAACAACCATCAACTCTGAACAACCATACATTTTAGAGAGGGATAAGGACGGAAGAATCAAACGAGAAAGAAACACTATATAGCTGGCCAGGAACATTAAGGTGGTTGACTCAAGCATTCAGAAGCCAGAGTTTGCAATGAAGAACCTTTGCTTGAATGCCTTGGAGAACGAGGAATGGTGATCATACATCGTCATTGCAAGCTGGTTGGTAAATGAAAATCAGTATATTGCCTTGGCGATCTTATTACAAAAAATTAGAACTAACAAGCAAGATAATTTAACAGCTGATACATTTTAAATTCAAGTCAGTGTTTTGGCATTCTAAAAACTGAAAACTCCTATCTGAAAGTCACCATAGAAGAAAAGAGACTAGTAGCATAAGTTTGATGGATATGGACATTAATATTGTCTCTTCAGCAGCTCTTTGAAGTCTCTAATCTTAATACCAATGAAATGTTGGAATTTGTTCATCATTTTGCTTGCTCCCTCCATATATTCATCACACATCATCATTGCAAGCTGGTTGAATAAAATTACTCGGTAAGTTCCAGCACAAATTGGTTTTCACTTGGATGTGCTCAGATCAATTTGAAGCTATTTAACAGAAGTCCAAAAGAAACCTCCACATAACACAGAACGAACAACAAATCACAACATGTGGAAACATCAACAGAAGTATACCAGCATGGAAAAAATAGATCAACTGAAAAATTTATTAAATGTATTTCTAAACTCGTACTGAAGTAACATTTGCATAAATAGGTAATTATACAGTTAGAAAAACTGCATGGACTAGAACCCAACTAAAATTATCAATTCACACCTCCAGAAATTCATAGAATTCATTCCTAAAGGTCTATCATATAAAACCAATGTTTCCTACAGATATGATGACTTTTAGAGGGGTAAACAAATCCAAGTCATCCTCTTTGCTTCTCCATCTTCATCTAGTCTTGTCATAGCCTACAACAGCAAAAGTGAAGGATGCATTTTTTTGTCAAATAAATTAGGTTAGAGCCAAAACTGACTAGCCTAAAATGCAACAAATGGGGGGGGTAATGGGGGCGACAACTATCAAAGAGGTACCACTCTTACAAAAAAATAGTTTATGCGGTCAATCATAGACATCCACCACAAGTACTTTCCTCCTTGTGGAAATCCTATACAAGGATGACTACTAGGACCCTAAAATATGCATTCATGTGACTTGAGACAACCTGAGATCCCAATATTCCTTGGTGTTTATGCATATAACATGAGCTAGATGTTGCATCTAGTAGACTTTAATACATTATTCCAAAACAAACTAACTTACCCGATAAACAGACATGAAGGAAAAGGACGTCAAAGGATATTCCTAGATGGTGTTGTTAGATACCTAAATCAAGAAGGAAAATCCTGAGGTTAGGAAATCTAATTGGTAATAACTGAATTATAGGAAATATAAAATCAAATTTAGGAGAGGAAAAAACCTCAAAAAGTACTGCGCTCATGGCTAAAATGAATTGGTATACAGAAGAAGGTCATGCATTTGATGGAAAAAAACAGAAACAGACTCTAGTTTGCAAAAACAATAGAATAGCTATTGGAATGGATTCAGGTACAGAGAGGAGGGTTCTGATTATGAAAAATTCTGGAAGACATTGAATGAAAAGTGGGATGAATCTACTAAAGGTTCTACATGCTATTGAGAATCGATAACTGAAACACTTTCTTTCTATCCTTTTTGCACAAAAAAACATGCCAGGACTTTCCAATTGATCCCAACATGTAATGCAGAAGCCATGGGTCAGCAATTTTGAAACTTTTGACAACCAAAACTGTCTGATTAGTATAAGAAGCCTAACTATGGGGGTTTCTACCATCTAGTGCTCTCGTCACCCCCTTCTCCATTCATACTTCACTAAACAAGGAAAGTAAACATAACCCAAAGAAAAACAAAGGGGAAAAAACAAAAGGATTCTATGTTCAATTTGTGAGTGGCATCCAATTAATTAGTCATCAAATCTTCCAACGCACAAAATTCAGCATTGATTGACTTATCAAGAACAACTAACTCAAAATGAACATAGTAAAGAAATGAAACACCAAGAAACCAGCCACAGCTTCCAAATAAATCACAAATCCAAAGCAAACAGAATAAAAAATCATATATAATTTCCACAACACAAAGGAACAAGAAATTCACAGAAAGTTGGCACCAAAAAACAAGAAAATAAAAAAGTAAATACAATAAAATATAATGAAAATTACCATCGGGAAGCCAACCATAACCGCATCGAGAGACAGTGAGCAGCGATGTCATCAAAGCTGACGCAGTGGCAGTGTGGAACGGCTGTATCGTCTCCAAACAAGCACTCATCTCCACCGGATACCTTCAATCCATCAATACACCGAGCTATTACACTAAAATTCGAAAAAGAAAACACTAAATTTAGCTGACACATACAAACATGTAATACCTGAAGACGCGACTGGAGAGGGCGATTCTGGAAGTGGAGGAGAAGGGGGACCGAGTGGGCTTAGCACCGGAGGCGATTCGAGATGCGGCGCTACGGACGGGTGCTGAACGTAGAACGGATCTGGCAGCGGCGGAAGCGACGGCGATTGCCATTTCTCCTTTGCTTTTTTTTTTTTTTTCTTTTCCTTTTTCAAGTGTGGAAGTAAGCAGCTACTGTGATGAGTACTCAGAAGAGGCCAGAGGGTTTAGGCCTTTAGGGTATTGTTAAACCCTACATAAGGGACTATTTGGATGATTTCTGGCAATAACATTTTATGGATTATGTATAATTAATTTCATTTTGTTTACAATTTCAATTATTCAAAATGTTATAAAAAAAAAAATTCTTTTCAGGAAAGAGTGTATTATATTAATGGTGCTCAAAATCGCCCAATAACGATTGAAAAATAAACAGTGGGGCAGTACCGCGACTCCTTGGAAACAACTGTCGTTTGGGCTCTAACTCATAAGTTATGGAATTTTTTCACCCTTATAATTATAATTTCGTATAATATCATGTTTTAATGCAAATTAGGATATAAGTAAATGGAAAAAATTATCTTAAAGTTTACCTCAATTTTAAATTGTCTTCTAAACTTTTAATTCTCACAATTAATTCTATGAAGTTATGAAGAATTTTTTCCATAAAAAATGTTTTTTTATTCATAAATTCCAAAAATAGCGACAATTTTTCGGGAATTCCAGATTTAGTGAAGTCGAAGTTAGCAACTTTGCTTTCCTTGAAAATAGTTTCGGACTGAAATTTGTACTGAAAGCAAAGTTGACAACTTCGCTTTCTTTAGAAAATGGGTGGTGGGGAAATTTGTAAAGAAAGCTCAGTTGCCAACTTCGCTATCAGACAAAAAACTCGACTTTAGCCCCTTGGCAACTTTTCAAAGAAAGCGAAGGTTTCAACTTCGCTTTCTTTTGAAATAGGGTGAAGCAAAAATTTGTACTGAAAGCGAAGTTGACAACTTCGCTTTCTTTAGAAATTGGGTGATGCGGAAATTTGTAAAGAAAGCTCAATTGCCAACTTTACTTTCAGAGAAAAAACTAGACTTTTGCCCCTTGACCACATTTCAAAGAAAGCAACGGTTTCAACTTCGCTTTCGTTCGAAACTAGGTGAAGCGAAAATTTGTACAGAAAGCGAAGTTGACAACTCGACTTCACTTTCTTAGAAAATACTCGACTTTGGCCCCTTGGCCACTTTTAAAGAAAGCGAAGCTTTCAACTTCTCTTTCTTTCGAAATAGTGTGAAGCGAAAATTTGTACTGAGAATGAAGTTGACAACTTCGCTTTCTTAAGAAATTTGGTGATGAGGAAATTTGTAAAGAAAGTGCAGTCGGGAACTTCGCTTTCTTAGAAAATAGCTCGACTTTGGCCCTCTGGCCACTTTTCACAGAAAGCAAAGGTTTCTTTGGAAATTGGGTGAAGGGGAAATTTTCAAGGAAAACGAAATCTACAACTTGGCTTTATTTGGAAATTGGGTGAATAGGAAATTTTCAACGAAAGCGATGTCTACGACTTTGCTTTCCTACAAAATAGCTTGTTTGTTCTCCACTTGGCCACTTTTCATAGAAAGCGAAGGTGCAACCTTCCATTTCCTTGAAGAGTGACCATTTTATGCAACTTTGTTTTCTTACAAAATAGCTCGACTTTGGCCCCTTAACCACTTTTCATAGGAAGCAAAGGTTGAAAAATTCGGGTATCCGGGAAATTTCACAGAAAGCGATGGTGCAACATTCGCTTTATTTGAAAAGTAACCATCGATCATTTTATACCGAGAGCGAAGCTGGTATAAAATGGGCCTCGGAAAGCTGAGTTGCCAGCTTCGCTTTATGTACAAAATGACCCTTGCTCAGCCATTTTACATAGAAAGCGAAGGTGTCTATTACAATTTCTGCATTTCGCAAATTTTCAAAAAAAGTGAAGCTTTCACTTATGCTTTCTATGTAAAGTGCCCGGGGGCCATTATTTTATACTTGCTTTGAAAGTGTTCGGAAAAAAAAAAAAGCAAGTTTGTTTGAAAAGTTCCAACACACCTTTTGTGACATTTTCTTATTTGCCTTAATAATTTTGTTCAAATTGTGGTAATTTTTAAAAAAACAAACGATGTATCCCGAATTCATTTTGGTTTATACACAATTGCCAAAAAGTGAATTTGGCAAATCGATTTTCTCAGAATAGTGGAGACATAATATATTTTCCTATTTTATTTTTGAAATATAGTTACCAACTTTGTATATATTTAGAAAACATATTTGTAAACAATAAAAGTTTGACATACAACAATTTTAATAAAAAAATCCATAGAGTTTCCCCTGTAACTAGATCAAACTCCCTGTTAACAATTTACATCAAACTACAATTATATCACGACATACACATCGATTCAACCATTAAAATAAACAATCACATCACAACAGTACAAAACCATCCAAACTACTATCTAGAAAACCTATTAAACCTGAACCAACAAAAGGAAAAACATAAGAGCAGCCATTAAACATTCATCATCCAAATAATATTTTCGAAGGCACCCTCTCGTCCCACAAGGGGGAGGATTTCTCGGCCTACACAGTTGTTTCCTCCCAGGTTCTTGAGCATTCGATGTGTCAACATGTAAAGAGAAACGACGTGGGCCATCCACATTGTTAGCGGGCTGCATACGACGCTCATGCACATTTGGAAGAAAATGTATGTTATGTAAAATGTTGTGTCTGCCAAAAGCCTGAAAGGTAGTTTCGAAAGAAAGCGAAGTTGAAACCATTGCTTTCTTTGAAATGTGGCCAAGGGACAAAAGTCAAGTTTTTTCTCTGAAAGCGAAGTTGGCAACTGAGCTTTCTTTACAAATTTCCGCATCACCCAATTTCTAAAGAAAGCGAAGTTGTCAACTTCGCTTTCAGTACAAATTTTCGCTTCACCCTATTTCTAAAGAAAGCGAAGTTGAAACCTTCGCTTTCTTTGAAAAGTTGCCAAGGGGCTAAAGTAGAGTTTTTTGTCTGAAAGCGAAGTTGGCAACTGAGCTTTCTTTACAAATTTCCCCACCACCCAATTTCTAAAGAAAGCGAAGTTGTCAACTTCGCTTTCAGTACAAATTTCAGTCCGAAACTATTTTCAAGGAAAGCGAAATTGCTAACTTCGACTTCACTAAATCGGGAATTCTCGAAAAATTGTCCCTATTTTTGGAATTTATTAATAAAAAAACATTTTTTATGGAAAAAATTCAAGTTATGAACCATGAATTTGTTGTAATTTAAATCAATTTTTTAAAATAAGAAAACTAAAACTTCTTCCGTCTCATCATTAAAATAGTCTTATATAATTATATATCTATATTTTACAACACTAAAATTAAATATATAATGAAAAAAAAAAGTGACAAATTATTTATTCTAAATATTGTATTTTTTTAAAAAAACAGTATATTTATTTTCATAATTAAACTCTTTTAATGGTATGAAGTATGAAAATGTGGTATTTTATTTTATTTAAAAAATGGATAAATTTTGTATTTTTATGAAAATGAAATCAAGACTAATATTGCAGTATAAACTAGATTAGTTAGTTAGGTCTTAGCCTGAGGTAATCACATGTATACATACGGAAAAGGGAAATTCTCTGTTGCATTTTGTGGGAAAGGAGTTGGTTCAATTGTGCTTCTCTTCTCTGCGCAAAACAAGTGATGAATTTCCATCGAACTATAATATGTGCAAAAAATGGGTAAAAACAGTACTAAAGTAGCCGGAAAAATGAAGAAATAAGAAAACAAGCAACAAGTCACAGAAATCTTTTCTAGGAATAACCATCAGCTCGGCATGAAGCACTAGCAATCAATCTTCCGCGCACAAGAATCCATTTCACAGATTTATATAACCACAGCAGATGCTGCTGAGGCCTCAGCTATCAGAAAGAAGTACTTCTCTACTGTGCTGTCAGCAAAGCATCATCCGAATGAGGTTTTCAAGTGTTCATAGCGGTGGATTCAGAGCCTAAAATTAAGATCTGCAGAAGCAAAGCCTTTGAATTTGAATGTCTACTAAAACTAAAGCTTTCTATTTCATTTTGCTGACCGATTACATGAGACAGAGACAATAAAAGAATAAAGACAAACCTCAAAATGCTACCATCAAAACACAAGACCTCTGAGGATTAGGAGAAAATTGCAGAAAACTTTCACTTAAAAGTGAAACTTTGTTTATTCTTACAGCATTTTCCAGAGTTCAAATGCAAAGCAGTATATAAAAAGAAGAGTAGGAGTAATATTCATTTCAGTGCTAGTAAGATAAATGGAATTAGTAAAAGACGATTTATTAGAAAATACAAGAAGGAACTTTACTTGGAGAAAACCATTCTTTCTCTTTACATTTTTTGACACTGAACGACTCTAGCTGCGACTTGCGAGCGAATGGATGAAAATTGCTGCATCAGATAATTAACATAACCATGTACTGCTAACATACACAGGAAATCATCTAAACTTCCAAAACGGAAATACTAGGAATCCATTTCCTCCTAGATCCTAAACACCCAAAATGACCCAAGTACCAGGATTCAATAATGGAGCTTCATCTCTTCTTCATTTCACTCATCCTACGGGTAAGATTTACGATGACCAAGCAGATCATGGCCACTAGAGTTTCCCCAATCCCATGCAAAACCCTGACGCCTGGTTCGCTTCCTGTTTCTCCTCCCTGTTCTTCAAAATCAGGCACTGTTTCTGCATCCTGGAAAAACTCCTTTGCTTTCTCTCTTGGCTTCGATTCCCACTTCTCACCGATCCTCTCTTCCACCACACAACTGTTTTTAAGTATGAATAAAGAAAAGAATTGAAAGTTGGAACATCAACTAAATTCAGTTGAGAAATACATAAAGGTAATACATTCAAGAATATATATTTTGTAAACTAAGGCAAAGGCCTTTTAATTTCCTCTAACTACACTCTAAATATCAATTCCGTATGCCAATTTTATCTGTAACCTCACCTTAAAAAGAAACCTCTGTAATCTTCAGAATCAGACCTGAATTTCCAAGCTCCTCCCTTTTATCTTTAATATCTTTCACTAAATCTACCAGGGTACCAAGACTGTAATCAGAAACATCAATTGCATCAAGTGTCGAAATGCTCTCTAGACAAGGCGAAGGGATCTCTTTCAACTCACCACATTTGACCAATACCAGCTTTTCCAAACATTCAAACTGATCATCGCAAGCTGTCCACTTGACAAGATTCAAGGAAACCAATTTAAGATTCGAATTTTTGAGAATTCCCCTTCTTCCATTTCCCATGTTCTCTCTGTAAATCTTATGTGCTGTAATTTCAGGACTTCAAGATTTGGCAGCTTGTTAGCAATGCTTGACATATTCCTCTTCTCCAAAACAAACCATGTCAATGTCAATTTTTTCAAATTTGGCGGAAAACTAATCCCATCCTCAATTATCCCTTCTGTAGCATAAGATTCCAGATGAAGTGTTTCTAGATGACTCAAAAGGTCGGGAACTACAACCTTGACAGGATATTCAGAAAGCGTCTTATCTCCAAAAATTCGACATTTCAACTTACGAATTTTTGGAAACTTCCACAGTAGCTTTTCCATGCTATCAGGATTATCAAAAATGGCACCAGAAAGCGTTTCCAACTCACTTAAAACAGATGAGCGGTCATAATTTCCATTGGGAACAATACCACCATGCTTCATGTCAAGATATTGTAACTTGGGTAGATTCCATAGGCTGTCTGGCAGGAGAATATCATGGGCAGTCAAAATAAAAGTCTCCAAATTTGAGAGCTTATCTATTGAAGATGGGATACTCTTCATATGGATGCCTTGAATTGCTAAAAAGGCCAATTGAACGAGCTCTTCTATTTCGCTAGGAAACTCTTCAGATTCAATATCAAAAGCCTCTATATCCAACACTCTTAAAAGCTTGAAGACCTGAAACATGAATGTCATACATCCATCTTCTAACATATTGGACATGAAAAGTAGAGAACGTGCACGAGGACAAAACAATTTCGACTGCATGAATTCCGTTGCCTTAGAGTATATGCACAACCTCCGTAGATTGCGCGGCTCATTAAATTTTAAAAGCTCATCATACCCTCTTAGAAGATGGAAGAAATGTTCGTCTCTGGCTTTTTGGATACAAAAGTCACGAAGCAAGTCATGAATGCGGCATTCTTTGACTTCACCATCGATGGATCTTTGTTAGGCAACCATAATTAAGCATCTGCCAACTAAATCATTCAGGTACTTCCTAACGACATCTTCTGGACTCCCTTTCTCATTTCTTCGAACAAATCCTTCAGCAATCCATATACGAAGCAACCTCTTGACTGAAATCCTATGATCTTCTTGAAACGCCCCAAAATAGAGAAAGCACGGTCTTAAGTGATCTGGTAAGTGCCTGTAACTCAACTCCAATGTGTTCTTGCAGAGCTCTGTGCTGGTTACATTGCTTGAGCTTAAGGCGTTCACAATTTCCTTCCAATCCTCTTGCTTTTCAGTTGATAGAAGTCCAGCTACAATGAGAATCGTTAGAGGTAATCCTTTACATTTTTCAACAATTTGCATCTCAAGTTCACGTAATGTAGGAGGACAACCTTTTCCATTGAATAACCTCCTCTGCAATAACTCCACACTCTCTTCTTTATTGAGTTCACGAAGATGAAGTTTTTTGAGGTGGGAAATATTACGAAGAAAATCACCACCGTTACGACTTGTCAAAACAATTCTACTTCCACAAGCATCATTAGGGAATGAAGCATTCAAGCTACTCCATGCACTAATGTCCCATATATCATCCAAAAGGATGAGATATCTCTTTCCTTTCAAACTCTGGCGCAGCTTTTGTGCTAAATCATCATCAGTCATCTTAGCACACTCATCTTCTCCATGACCAAGTTGAATTGAAAGGTCAAGTAAAACCTTATTTTTGTTCATTTCTTGCAAAATAGGACACCGTATGTGAACACAAAAATGATGCAAAACATAAGGATCATTGTAAATTTTAGTAGCCAAAGTGGTCTTACCTGATACTGGCATACCAACAATGGCGACAATTTGCAATTCTTTTGACCCTCTTATGAGCAGATCCACAACTGATTTTGCCTCCTCCTGGAAACCCACCATTTCATTTGTTATTGGAAGAGTATTTTGTGAAGGCACATCATGATAAATCTTGGTTTTTTCCTTGTCTTTGACTGCAGGTCTCTTTCCAAGAAAAATCTTTGAACTATCAACCTTAATCTTCTCAATGTCTTTTGTGATGGAATCAAAAGACGTTGAAAAAGAATATGAAAGATCAGAAACCACAAGGTGGTCAATGAGACAGCACTCAACCCTGTACACCACATCCAAAATACGATTCCAAAGAGTTTGAAGTTCCTCTTGTTCTTTGTGTAACTGCTGAATTTCCTCCAACAAAGACCGTAAGAACAAAAGTTGTTTTTGGATAGTTTGAATGCAACTATTGGCTGCTGGTTCAGCTTCCCGACTTGTTAGCTCCATCAATTTTTGCAACTGAAAATCGACAAAACCCAACTCATTAGTCCTTGGAAAGTTGAACATTGGTACTTGTGGCTCTTCCTCTCCGACTTCAGCTAGAGTATTGTTGATACTTTTTAATACATACTGAAGTTGCCCAAGGTCTGGTTCTATCTTTGTCGGATAAAGTGAACAAAAGAAGACTCCAGCATGACATACTATAACTCCAATCTCTTCCTGAGTTTTCATGTCAAAGTTGTTTGGCTGGTGTGTAAGAAAGGTTCTTAAGGATCTAAGTCCTTCATAGAACTCTTGCAGTTGATCCTTAGAAACCACTAGACAAGCATTCAGCCGTAGTGTACACCAGAGATTAGATATGAGAGAATTAAGGAAATTCTTCACTGCAATGAAGGAGTCTTCATCCATGTCATCTTTAGTGGGAGCAACTGATCTTGCCGACAACTTTGAGCTATTTAGGACTCGAGTGTAAGTCTCGTAAACTTGCAGGTCAATAGGCTTGATCATTTGCAACAATCTTGAAATATCAAACTTGGTGTCCTGCAAATTTCCATACATCCCACATCGTATATTGCAAAACAAATATGCAACATCAATAGCAACAGCTTCAGTGTGCGCCAACAAATCTACTGAGGATTCAACACTTGTCGATGTGACAAAGAGGATGAGACTTTTTAAGAACACCAACTGATCTTTCAAGGTTACCATTGCATCTACCGAGTGTAAAGAATCAATAATCTGTAGAATGCAAGTAATGATTTCCAGTGCTTCATCTGTGACAAGAGAAGTACCTGATTGGTGATCGCAAAGCAACATAGTGATGTACCATTTATTTGCTTCTTTCCTCCAAAGACGAGAGCTCTTGGTCCAAGTCAAAACAAGTGCTATATAGCCCGCCGCTACGACTGGATCTCATTTTAAGCCTCATCTGAAATTTCTCCAAGATTTTATGCGCAGTATCTTGGAACCGTACCAAAAATGATCCGGAGCTTCTATCATTGGCCAACTTTCTGAAACTAATTAGAACAAACAGTTTGAGATTTAGCAAACTCCATTTCACACCCATAAGCAAGTAATCCCCTCTAAAAAAGCGGAGATTGTGTTCCAGCACATCATTTGCACCATCTAAAACAGAACGAAAACGAGCAAGAGCAGCGGAGGCCATCTACTTATGGATGAGCAAAACAGAGATGAACCCACAAGAAAACAGAGATGGTGAGATTATTGGAGAAGGACGGATGAGCAAATTGGATCAATCTGAATAGAAAAGTGGGAAAAGAAGATCAACAATTGAGGTACAGATGGGTGAGCAAATTGAGGTTGAAGAAATTAAGAGAACAATTTTTTTTTATCATCTTTTCACAAATGATGGCAAATTGATGAGAGGGAGGAGATCAAGTAATGATTCACAGCTAAGGAGATGCTCAATTTTTTGGATTAACTAAAGAAGACCAAACACTGCAACTAGCTTAATCACCGTAGATTCTGGTTACTGAGATTAAAGAAACAAAATTAGTACTCACTCATTTCTAAATCACTTCAAATTTTTTATTAATATTATATGTGATCTGCTAACGCCTTTACTCCTTCTACAATTAGTTTATATGTCAAATTAATTATTTTAAATGTTACTTTTAACATTCGTAATAAATTGTACATTTGTCAAAATAGAACAAAGAATAATAAACAAAGACCCATTAAAGATTGCAACGTGGCACGTTAGTCAGCTAATCACCGTAGATTCTATGTTATTGAGATTAAAGATACAAGATTATTTGTACACTTTCTCATTGGATCATTTTGATGGGTTCAGATTTATTGTCTCTAAATAGAGTGTCTCTACTGTGTCCCCCTCACATATGTGAGGGACCCACTAATAACACCCTCACATATGTGAGAACACATTATGGACACTATAATTGGGAATATAAGATCTGAAGCCCATTTTGATGCCTTCAAAGTTCAAACAAAGGGGAGAATGGGGATAAGAGAAAGATTTAAGTTTAAAGTACACATTGTGAATCGAATTTTTTCCATTAATAATGATTTTTTAATTATAAATTTCCAAAATAGGGATAATCTTGCTGGAATTCCCGAATTAGAGAAGTCGAAGTTGTGAACTTCGCTTTCTGTGTAAAGGCAGAAAGCGAAGTTCATAACTTCGCTTTCTGTAGGAAGGCAATATTTTGCCTGAAGTCGAAGTTGCTAACTTCGACTTCAGGCAAAATTTTTCTTCCTACAGAAAGCGAAGTTCGGAAGAAGCAGCCTAGCAAATGCCGCAGCCTAGCAAAGAACCGTGTAAGAAGCAGGCTTGTGATATCCAAGCTTGCCTGTCCAAGAACAATTTCAGCTCCAACAAGTATGTACCTTCTGGGGTTTTGATTTTCCTGAATTTTGTGCTGTTATAGTGTTATTTTGACGTGAATTAAGCGTAATCGTTTGGTTCTGTTTCTTTCTTTGTTGTTTATGCGTTAACTGTTGTTTAAGCTGAGCTGAATTGATTTGTTTTCATGCGTATAACCGAATTGTATAGATTAAGAACGTATTGATCTGATGTTACAGGAATCGACGATTTAGGTGAAAAATATTTTGGTTTTTGGAAAGAAAATGATCTGCTTTTATTTTTTCCTGATATTGCAATCAAGAATCTGTGTTATGACTGGATGTTTTTCTGTGGCTTCATTGTTATTCTTTTTTAATGAAATGTTGAAGAAGTTGCACATGCCACCTAGAAATGGAATATTTGAATTGTAGAGTACCCAACTGTAGTATAGCAGGCTTTAATCAGAGCTTAACAGATGTAACTGAGTTCTAATGAGTTTAAGTTCTTGATCATTGGACAAAGTCTTCAAAATGCTAGGAAGGATAAAGAGTAATGACTTTACTGTTTCTAAGAAGAGGAAATGGTTCATCATCACATATTTTTTCGAGTCAAATGGGTGCAAGAAATGTCCTCTTGGCGTGGCTGAGAAGAATTATGCCTTGTTTTCTTAGTGTGTGTCTTCAACTTCTAATATTTGTGTGAAAAATTTCTTGAGAACCCAGTAACCTTTGCCATGAACAGAACTCAACGGAACAAAGGGTAACGAAGGTTCTAGGAACATGTTTTCTCTTCAATCATCAGAGCTTGTGCAAGGAACCTTAGCTTGAAAGCAATTTTTGAGAGTAGTTATAAGGTAAATGGTTGCTTAATATGGATGATGTTTCAGTTTTATGGCACTCTATCTATTGAGATGTTAACCATTTCCAGCAATGTAAATGGATTGTCAGGATCCTTTCCTCGTAGATTTGTTACATCTTACTTTCTCATTGAACTGCTATGTTCTGTGAAAGAATGTTTATCTGTAATGAACTAGCTCATCTTATCTTGCCTGAGCTCCTGAGAAATGATTCTACTGACGCCTTACATTGGTTCTCATTTGATGCAGATGCGCGAGAGTGATCGAGTTGTTGCAGTCGTGCTGTGAGCAATGCAATTACGAATCAACACATTGTGCTTCTGTATCTGGTCTTCTAAGCAGATAAATAAGAAATAGTTTGTAACAAGTCTTGTCCAAAGAAAGCGAAGTTCCGAACTTCGCTTTCGTAGGAAGAAAAATTTTGCCTGAAGTCGAAGTTAGCAACTTCGACTTCAGGCAAAATATTGCCTTCCTACAGAAAGCGAAGTTATGAACTTCGCTTTCTGCCTTTACCCAGAAAGCGAAGTTCACAACTTCGACTTCTCTAATTCGGGAATTCCAGCAAGATTGTCCCTATTTTGGGAATTATAATTAAAAAAGCAAGGTTCAAGTTAGCACCAGCTAAATTACCATATAAAACCCATAATTCGTACAGTAAAATTCAAACTCCATTTTACATTAGAAGTGCATAAAAGGACCAACATGAGAGGTTGCAGCTAACCTTTGCATTCTTTTAGTATGATAGATTTCCCTACTATGGCCCCCATTATACTGGAATATCCTCACCTATAGAGTAAAACATATCAGGCCTGATCCACATCCCAACAACAATTCAAGATGGTTAACTTGCAGGAAAAAACTTGATTATTAATAAAAACTTACTGTTCTATCATAAGATCCGGTAACAAATTCCCTACCAGTTGGTGAGTAATCAATATCCATACTGCCAAAGAGTCACGAGGCGCAAAGACATAAGCCCAATGGTAAATTATGGGATGAACAAGGAATTGTAATATAGAATCACAAAAACTAGACTTACACCGCAGAAACATGATCTTGATGCACACACTTAGCCTCGTCTATTTTTCTGAGATCATAGCTGTAGCAATTGCAATCTTCATTTGCCTAAATCAGCATTAGAAATCGAAAAAATAAGCAACAAATTGAAAAAATGGCAGAAAACTTGTGAACATAAGCGTGAAGGCCCGGATCTAAAAACTGAGTAGCATGGCCAACTGAGATCATAGTAATTATGCATTGTAAGAATCACCACAAGATAACTATGCATTGTCATACAGAGACAAGTAGTTACTGAAAACAAAATAATCAGTTTAACATCTTGTCCTTACGGCCGTGAAATTCATTGGTTCCATAGGATTCCATGATATGGAATTTGTTTTTGTCTGCAATGGCAAATACAATCAATTAATTAGCCTACAGAAGAAATCACAAACTAAAAATTAGGGAAAACAGAACTTTAATCTAGGAGTTGGTATGGGTGAGACCCAAAAATGTACAATCCAAATAGTTACTGTAACAGCCAAAGCTCAACAATAATTCTTGTATTGACAGACCTCAGTTTGAATACTAAGATATAGGTACACATTACCCTCATTATAAGCTTTCTTGCTGGAGAGGACATCCTGAGGTCATATATCGTTATGCTACGGTCACTGCAAGTACAACAAAATCATTAATGGCCAATGTTAGAGGTGCAGACAAGGATACAAACTATCATGGCATACATCAAATGAAGTGCATACCTCCCTGATGTTGCCAGAATATCAGGTTCTCCAGGATTAAACCGAACGGATATCACTGTATCACTTCCCCATTCATAACTATTCACAGGATTGGACCTGTTTGAGGATATGCAAATACAAGTTTAAGATATTTACAAGTTCAGTTAACATATATAGAGGGAGGAAAAAGAAAGCACTTCACATCAACCTGTTATGATCCCATATATCAACCTGAGCGCCAGCAGTGGCAAAGACATTATCATCCCACTTATGATCAACACCCCTAGCAGAGAGGCAAATACAACAAATATTGGGAAGATTGTAAAACCAATGAGAAAAATACAAAACTATTTCAGTGAAATGAATTTAAGTAAAAACACGGGAAATCTTACCAAAATGCATTCTTCCACACATAAACTGCTAAGGGCTGCAAAAATTTAAAATTTTGCTTGTTAAAACAAATATAACAAAAGCAATTATTTTTAGAGGCATAAATCTAATAGGAAGCACTGACGCTGGCAGAGTCATGAGACGAGTCATCCATCCCTGCAACGGAAGCAACAGGCACTTTCCAGAGCCGCACACTGAAGAACCAATTAAGTTAAGAGACTTTCTGTCTATCCAACAATATGACTCAGAAACAATGTACTCTACACAGAGACTCTTACGTGCAATCAGTTCCACATGAGACCAATACACTACCATCTGTAGACGCTGTTAAACCCCGTACTGCACCTTGGTGTCCAGGAAACCGACAGACTGTTCGTCTATTTTCCAAGGAAGGATAGAAAGAGGCACAATTTAGATTATAATTTGGAACAATTCTAACAAAAGCTAACAAAGTTATGCATTTGAGTGAGTTAGAAAAGTTACCTGGTAGCTAAATCCCAGAGGCGAATATCTGTAACACAACAGAAAGAACCCACTCAATATTAATCAGAAACACAAGCTCAAAAACAGCCCTGTATTCAATTATTCCATTATGACAGAAAAATGCCTCAACTACTGATCTCGAAAAAATACATGGTTGCCTCCAAATTCACACCTACTCTAGATTTCAGTAAATTTCATAAGTTATTTCAACAAATCAACGAAAGGGCTTTCAAAAATACCTCCATCCATAGAGCCCGAGAAAATCCCTTTCAAGTGATTGGGGTTTTTGGCCATACATGAGACTGCATCGATATGACCATCCATCGCTCCAATAAACGGTCTCGCAAATACCTAGGAAACAGTAATCCAATCCAACAATTTTGGAGGTGAAACATAAATTAAAACAAAAATTATACACACGCACATTGAGCAACGCACCTTTTCAAGCTTAGCTGCATTGAGAGCTCGGACATATTCAACAGCTTTCTCTTGGGTTCGAAGACTTGGGTCGAAATTGCGAAACACTCTCTGATCACAAATTCAAGTTCGCAAGTTTCACACTTAGAGATTGAAGAAGGAGAAGAAGAAGAAGAAGGAAAAGAAACAGGTTCCAATACCTGGAGATCTTGGCTCCGTTCCCGGGTGAATTCATTCGTAGAACGCGATATTACCTTCACCTTCATCGTTTAGGGACCTTAGAGATGATAAACCCAGAGAGCATAAACCCTAGTTTTATGGAGAAATCTCAATTTTGGTCGAAAAAATAACTCTCGTTCTTTTTGGGCTTTTATACGACTTGAAACAAGATGTGGCCAAATCTTTAATTATTGAAAGTTCGTCATCAACCAAAAGGTGTAAAATTGTAAATAATTAAACATAAGAGATTAAAATTGTAAATTTCATCTTAAAAAATTTTACAAATATTTTTATTTCATTAAAGACAAACAATATGATTTAGCAAAAATATATATATATATTATGCATTTGAAATAAAATATTTGTATTGTCATTAAAATTATCAAAATAATTAGCTTTAAAATTTATTTAGTTATGTAAAATGAAACACTTATTAGTTATTTAATATTAAATATTTATTAGTTCATAGAATTTATATTCTTTCTAATTAGAAAAATGAAAGTTTATATATTAAATATCTAATTATACAATTACAAATAGAGAATTAATTTTCAAATCCACCCTCTACTGAACAAAAAAATTATGCTTACATTACTTAATCAATAAATTCTCTTTTAATTTCTCCATTCGAAAGGCCTATTTTTCATGCATAATCTGTTGAAATTCTGAAGGTGCATTCTTTAGTCCAAAAATCATAACATTCCATTCATATTGTCCAAATGGTACTGTAAATGCTGTTTTATATCTTTCACTTTCGTCAACTTGAATTTGCCAATAACCAGATTTTAAATCAAATTTCGAAAATATTTTTGCATTAAATAATCAATTAAGTAAATCCCTTTTATTAGGAATTGAATCTCTAATCCATTGTAAAACTTTATTAAGTGGTTTGTAATTAATTATTAATCTAGGAATACCACGTTCTTTTTCATTTTGATTACTTACATAAAACGCTGGACAACTTCATGGAGACTGTGATTTTCTAATTAGTTTTTTATCTAAAAGAGTTTGAATTTCTTTTTTACAAAATTCAAGTAGTTCACTATTCATTTGAATTGGTTGTGGTTGGAATATCTTTTTCGTTAAAATCTTGTTCATATGGTAAGAATACAACATGCTTTTTCCTATTCCAAAAATCATTTGGATGATAAGAACAAATATCATTTTTTAATTTTTCTTCAATTAGTTTAATTTTCTTCAATTACTTCAATAAAGAAAATCAAAAATTTTCCAAATGAAGCTACAAAACCATTTTTTCACGTTTCGTCATTATCTCAAGAAATCGAGAACAGTCTTTCTTTAGTTCCTAAAAATCCATCTTTAGAACCAAGTACACCCCAATTTAGTGTTGTTAATCAATCTACTCCACACTTAGAAGAATCTGATTCTAACTCCTCTTCCACTCCTGCTTCGGAAAGTGATTTAGAAAATCAAATCCATCTCGTAGAAAAATAGTTTGGTCAAAACTCTCCTTTAGAACTCAATAAGATTTATCATCATAAGAAAAAAGCGAAACTTTTCTAGATCTTGGCAATCTGCTCCTATTAGGAATTATTATCCTCGTCCTACTCCACAAATTAAAAAAAAGACCCGCAAAAATAATTGAAGGGGGCATTTTTACTAATAATTTTATTTTGCAGGAAATCGTAAGCATGACGTCACTAAAGACAAAATTATTATTGGTTGACCCCGCCTGAACTCATCGAGCATGACTCATCGGATTTCAATTCCGGACTTCAATTGTTGAGGATTTCAAATCAAACTCAAATCCAATTCATTCCAGACATCTATAAAAGAAGGAAGAAATGAAGCTACTAATCATCCCAAGTTTTAGTCACCTTAGAAATTTCTTTCCATTCTCTTGTATTCTCTCATTCTCTTCTAAACACACTCTTAATTCCTTTTCTTTTGTATCATCCTACTACTCATTCATCAATAATAAGGTACTTTTATTCAAATCAATTCTTGTTCATTTCTATTTCCCCATTTTAATTTCCGTTTGAATTTCCTGGGTCTATTTTGGTACAGTAATAGAAGGCATATAGACTTCAAACTCCATTTTACATTGGAAGTGCAAAAAAGGACCAAACATGAGAGGTTACAATTAAAGAGTTTCAAACTCATAAGTCTAGAAGACAACCTCTGCATTCTTTTAGTATGATAGATTTCCCTACTATTGCCACCATTATACTGGAATATCCTCACCTATAGACTAAACAGAGTTAAACAATCATATCAGCCCTTCATCCACATCCTAACCGCAATTCAAGATGGTTAACTTGCAGGATAAAACTTGATTATTAATAAAAACTTATTGTTCTATCATAAGATCCAGTAACAAATTCCCTACCGGTCGGTGAGTAATCAATATCCATACTGCAAAAAAGTCATGGGGTGCAAAGAGATAAGTCCAATGGTTAATTATGGGATGAAGAAGGAATTGTAATATAGAATCACAAAAACTAGACTTACACCGCTGAAACATGATCTTGATGCACACACTTCGCCAAGTCTATTTTTCTGAGATCATAGCTATAGCAATTGCAATCTTCATTTGCCTAAGTCAGCATTAGAAATCAAATAAATAAGCAACAAATTGAAAAAATGGCAGAAAACTTGTGAACATAAGTGTGAAGGCCCGTATCAAAAAACTGAGTAGCATGGCCAACTGAGATCATAGTAATCGTGCTTATGACACCAGAAAGAATTTAAGTAAATATATATTTTTGGGCAAATTATATCAATGACCATTAAACTATTGTCCATGCCTATTTTTGACCACTAAACTTTTTTTGGTTTACTTTTGGGCACTCAACTATTGAAAGTGTCCATATACAGCCATTCCGTTGGTTTTCAATGTTATACTTAACGGAAGTCATCAAACTTGCCAATCAAAATCTAAAAATCTACCTTCAAAATTAAAGTCTGCAAATCTGAATGATTCCTTCAAAACAATTAGAATAAAAACTAAAGATCAGCACTATCCCATATCATGCCACCACTCTTTGTCGCTAGCTCATCGGCAGCTATTCTTGCAGTAACCTCTGCTCTAATTTACATCTTGGATGCCATGACCAATTGCTGTCTTCTTTGTCAAACAGGGTCAGTGAGGAAATTCATTTTTTTTGTGGGGCAAACGTAAAGCTTGAGAGAGAGAGAGAGAGAGAGAAAACAGGGACAGTGAAAGGGATTAATAATCTGTATTGTGTAATTATCAACAATGAGATTTGCTCAATAATACAAAAGAAGATTTGAATTCTTTGCAACAGAGTCTGCAGAGTTGATAGGAAATATCATATATAGTAGTAATTTACTCAATAAGTACTTATTGGACTTGCTGGTTCACCCAAATTTGCCGTCAAGGCCATGTATTTTGATTTTGTAAAACCTAAATAACATATGAACTTTTAAAATATGTTAGGAGGTCCATGTTTATCTTAATAACTGCAGAGAGTTTAAGAGGTTCCCTTGAAGAAAATGAATGTTTTTGTACCTATTTTTTTATTTCAGTAGATAGCCACATTCATCTGTAGATCGTTGAATTTTTGAATGTATATATGAGAATCATATCCAAAATGAGAGAAAACTCACCAGTTCTTTCTCATTCCACGACCCAATTCCTTTTCTTTTGTATCATCCTACTACTCATTCATCAATAATAAGGTACTTTTATTCAAATCAATTCGGTTCATTTCTATTTCCCCATTTAATTTCCGTTGAATTTCCTGGGTCTATTGGTACAGTAATAGAAGGCATATAGACTTCAAACTCCATTTACATTGGAAGTGCAAAAAAGGACCAAAACATGAGAGGTTACAATTAAAGAGTTCAAACTCATAAGTCTAGAAGACAACCTCTGCATTCTTTTATATGATAGATTTCCCTACTTGCCACCATTACTGGAATATCCTCACCTATAGACTAAACAGAGTTAAACAATCATATCAGCCCTCATCCACATCCTAACCGCAATTCAAGATGGTTAACTTGCAGGATAAAACTTGATTATATAAAAACTTATTGTTCTATCATAAGATCCAGTAACAAATTCCCTACCGGTCGGTGAGTAATCAATATCCATACTGCAAAAAAGTCATGGGGTGCAAAGAGATAAGTCCAATGGTTAATTATGGGATGAAGAAGGAATTGTAATATAGATCACAAAAACTAGACTTACACCGCTGAAACATGATCTTGATGCACACACTCGCCAAGTCTATTTTTCTGAGATCATAGCTATAGCAATTGCAATCTTCATTTGCCTAAGTCAGCATTAGAAATCAAATAAATAAGCAACAAATTGAAAAAATGGCAGAAAACTTGTGAACATAAGTGTGAAGGCCCGTATCAAAAAACTGAGTAGCATGGCCAACTGAGATCATAGTAATCGTGCTTATGACACCAGAAAGAATTAAGTAAATATATATTTTTGGGCAATTATATCAATGACCATTAAACTATTGTCCATGCCTATTTTTGACCACTAAACTTTTTTTGGTTTACTTTGGGCACTCAACTATTGAAAGTGTCCATATACAGCCATTCCGTTGGTTTTCAATGTTATACTTAACGGAAGTCATCAAACTTGCCAATCAAAATCTAAAAATCTACCTTCAAAATTAAAGTCTGCAAATCTGAATGATTCCTTCAAAACAATAGAATAAAAACTAAAGATCAGCACTATCCCATATCATGCCACCACTCTTGTCGCTAGCTCATCGGCAGCTATTCTCGCAGTAACCTCTGCTCTAATTTACATCTTGGATGCCATGACCAATTGCTGTTTCTTTGTCAAACAGGGTCAGTGAGGAAATTCATTTTTTTTGTGGGGCAAACGTAAAGCTTGAGAGAGAGAGAGAGAGAGAGAAAACAGGGACAGTGAAAGGGATTAATAATCTGTATTGTGTAATTATCAACAATGAGATTTGCTCAATAATACAAAAAGAAGATTTGAATTCTTTGCAACAGAGTCTGCAGAGTTGATAGGAAATATCATATATAGTAGTAATTTACTCAATAAGTACTTATTGGACTTGCTGGTTCACCCAAATTTGCCGTCAAGGCCATGTATTTTGATTTTGTAAAACCTAAATAACATATGAACTTTTAAAATATGTTAGGAGGTCCATGTTTATCTTAATAACTGCAGAGAGTTTAAGAGGTTCCCTTGAAGAAAATGAATGTTTTTGTACCTATTTTTTTATTTCAGTAGATAGCCACATTCATCTGTAGATCGTTGAATTTTTGAATGTATATATGAGAATCATATCCAAAATGAGAGAAAAACTCACCAGTTCTTTCTCATTCCACGACCCAACATGGCGACCGATTTTTGTATATACATCAAGGTGCGTTGTTGGTTTAGCTTTTCGATTTGTTTCCGTAATTTGTCTGCAGGTGTTGATCTGTCCAACAAATTCTGTAAGCATAATATGGGATTGTGCAGATTTTCAGAGTTTGAATGGCAAGTTTGATGTTTCCGTTATGTGTATAACGTTGAAAACTAACCGAATGGCTATATATGGCCACTTTCAATAATTGAGTGGCCAAAAGTAGGCAAAAAAAAATTTAGTGGCCAAAAATGGGCATGGACAATAGTTTAATAATCATTGATATAATTTGCCCTTATTTTTA
Source organism: Leptodermis oblonga (assembly GCA_016801395.1). Lineage (NCBI taxonomy): Eukaryota > Viridiplantae > Streptophyta > Magnoliopsida > Gentianales > Rubiaceae > Leptodermis > Leptodermis oblonga. Next base: position 11,343,978 of record CM028758.1, on the reverse strand, counting down.
TCTCATGGTAAAAAAAAAAAAAAAAAAAAAATGGCGCTTATTTGGGGATGGAGGGAAAAATAAGCGCCATTTTTTCTCTCATTTTGGATATGATTCTCATATATACATTCAAAAATTCAACGATCTACAGATGAATGTGGCTATCTACTGAAATAAAAATAGGTACAAAAACATTCGTTTTCTTCAAGGGAATCTCTTAAACTCTCTGCAGTTATTAAGATAAACATGGACCTCCTACCATATTTTAAAAGTTCATATGTTTTTTAGGTTTTACAAAATCAAAATACATGGCCTTGACGGCAAATTTGGGTGAACCAGCAAGTCCAATAAGTACTTATTGAGTAAATTACTACTATATATGATATTTCCTATCAACTCTGCAGACTCTGTTGCAAAGAATTCAAATCTTCTTTTGTATCATTGAGCAAATCTCATTGTTGATAATTACACAATACAGATTATTAATTCCTTTCACTGTCCCTGTTTTCTTTCTCTCTCTCCCTCTCTCTCTCTCTCTCAAGCTTTACGTTTGCCCCACAAAACAAATGAATTTCCTCACTGACCCTGTTTGACAAAGAAGACAGCAATTGGTCATGCCATCCAAGATGGAAATTAGAGCAGAGGTTACTGCGAGAATAGCTGCCGATGAGCTAGCGACAAAAAGTGGTGGCATGATATGGGATAGTGCTGATCTTTAGTTTTTATTCTAATTGTTTTGAAGGAATCATTCAGATTTGCAGACTTTAATTTTGAAGGTAGATTTTTAGATTTTGATTGGCAAGTCTGATGACTTCCGTTAAGTATAACATTGAAAACTAACGGAATGGCTGTATATGGACACTTTCAATAGTTGAGTGGCCAAAAATAAACAAAAAAAAAATTTAGTGATCAAAAGTAGGCATGGATAATAATTTAATGGTCATTGATAAAATTTGACCTAAAAATAAAAGCTCTTAAGTTTTATTTCTTTTTCTCCTATTCTACCAAACCCTATTTCCTTTTCCTCTTTCGTATCTGCCTCTCCTTCCAAAACCCTCGCGCGCGCGCACACGCCGCACACATGAGAGAATTCCGCCGTGACAACAAGCTTCAAGAGCAAGAACAACAACAAGAAGAGGGGATATATTCAATTCGGGCACGGCTGAATCAGAAATCAGAGGAAGCACCTTAGAGGACGAGGTAACGCCGGAGGTATACATCACCATAGGATCCTCTTCGAGAAGTACTATCCAGGATACTTCAACGGTGGCTTAAAAGGGACGACGATGGCGGTGGTTTCAGGTGGGGTGACCGGTAATTAGGGATTGTAATTTTTTGTTGCTTATTTATTGTTTATTTTTTGGTTTGTTGGGGCTTCTCTCTTGAATTTGCTTGCTTCAGTGCAGAAAAGTGTAGAAAATTGGGGTTTTTTTTTTTCAAAATTTTACACCTGATGTAGGGCTTCCTCGGATTATAGAAACATTGAATGCAGGGCTTAAAACTAGTGTCTCCAAAGTTGATTACATTTGCATTATTGAAATTGTGAGGATTTTATTTTATTGGAACCCAATTTCCTCTCTCTGTTTGATTGTATGCTCTGCTTAGATTGTTTCACCATGCATACTTTATTTATTTTTTTCATTTCTTAAATAGAGCATTGATGTGGTGTTATTTTTGTCTCCATTTAGGGCAATGACTTGCCACTTAAATTTACTAGAATATTAGTGAAGCATCGAGGCTAAATTCTCAGCTTTCATACCTACAAAAATTGAATTTTGTCTGATTGTTTCTCTATACCATATGAAGCACATAGACTATCGTTCAAGGTTGCTACTTTTTAATATTTTTTTGGAGGGATTTTTCTTCCTAAATTTTGACTGAATCTGGCATTCATATCTGTTATGAAGGCAGTGCATACTTTAGGAGGAGTTGATGTGAAGGTTATTTTTGAGCTACTCAACTGAAATTTGAGACCAAGAATGTCAAAGTGATGAATTTTACTTTGGATTTCCTTCATGTAAGCTATTGTTGTTTTTCTAAAGAGTTATACATCCATTTTTATTTATACCTGAGAGTGTTTTTTTTCAAGTACTGAGTAGTTTTATAAAATTATTATCCCACCACATATTCATCTTTGTGAACTAGCTATATCCAGTGGCGGAGCCAGAACTAAAAACCAGGGGGGCTCAACAGTACAAGCAAGAGAATAAAATTTATATCATTAAATAAATATATGTTTAAAATGTCATTATATAAACACTGATTAAATAACTATTTTTTGACATTTGAACTACTATAATCTGGCGTGGGAATCAGAGGAGACAATTGTATCCTACGCTCCTTCATATGTTGAAAATATTGCAAAATTGGTTCATTTACTTACCCTTGCATTGGTAAATGCCTCTTCTCCAACTCGGCATCCTCTTTGTAAATTTTTAAAAAGATAACACCAAAAGCAAAATGCGGCATCCTTGGATATACTATACTCTAACCATGGGTATTTTTTAAACCAGCCAATTTGGAAACATCTATTATCTTTACTTATCTTTCTGCGAGGATAACTATGGCCAATCGGTTGACAAGGGCCTCTAACCAAATACTCTCTTCGAATTTGATCTCTAACTGAAACATCAAATTCCTTCATTGGCTTCCGTAGGCCGGGGTCACTAACACATCATTCGGATTGAACTCCACACGAGAAGGTCTTTTCCTACTATTCTCTTGACTAGAGATATTAGATGACTCAATTTTCCGTTTTAAAAATTTATTCATAACCTCCTAACATAATTGATCAAGATGACATAAATTAATAATTCTTCAAAATATATATAAATCCAATTATAACAATCAGATAGTATACATTTAATCAAAAAATTAATTAAATCATATTAATCAATCATATTGCTTTTTTGCTACAATCATTTTTTTTTGCCACAACCAGAGCCAGAGAAATAGAATAGATATGAAGTTTCTATAAAATAATTTCATAATCAATCATATAAAACATTAAACATACGGATTTGATGAATGATGATGCTGCTGCTGCAGCGCTGCCTTGCCTGCTGGCAGCTGGACTGGATTGGACTCCTCTGGTCCTCTGGAGGCTGGACTGCTTGAGCTGAGCGATGCTGGCTAGCTGCGCAGCTTAAGGCAAGCAACAAGCTTCCTGCGGGCTGCGGCGCTGCAGCAGAGATGGAGCGGGCACTGCAGCAGAGATGGAGCGGGCACTGCGGCGCTGAAGCAGCTTAACCTTAGGTTTTGCTTCTCAATCTGATTTGGGGATTTTGGGGAATACCTTCTGGCTTCTGGTTTTTAGAACGTGGGAAGTTCCCCTTTTTCTATTTTTTATTTTTCCTTTCTCTATTAAGTAGAACTTAATAGAGAAAAAAAACAGTAAACCAGATTTTCATTTTCTTTTCTCCACGCGTCTTCTTCCTCAATCCTCAACCGAACCAGTCAACCGTCTTCATCTGCAAACCCGCGACTACCTGGAACCGGAAGGAGTGGTCTCAGTGGCTTCGGATAGTGATACGGCGGCAGCCGGTAGGTCGACGGAGGCGCTTACAGCTTTCTGGAGACGGATGGTGGGGAGGCGCTGCAAAGGGAAAAAACAATTAAATACAACTAATACCTTGACTCAAAAGAGGAACGGGAGGCCCCAGCACCGGCTCGCCCCCCCTAGCTCCGCCAGTGCCAATAGGACCTAGGGATCCAAATTCAAGCTGTTCACCAGGTGAACCAAAATTGCCATTATGATCAAAAGGATACAACATCACAACAAGTGGACCACTAGGCCCATTAGAAGACACTCCACTAGGATAATATGGGCTGACCATTCGATATAGCCACAGGCGGAGCTAGGGGGGGGGGGGGGGGGGTGAGCCGGTGCTAGCGCCTCCCGTTCCTCCGTGAGCCAAGGTATTAGTTGTATTTAATTTTTTTTTCCCTTTGCAACGCCTCCCCACCATCCGTCTTCAAAAAGCTGTAAGCGCCTCCGTTGACCTACAGGCTGCCGCCGTATCACTATCCGAAGCCACCGAGACCACTCCTTCCGGTTCCAGGTAGTCGCCTCGCCTGCAGGCTGCAGCTGGATTTGCAGATGAAGACGATTGACTGGTTTGGTTGAGGATTGAGGAAGAAGACGCCTGGAGAAGAGAAGATGAAAATTTGGTTTACTGTTTTTTTTCTCTATTAAGTAGAACGGTGTCGTTCTACTTAATAGAGAAAGGAAAAATAAAAAAGGGAACTTCCCACGTTCTAAAAACCAAAAGCCAGAAGGTATTCCCCAAAATCCCCAAAGGTATTGCCCAAAATCCCCAAATCAGATTGAGAAGCAAAACCTAAGGTTAAGCTGCCGCAGTGCCCGCTCCATCTCTGCTGCAGCGCCGCAGGAAGCTTGTTGCTTGCCTTAAGCTGCGCAGCTTGCCAGCATCGCTCAGCTCAAGCAGTCCAGCCTCCAGAGGAGTCCAGTTCAGTTGCCAGCAGGCAAGGCAGCGCAACAGTAGCAACATCATCATTCATCAAATCCGTATGTTTAATGTTTTATATGATTGATTATGAAATTATTTTATAGAAACTTCATATCTATTTTATTTCTTTGGCTCTGATTGTGGCAAAAAAAGTGATTGTGGCAAAAAAGTAATATGATTTAATTAATTTTTTTGATTAAATGTATGCTATCTGATTGTTATAATTGGATTTATATATATTTTGAAGAATTATTAATTTATGTCATCTTGATCAATTATGTTAGGAGGTTATGGATAAAATTTTAAAACGGAAGATTGAGTCATCTAATATCTCTAGTCAAGAGAATAGTAGGGAAAGACCTCGTGTGGAGTTCAATCCGAATGATGTTGTTAGTGATCCCGGCCTACGGAAGCCACTAAAGGAATTTGATGTTTCAGTTAGAGATCAAATTCGAAGAGAGTATTTGGTTAGAGGCCCTTGTCAACCGATTGGCCATAGTTATTCTCGCAGAAAGATAGGTAAAGATAATAGATGTTTCCAAATTGGCTGGTTTAAAAAATACCCATGGTTAGAGTATAGTATATCCAAGGATGCCGCATTTTGCTTTTGGTGTTATCTTTTTCAAAATTCACAAAGAGGATGCCGAGTTGGAGAAGAGGCATTTACCAATGCAGGGGTAAGTAAATGAACCAATTTTGCAATATTTTCAACATATGAAGGAGCGTAGGATACAATTGTCTCCTCTGATTCCCACGCCAGATTGTAGTAGTTCAAATGTCAAAAAATAGTTGTTAATCAGTGCTTATATAATGACATTTTAAACATATATTTATTTAATGATATAAATTTTATTCTCTTGCTTGTACTGTTGAGCGCTCCCTTGGTTTTTAGTTCTGGCTCCGCCACTGCCTATTGGTTTCTCTGGTTTGAACGAACAATCACATTTGGGTGAGGGCACCAGAACAAGGGGAGGATATGATGAACATCAATTTCATGGAGGCTCTGGTCAAAGATCTTCTCTTGATCAACCATCTTCCCCTCATCATCACAGGTATACATTTATTAGACATTGTGATCGATGTTCTTTGTGGCTTTCTTGAGAGCTGAAGAACTTCTGTTTCTTCATTTTTATTGGTAACAGTAGTTGAATCAAGTTACGGAGATTTGATTTGCAGTATTGTAAATTATGGATCTGAATATATGATGATCAAGCTCACTAAGTGCTTTGTGGTGCTATATACTTAAGATATGTTGCTCTAAGTGAATCTGTTAGTTACAGGTCTGACTGATAGAATGGTTTTCTTCAAGCAGTATGATGTGTTGTTTACTGGCTGTACTGAAAACTGTGTTGAATTTACATCATTTTGGTTGATAGTTGAAGCATTCTTCAAATCTCTCGTCCCTTTCTGTTTTTTCTGTCCATTATCATTTGCATGCTATGGTGACTAAGACCCTTGTGTTACGTCTCTGGCTTTATTGGTACTAGTAGGTGGACTCGGTTGCTAGTGCTAATCGAGTTCTTGGAATACTGGTATAAGCCATGTGTCTAGTTAATGAAATTTATTGTTAGTATGATTTGCTGCCCCACCAGCAAAAAATGTCAAAGTGATGAATTTTTCAAACTGAAAGTGAAGTACAGAGATTCATTTCTCTATGATAGGATCTATGCCCACTGCCTCATATCCTGGATGAAGTGGATTAATAATCTGAAAATAAAATTTCATCATTCTACAATCTTGACTTAAATTTGTTGCTGAAGTTGGGAGTTAGTGAAAGGGGTAATCCTTGTGCTGTTTTGTTCTTTTCTGCTGATACATATTTCCTGGGCAATATAGTTCTTAGGAGCCTTGAAATTGCCATTGTTTCAAATGGACAGTAGTTCGTCAAATTTGATCCCACCAAATGTGTATCTGCTGAATGAAGTTGCTCCGTGTACAGGTGGTAATGCTGTGAAATACAAGAAGTTGAAGCAACGAGGATTTTTCATGCCTCGATTATCAGTCTTTGTGCAACGAGGAACATACCTTGAAGAAATTCTCCATCTTTAAGGGCATCCGTAATGGTTCTACCTTTAAAGGAGGTATTTTGTTGCCACATCATCTGCCATTTCACCTAATACCTATAACTATATTTCTCTCCAATAATTCTACCCAAAAAGTAGGTATTTTATTGCCACATCATCTCCCACTATCAATTATTATATACATTTTATTTATATTTACTCATTTATTATATTATTTTTAATTTTGTATAATTAAACATCATTATTAATATTTTAATGAACATATTTTATTTTTAAATTATATATTAATAATATTTTAATAAATAAATTATTTTAATAATATTTTAATAAACATATTTTATTTTTAAATTATATATTAATTAAATTTAATACATACATAATTTAAATTAAAAAATTCCTAAAAACAATTAACTATAATTAAAATTTGAGAGGGAGAATGAGAATTGATATAGAAGTGTAGAGAATGAAGAACATTAACATATATTTATAAAACAAAAAAATAGCCGTTAACATGTATTAAAAATTAAAAAAATAGTAAAAAAAAAAATGAAGTAGTCGTTGCTTGCTACTGGAATGCAGTAGCCTAAAAATAGCTAAAAAGGTAGAGAAAAAGTAAAAAATATACAATAAATATTTCACAAAAAGTAAAAAATAAAAAATAAAAAACAAAAGTGGCTCATTTTTTTCTTCTCTACCTGGGTAGAGAAACCTTTACTCAGGTAGAGAAACTCCACCCTCTACCCCATCTCTCCAATGGTAAATACCCAATTGGTTGGGTAGATGTTGACTGCCATGTCAGCATTTACCCAAGCATTGGGGATGCCCTAAAACTCCACTCTCTACCCCATTTTTCCAATGGTAAATACCTAATTGGTTGGGTAGATGCTGACTGCCATGTCAGCATCGACCCAACCATTGGGGATGTCGTAGATGCTGACTGCCATGTTAGCATCTATCCAACCAATTGGGTATTTACCATTGGGAAAATGGGGTAGAGGGTGGAGTTTCTCTACCTGGGTAGAGAAAACCTCTACCCAGGTAGAGAAGAAAAAAGTGGGCCACTTTTATTTTTTATTTTTTACTTATTGTGGGATATTTATTGTATATTTTTTACTTTTTTTCTACCTTTTTGGCTGTTTTTAGGCTGCTACATTCCAGTAGCATTTTAGCCGTTGCTTGCTACTTCATTTTTTTTTTTTACTATTTTTTTAATATTTAATACATGTTAACGACTATTTTTTTGTTTTATAAGTATATGGTAATGTTCTCCATTCTCTACACTTCTATATCAATTCTCATTCTCCCTCTTAAATTTTAATTATAATTAATTGTTTTTAGGAATTTTTTAATTTAAATTATGTATGTATTAACTTTAATTAATATATAATTTAAAAATAAAATATGTTTATTAAAATAATTTATTTATTAATATATAATTTAAAAATAAAATATGTTCATTAAAATATTAGTAATGATGTTTAATTATACAAAATTAAAAATGATATAATAAATGAGTAAATATAAATAAGATGTATATAATAATTGATAGTGGGAGATGATGTAGCAATAAAATACTTACTTTTTGGGTAGAATTATTGGAGAGAAATATGGTTATAGGTATTAGGTGATGTGACAACAAAATACCTCATTTAGAGGTAGAACCATTACGGATGCCCTAAGAGAAGTCTTGCCAAACTATTAGATTCGATCTTATCTTTTTAGAAATTAGTACAGTTACTTTATTTCTATTAATATGTTGCTAAAGTTGTAAACTACTCCTTCCGTCTCACTTAAAGAGTCCATTTTGAAATGTGTACAATTTATTATAGGTTGTGAGGGACAACACATAAAATAAGTAAATTATTATCACATTTTTCACATATATTTTTACTTTAGAAATAATGATTAATTGTGAGTCACACATGATAATATTAGTAAAGGTATGTAATGTAAATAAATTTAAAATGAACTCTTTAAGTAGGATAAAAAAAAATTTTGAAAGTGGACTTTTTGAGTAGGACGAATGGAGTAATTTTTATGTATAGTTTTATTGGTTAAGTGAATTGGAAGAATTTTAGGTGCAATTGACAGTATTCTTTCAATTAGTTTGCTTTTTGTGTTTATTATTAATTCTTATTTTATGAATATATTTTTATATTTAGAATTTAATATGAAAGCATTATTCATGACACTTATTACGACACGATAAAGTGTCTTTATATCAAAATTATTCTACAACTAATGTGACACTATTAAGTGACTCAATAATATTGCTTTTATTGGGACACTTATAAGTGTTTTAATATCAAAATTTATTTATTCAATAATGGGACTCATTGTAAAAGTCTTATTTGATTTTCCCTTTTATAGGACTCTTGGATAAGGGGAAAATGTTTAAATAAGGCCGAGATGTTTGCTTCAAAGTTTAGATAAGTTCTTAACTTTATTTTTGGATAAAAAATGTCCATAATGTTACAAAAAAGGGTCAAATAACCCCCTCATTTGTTAATTATCCGTCACACGAGCAAATTTTGCTGACGTGGTTAAAAACTTGCTCCACATACGCAGACACGTAGGCAAACTTTCCTTCTTTTTTTCTCTTCTTCTTCACGATTGAAGCTCCATAATTCCAATGCCAAAGGCACCTAAAATTCAGGCAGCAAACATTTCAGAGCAAGGCAGCTAATTCATCAACATAAAAAGTCTCCCAGATCCAAGATACTCCCAATTGGAAGAACAAGAAGCATCAGCAACTTGAACTCCATTCTCGCCAAAACAAGATGGGAAGTCCCTCATCTTTTCTCTCCCTTTAGCACATTCAAAATAGCCCAAGACTTCACCAGAGAGCGAGAAATTGGGAAGAGAAAATTCTTGGACAACAGGAAAAACCAATTGAAATAGAACCAAAAGAACCAATCTTGAGAAGTTTGCAATTCAAATTGGGAGCAAAAAAAGTTGTGACTGTGAGACTCTGTTTTGGGGACGAAAGGGAATTGGACATAGTTTTTAGAAGTACAAGGAATCAACTGTGTTTAAGGAAAGGACAAGTGAAGCTTTAGATTAGGGAGAGGAGGAAGGAGAGGGGCAAGAGAGAAGAAAAAAAACTAATAATACAAACCACATCCGGTGACCAGATCCATTGCTGGGTCTTCAAATCCAACGGAGAAGAAGCCCCAAATCGAAAACCCAGCCCCCACTGCCAATTCTCACCGATGCTTCAATCACCACCCGAGCAACAGTCCCGCACAGAATCTGAAAACTGGAATTATGGAGCTTCAATCGGGAAGAAGAAGAGAAAAAAGAAAAAAGAAAAAAAGAAGGAAAGTTTGCCTACGTGGAGTAAGTTTTAACCACGTAAGCAAAATTTGCAGATGTGGCGGATAGTTAACGGAGGAGGGGCTTATTTGGCCATTTTTTTGTAAATTTAGGGGCGTTCTTGATTCAAAAGTAACGTTAGGGGGTTTATCTAGACCTTAGAGCAAACATCAAGAACTTATTTGAACATTTTCCCCTTGTTTAAGTCTAGGATTTCCACTTATGGGATTCAAGCGTGAAGAGTCGTCTTATTGTGACATGAGTCATATTATGTAACATGTGGAGGTACTACTCCCTGTAGCTGTTGTTTAGCAAGAAGATTTATAGAGATAGAAGGGTTATCAAGCCGAAAACTCTCAGGACGACCATGCAATAGATGATCACGAGGGTCAATGATTATTCTTTCAAGAGCAACACTATTTTATATTAGGTACTTAACAAGCCCCACTTCCCTTGTTTTAAGTCCACTGTATCCACATATCTCAATAACTTTAAGACATTGAAGCGGATAAGCTGGTGGCTGTTTCATCCATATATTATATCTAAACGACGGATCATAATTGCCAAGCGACCGATCTGACTGAAAGAAAAACAAGGGAAAGAAAATGTATTAGAATCGAAAACATAACAAGAGCATTTCCTAATTCAACAACATTAGCAAATATGGTATGCATCAATAAGTTGAGCACATGATGATGAAGCAGAATAGCAGAGCATCTTGAGAGAAGCTTATTACCTTGAGCAGAGACAATGAAAAGAAGAAAACATAATCTTTAACTTGAAACAACATCAAAATTTGTTACCTTAAGTACAAACTTCTCCAAGTTTGGAGATGCCCTTATTATAGAAGTAAATGGACTCAGGAACTACAACTTCTGCCTGGCTCATCTGGAATGATCCAATCACAAAGTGACACATTAGTTATATATTTGGCTTGCATATACTGATACGTACTACAGAAGAATATTCAATTTATAGACTAACCTGTAATTCTAACTGATGCGTGCTACTAACAAGTAAGGTAAGAACCTCCAGATTTGAGAGGCAGCAGGAAAGAGAATTCTTGTCATATTTTTGATGATGTACTCCGAAAAGAAATATATCCAAAGGGCTGGGAGCAGTCTTATATTTTTGAAGATTTAATCCAAAATCATATACATCCACAAGGTTAGGAACATTCTTAAGCACCACCAAGAAGGTCAGGAGGAAATTCATAAGACTGCAGTAGTACATCAGAAGTAATCGAAGCATATGATAAAAAGTTCAAATCCAGCCTGTGAACTCCCTTTGCAAATACACTTTGAAGCCATTTATCAATATCGTTTTTCGAGCATTTTTCCAAATAAAAGTGAATTCTCAACACATAAAAAAAGGTGGCTTTGTGTGGTAACAAAATCTTGTTCACCCATTTAACATACTTTTCACGTTTGCCCTTTATATATGTGTTTTTGTGATTGCTTCCTTCACCACCTCTCCAGATTTTTGAAGGATCAAAATTAAGATGAGCAACATACATCCAAAGACATCCCCAACGTTTTGACAAAACACTTGTTTTGACAGCCTCTTCAAGCGTCAAAGAGGAAAGGATACATATAAGAATGTCATTCGGGAGCTGACTAATCCGATCCACAAGTTGATATCTCTGTTTCAGTTTGGGGAGTAAAACAGAAAAAAACATTATAAAGACCTACTACTTTATTGTAATCTGGTTCAAAATTATCAAATATAGTTTACCTTCTTTTCGAGCAGGAAGTCAGAGGTCATCTTTGATATAATAAGAGTTTTGAGCAATTATAATTGCATCCTTCAAATCTAAAAGACCAAATTTCCATTCCATAAGAGTATGCTTAAAATTTTCAAATAAAGAGTAACAAGAAGCAACCTCACACCAGCATGCTTAATTTTAAAAGTCACAAATAAACAGTAGCCATGTGCTAAATTGTTTCTACCAAACTGGTATATCATTGAACTGAATACATAAAAATTTGATCTTAGAGATAGAAACTTTGGATCCATGTCCTTCCTAAATTGTTGCTGCCAAAACAACATGCTCAATGCTCAAAAGTAACCAAATGAAATGAGGTCAAACAAGAACAACACAAATTATGATATGATTAAATCCAAAAACAAAAAATCTATCCAAAAAAACCAAAAACATGCTCCAAATTATATCTTTGAGTGAATAAAAAATTGAACTTTGGAAGGTATGTAATAGAGAAACATAGCTAAATTTGAATGAATAAGTAACGTTTAATTAGTTGGTCAAATGCAAATGATTGGATCCACAGCCATAACTAAAGTTACAGTAAATCTCACCAAAAAAAAAGGCTCGAAGCGAAGGATACGATCGAACCAAGAAGAAGAAAAATACCTTATTATCAAAAAGTTTGGACACTGAAACAGAGAAAACGATCGATCAAAAGCCCCCTTGATTCTTCAAAGGAAATTCTAGTCACATTCTGAAAAAATGCAGATGAAAAACTGTAAATTTATCATGGATATGGGTATGCATGTAAGTTTATGCAGATAGAATAGGAGAACAAGGAATCTAGCTTGGGGATTAATTTGATAAAGAGATAATCATGTACCTTAAAAGCTATATAAACGGATTTCAGTTCATATAATGCTTGTCCAAGCAAATGGATAATATCAAATTTTTCATAATTAATAAGTAGAGCATAACTTTTACATAGCAATAAATTAAAAAAAAAAAAAAATGAAAACCCTTCTGAATTGATCGTTTCTTAATTACCAATCATCAAATAAAAATCTCAAACTTTCTCTATATTTGATCTTGAAATCCCAATTATCAATAGCAACACCTAAGAGGAGGGGGTGAATTAGGTTCTTTGACCGTTAAAATTTTCAAAGACAAGTTTTAAAATACTTACAAGATGCCTACAACACTTAAGTGTTTATGACTTTTTCCCTATTTTACAATGTGAAGATTACCTCTTGAATTGAGGTTTTACACTATGACACAAATGGGCATGAAAGTCTCTTTCTTGACAAATGGGCACAAAGGCCTCTTAGCTCTAATCCTACCTCTATTAGCTAATCAAACAAATAGATGAATGAAATTTAGCACTTGAAATGATCTTTGAGTGTAGGAGGCTTAGTGGGGATGCTTGGTCTTCTATTTTGAGCTTGGGAGTATTTATTGGAGTGAATGAATCACTTTAAACGATCAAATAACGGCTCTATTTTTCTGCTCATTGGGAAGCTTCGAAGGCGACGTTCGACGTCGAAGGTCGGGTTCAAACCTATGTGAAGTTTGAATTCTTGGCTTCAACGGCTAGCTCTGCTTTTGTTGTTTCTTTTGTCTTTAGCAGTTTCGAAGTCGATACCTTGTCGAGGTTGGGTTCGAAACTTCAATTAATTTCGACTCAAGAGCTTGACTGCTGTCAGCTGCTTGTCAACGTGTTCGAGCTCGGCACTTTCTAGGCAGCTTCGAACTCGAGAGGCTATCGAGACTTGAGCTCGAATGTTTCTGGGTTTAGCTTCGACTTTGAGACTGGTTTTGAACTTTGCTTTGCTGAATTTTTCTACAAATAACTTCAAGTGCAAAGCATTAACTAAAATCATATATTTGCTACCATAGGGGGTGTATACTAGGGGGTGCATTTGTCATTTAAATAAATTCTTAATTTGTTTGAAAACCTCTAAAAGGACATTTATTCTGGATCGGAAGGAGTAATTTTTTTGAATACAATCCCAACTAAATAACGATTAATTTCTTACCTCCTTAAATTTTTTTTTTATTATAAAGTAAAAAAATAAGATTCATCCCTATACCAGAGCCGAGCTGAGCTTGAGCTTAGAAACCTTAATCGAGCTCGACTTGAGTTCCAGCTCGAGCTCAAGTTTCAAGCTCGACTCGAGACATTCTGATCGACTTTCACAAAAACTCAAATAGGGAAGGCATTTTTTTTCCTTCAAACTCAAACTGCCTTCATTACTTACTTGTTCTCAAAAAAAGAAATAAGATAATACATGCTTAGCTATATACCATTTCTTCGTCAACAACTTTCGGTACAATATATATAGATCTACCTAAAATCAGCTCTAAACTTTCTTGACGTAAGCATATCTAATGTTAAAAACAACTTTCAGTACAATATATACAGATCTACACAAAATCAGCTCTAAACTTTATTAAGGTAAGCATCTCTAGTGTCCGCCGCCAGGAGGAATAGGTCCAAATGGATCTAGCATTAAGTCATCACCATAGTCATTCGGCGGTGGTGGGGTCCTCCGCCTCCGCCCGACGGCTTGAACTGATAAAACAAGAGGGTACCGCGAACCAAAATGCTGCTGTGCTGGTAAGTGGTTAAGGCATTCTGGAAGACATCAGGAAACGTGAGCCTGACCTCATAAAGTACCCCAACTTGGTAAACAGTTTCAACAATTATCGACCAACATAGCTATGTGCACTCTAGCTTGATGCATCCCGAGGAAGATGTGTTGAATCGACATTTGCAATAGAACATAAAGAAGAATCAACAAAAGCAAAAATCAGAAACCACATAATTTTAACATTCTACACTCGTGTAACAAAAGCGTAGTTTTCAAAAAGAAAAAAAAAAAAAGAAAAAAGTGTAGGAACTTTATGTGTCTAGACATGTAACAGATCTGTGTTTGTTGAAAAACTGCAAATTACTCATTTTCAATGGTGAAAACATATCCTAATTCTAGCCCTCATAATACTTAATTCCACTAATTCATCATCTTTAAAACAACTAATTACTTGCACGTATAACTCCTTTTTCCCACTAATTTAATCCCTAAAATTCATAATTTCACTTCAAATCATGGAAAGAAAAATTAACTATGATAACAATAAAATCAAAATTCCCAACAACTGATAATTAAATCACCCAAGTAAATACGTATAATAATATTAAAATGTCAAATCAAAACGTAAATGGCTACAGACAGAAAATGGAGCAAAATCAATTGAGACAAACAACAAAAAGAAGAAGAAAAAAAAAAAAAATAGGCCTGAGTAAAAACGAAAATAAAATAACTGAAAGATACATGGAAGAGGAAAAATCGAAATGGGTCGTGTTTTATGTCTTATAGCTTTTAAGTTCATTTTTTAAAAAATAAATATTTAATTGCACAAGTAAAGCTCTAGGCCTTTTGAAAGGCGCTAACACTTTATTTACTAATGCTTAGGGGCCCATTTTAACCATAAAAAAATTGACATGTACAACCGATGGAACCAGGGAAGGTCGGCAACCTCAACTCCTCAAGTCTGCAACAAATTTGCAAATTATGCACATTGATAATTTTGATAAATTATCCCTTAGGTAATGAAACCAATTCTGCACATTGATAATTTTGATAAATTGTAATTAGTTAAGGATAAATTTTTAAAAAATATTTGTCAAGTTTTCTAAAAGCTCTAAAAGAAAAATATTTTCGGACTGACTTGAACCTGAAGGATGTTGAGTGACTTATGCCATCTCCAGCAGATGCCATGGCATCCGCTATGTCTAATAGCTACGCAGATAGTTTCAACGCCAGAAATGGCTCCAGCACATTTCTGGAATAATATTATGTTATTTTATTTTTTTAACTTTAAAAAATAAATTTTTTCTTTAGTTTCTGTAATTGTTTAAATAGACTAATTAATTTATGATAATTAAGTAATTTTAATTGTTAAATTTTTTTTATAATTTTATTTCCAAATTAAATTAATTTTCTAATTAAAATTATAAATGTTAATAAAATAGATTTATTAATAGATTAAAAAAATTAAATACTAATTTTAAGAAAAAATAAAATAATTAAAATTGACAATATTATAATAAAAATACGAAAACATCATACATTCATTAATGGAGGAGAAAAGTTTTCCCTAAACATAATTTATTTAATATTATTAACAATAAATATTTAAAAACATTTTTATAATTATAGAAATAGTTTTAAACTATTAAAATAATAATATTTATAAATAGCTTTAAAAATGGCATCAACCATGGATATCTCATGGAGATGGAAGCCATTTTAGCACCAAAATTTTTAGCTTTTGGTGCTAAAATGGCTTCAACCATTGAAGATGCTCTTAGGCTACATCAACAAGTTATAAAGTTTTATAAGTAGAATTTTAAAAAAGAGTATTTATATTGAGTAATGATAGACTACTCAACTAATTCATCTCAAATCATGTGTCTCAACTCATGTAGCATGCATTCATTGGTTACATTTTTATGAAATAATTATTAATATCACATAAGTGACCAATAAATGCATGCTGCATGAGTTGAAACACATGATTTGAGATGAATTAGTTGAGTAGTCTATCATTACTTTTATTATAAATCCTTCCTTATCAAACAATTGACGGAATGGCCAGTATGTGCCTCTCAAATGCTATTTTTTAGGGGGTATATTTGGAAAAATAATAATTTAAACACTATTCATTTTCTTTCTTTTGTTTCTCTAAATTTACTATTCACCTTATCCTCCAAATTTCTCCTCCCTCCTCCTTCACCGTACACCTCGATCCACTCCCTCCTCCCTCATTCCTCTTCTCTCCTCCACCGCCTCCAACCATCCTTAACACAAAAAGAAAGCCATAACCCTTCTTCTAGGTGGGGTTTCGTCAGAGAATCGGTTTTTCCTGCAAAATAGACTCAAAGCGATTCCTTGCAGTGCTTTGTCGGCAAATCCAGTTTAGTGAAATTTTCGTCTATTATTTGAACCAGTTCATCAGCGCCGCCACGATAATTGTCGGAAAACAGGAACATCAAAGTTTTGAGTCCAATATTTAATCTCTATCCAAATCTAAAATGAGTTTGTACACAAAAATCAATTGTCTCTCACAACAACACCCATAGCCATTCAAACATCGGACCATCTAAAGCACATATGAATTTTCAATAGAAATTTCTATACATATTGCAGGCAATCTAATGTTCGAAAAGCTTCGAATGCAACAATTATTTTTCATTTTATCGAATACATCAATGACTCTCAAACATAATTGTGGCGGCGTTGGTTCCTTGTGATTCTCTTCTACGATTTGGGTCCACTTGTCCTTAATCTCTTATCAGATTTGGTTCCTATTTTCCGGTGATTGGGATATAGTACCCTCGGAACTAAAATTATTAGACGGAGAGGGAGGGACCAACTGACCTTGGGCGAGGTTCAAGGGAGGAAAGCCAATACCGGAGCTTCTTTCTTCAGCCATGGGGTTTTCTGAAATGGCTGTAGGCGCACGGCGGAGGGAGCAGCGAAGCGGAGGAAGAATGTGAGGTTGCTAAGGATGAGAGGGACGATGGGAATAGGCAAAATTCTAAGAAAGGCATAAAAACGAGTTTAGAGCCATAGAGGTAAGTACGACAGTTGGGAAGCTTTAGAAGTTGAAACGAAAAAGGAAAAACCAATTTAATTAGGGGAAGCGTTCTCGAGAATTAAGGCAACATGGGAAGTTGAACAGTGTGTATCGAAGATCGTGCTGCTATCATTATGCTGCCAGAATCGCGTGCATGTCTTATCATATCCCAACCAAGATTGACTAAGACCTTCTTTAGGTCGGGTTAGAAAGGTCCGTATTTGATCAAGCTTTCATTCTATCAGTAGCATTGTGTCATGCACTATATGTTTTGGTCATAGCTACTAGTAAGCCAACAAGATTTTGTTAGGTCAGATAAATGCAAGGCAGATTATTCTCCACAGATTGGTAGGTCAGAAAAAGCTATTAAGGTCAAATACATATAGGTTGGGAAGATATATAGCGAATATCTAAGCCAGAACCTTAGTTATTCTCTGGGGGGCATGAAGGGGTGGTATAAAAAATTAAAAAAAAAACACACACACAACAGTAACGAAGACTTGGGCTAAAGGTCAGCATGTGGTTAGTTTACTAAAGTATCATGTTTTAGGACGGTTTAGTCAAAACACCATACTTGGGGGGCTTGTTAGTGTTTATAAAAGTAGTCAGATCCAGTAAGCCTGGCCTAATAGGCAAAGAGGAATTTAAGTTAAAGGGAAACAAGAGCATAAAAGGCCCAAATTCATATCTAGGTCTGCAGGGCTTATCTCTAACCGAAATTAAGTAGGCGTTTAGGTCGGAAAGTAGCTTAGGTAGCCAAGGTCGGTAAAAGGTTAGGTCGGACCAACGGTAACAATAACATAATAATTAGGTAGCATTAAGGGTCAGGAATCTAGGACTTAAATGAGTGCAGGAGTTATGCACAGTAATAATAACAATGGAGCTTAATCCGAGCCATAAATAGCCCAGACTTTACTAAGGTGAGGGAGGAGGAGTTAATCAAAACCCATAGACAATTAAGGGGAGCATTAAAGGCTACAGCTCAGGACCAGGGCCTGGCGCAAGATCAAGTAAGCTATATATACACAGTCCTCATGTTAAAACAGGTACGTAATTTATCTTCAGCTTAAATTCTTGGTCAATACAGTTTCTTGTTACACTTTGCTAACTTGAGCGTCGGAGTGGAACAGGGGGTATAGCCCTGCTTTTTCCTTGCTCTTATCCTTGTTGCCACATTCTGAAGGAAGATAGTCATTCCAAGCTATAGCCCAGACAATTCAACCTTCGTTGACAATCAACCGACCCCCAGTTTTTCAGATCCGAGCTATATCTTCAAATCCACCATTGGGCCGACCGAAGCATCCTGGGTAGACTTTTTGCGTCACATCAGTTAGTAAATTACTTAGGGTGAATTGAAAATTTGATCACCTTACTTTGCAAAAGTTCACATTTTAGTCACCATACTTTTTTAATTGTTTTTTTAGTCACCATACTTTTATTTTTGCACTTTTTGGTCACTATGTTAAAGTAATCCGTTAAGTCACTAATGGATCCTTTTTTTGGGGGCATTTTTGTCTTTAGGCCTATTAACTAACCAAGCTATCTTCTTCCTTCTTTTTCTTCTCCCAGGCGCCCCCCTCTCTTCCTCCCTCCACCCCCAACCCATCTTTCCAGTCAGCCCTACTCCATGGATTCTGCAGATGAATTCCTCTAAATTAAAAAATTCCCTGATTTATACTTTCTTTCCTGGGTTTGCTTTCCTTTTACTGTGAAGTGTTTCACGTGACTAACTCCACGGTTGCCCTCTTCCACCGCTGCTCACCAATCTCCCTCCAATCTCCTCTATAGAGCATATTTTATCAGAAAATTGAGTGGAAGGGCTATTCAATACAAAGTTTCTAACTAGCGATTTTGATTAGTTGTCAAAATTCGTTTGAAATCTCCAGAAAGGCAGATTGGATTCGGGAACTGCATCAGGAGGATTATGGAAGGCATCACGTTCGATGGCGATTCACAACAAAAAAATTGCCGGATTGCTCTTCGAATTATACAGGCTAAGCAATGAATGGGTTGTGGTAGTGATGAAAGGAGGTGACGGTGGTGAAGGGGACTGGAGGTGTGAAAACTAATTGTTTGCGACCGTTTGCTGCCGAACCGAGAAGCTGTGTGGTTAACCAATTCAGATCTGAAATAATTTTAGATCTGAATTGCTGCAAAAATCTTTGAATTGCCTTCTATAATCCTCCGAATTTTCATCATCTTCTCTGTGTGCGGAAAATACCCACAAATTATCCAATTAGAGAGATTTGTTGAGTGACCCATTTAGTGAATTTTGGTTGAGATTTGTTGAGAGACCTCATTTCACCATCTTCTCCTTGGGCTGATCTTGTTGCTACAATTTTGGTTTCCTTTTCTTCTTTATTTTTTTCCCTATTTTTCTACTTCTGAACCCATAAAAAAATCTCTATTGATCGGTAGTTATAGGATCTCCAAACAAAGAAAGGTGTAAGGGAAAAGGAGATTTTTTATTTAGAGGAATTCATCTGCGAATCTTTGGAGAGAGAGAGATGAGGGAAGATGGGGTGAGTGGAGGGAAAAAGGGAGGGGGGCCGACTGGGAAGCTTGGTTGTGGTTGTTGTTCTTTTCTCTGAATTTCTGGAATGATGATGGCGGAATTCCAATAGGAGAGCTTAAAAAGTGACTAATTCAGAACGGCGGATGAACGGCCTGAGAAAAAAGAAGAAGAAGAAGAAGAAAGGATTTAAGACATGTAGGGCTATTTTGACAAAAATGCCCCCAAAAAAAAGGGTCCGTTAGTGACTTAACGGACTACTTTAACAGAGTGACCAAAAAAGTACAAAAATAAAAATATGGTAAGTAAAAAACAATTAAAAAGGTATGGTGACTAAAATGTGAACTTTTGCAAACTAAGGTGATCAAAGTTTCAATTCACCCAATTACTTAAAGTAACGCAAATGTGTCTAACCCTCTAATGCCGCATGTGTATTGATTCTGGACTTTAATGTATTGAGTTTAGTCTCGAATGTATTGAATTCATATATTGTGATTATGAGTTTAGTTGATGAATTATCACGTGTAGCCTCTGCTATATCAACTACTCCTTCCGTTTCATTAGAAAAGTCTACTTTGTTGTACTATCACAACAAAATGGATTCTTCTAATGGAACGGAGAGAGTATTTCGCATCGTCTTAACAAAAATTGCCGATAAATAAAATTGTCAAAAAATATCGCTTATAGT
Organism: Leptodermis oblonga; assembly: GCA_016801395.1. NCBI lineage: Eukaryota > Viridiplantae > Streptophyta > Magnoliopsida > Gentianales > Rubiaceae > Leptodermis > Leptodermis oblonga. Next base: position 11,323,646 of record CM028758.1, on the reverse strand, counting down.
AACGTAAATACGTGTATCGATTCTAAAGGATGAAGTATCGTCTATCAACCGTTAGACAATCAAACAATAAACTTTTTTTACAGGTGAACAATTGTGTATAAGAGAATTTTTTTTAGTCGATTTTTTTTTTCCACAAATAATACTTTTTTAAATAGGCGATATGCCACGTGAGCCATTAAGGAGTCAGATGTGTCGAAGACATTTTCTTCGCTTTTAATTAGTTTAGTAATTATCTTAATATAATAATTATATTGGATCCAGCTAATAAATCCAACAAAATAAAAAAATATATATTAATGGGATGCAAAATACGTCTATCGTTTCTTTGAGAAACCATGCTCCCATGATCCCATCATCGATTTTAGTATTATGGAACTTTTTAAAACGTATTTTATGCTTTCAGATTTTGAAGGTGAATTTTAAAGGAAACACTCCTTTTACTTTTAGTATAAAAATAGTAGTTGACATAGAGTGAACAGTTTGAAAGTTTCTTTGTCAGGATTAGGGATGTAAATGAACCGAGTTATTCGCGAGTCGCTCGCGAGCAGCTCGGTCAAAGCTGCTCGAGCCGGCTTGTTTAATAATCGAGCCGAGCTCGAGCCCAATTACTACTGGCTCGTCGAGCCTATCGAGCCCTACTCTTTATATAATTTTATAGTATATTTTATAATGTTTTTAGTATAAATTAAAAAAATTAATTCAAACTCGAGTTCGAGCTTGAGCTTGAGCTTGAATTCGAGCTCAAAAACTTGCTCTACACTGAGCTCGAGCTCAAGCTCCAGCTCAAGCCTATTATAATTTGGACGAGTCGAGCTCGAGGCCAAATATTTAGGCTCGATCGAGCTCGAGCCGAGCTCAAGCCTGACTAGTTTTTATCAAGTTTAGCTCGATAAGACCCCAACTCGGCCTCAGCTCGGCTCGTTTACAACCCTTGTCAGGATGGCTAATTTACTAGCCAATCAAACAACATCTCGCTCTGCACCTCTTCGATTCGACCATATTGAAGGCGAGAGCAAAACTCTGTTTGCACAACCGTGTCCATTGGAAAACAGGAATGAACTAATGGCATGTTTCGTTTTTGTTTTGTTTTTTAATTATATAGTAAATTTAATATATTATAATTATTTTTAATACAATTTTTTACTATTTAACTATATTTTCTTACATTTCTAATACACTTTTTATATTATAAAACTATTGTTCAAAAACATGTTTTCAAAATCATATTTTAAAATATCATAAAGAAAATATTGCACTAAAAATAATTGAAAGAAAACCATGAATGAAAATAAGTCTAGAAAAAGAAAGCGAGCAGGGTCGGCCATGACCGTAAGATGTGAAATTATCCGGGAGACCAAATAGAAAAAATTACTTTCTCCATTAGGAGATTTTAGAAGACATTGATGTCTATATAAATGTATGTTATTTTTAATGTTTTAGGGAATAAATTATCACCTTATCAAAAATTATGTAAAAGTTACATTCTCTTTATTAAGGATGATTGCACAATATTTTTGTTTTCTAATTTCGTCAAGAATGTCATGGAAATATTCGCTTCAATATAATTATATGATGTTTGGGAATGTAGAAAAGATGATATTTAATAAAACTATTATAAACTACTATTTCAAGCTCCCAGCTCGGCCGCAGAGAATAGATATTATAATGTGCGCGGCTAACTTTGCAGGTATAAACATACCGGTACTAACGCACCGGATCACATTAGAATCCCGAAGTTAAGCGTGCTCGGTCGAGAGTAGTACTAGATTGGGTGACCCCCTGGGAACTCCTCGTGTCATACCTCTCTTGCCCTAATTAGAAGTTTTTTCTTTAAAAAACGCCTCTCACTTGGAAACACTTGCAAAACTGGGGTTGACGAGTCAACCGCGGGTTGTAGGTCAACCCTAGGTTTTGACCATTTTAAAGGGTTTTGACCAAATACGGGTTAAGACCAAACTCTGCCCGATAAGAGTAAAGGGTCGTAAGTTTACCGAGTCAATCCGGTTCTAACGACACTGGTTTTAAGTTTAATAACTCATCACATAATATACTGGGTGATATTGAAATTACTAATAATAACATAATAAGGACTATCTTTTAAATTAACTACTATTGCCCTCAATTCATTCCCAAACCCAAAATATCCAGTTCAGGAAACCCTAGCTCTTGTAACTATGTTGTATGACCATTGTGCTTGATATAAACCCATTTTTCTTGTCCATACTCTAAGGGCCTGTTCTTTTCAAGTTTCTCAGACCCAGGTCTGAGTTTTTAGGTTGAGACCGAATGGGTTGAGACCCAAAACAAAGAAACGTCGTTCTCAGACCCGGGTCTGTCCTGCCGCCGCGTAGCTGCCGCCGCCACCGTGAGCCCAAAACCTAAATCCCCAAAATTCTTCTACTTCTTCTTCTTCTTTTTTTTTTCTATTTCCAGCAAACCCATTTGTTTGATTGAAGATTTAATTTTCTGTTTCCAGCAAACCCATTTGTTTGATTGGGGAATTTACAATCACAACCCAGTTTGTGATTAATTGTGGGGGAAGAAGACCAAGAAGAAGAAGAATAAGTGCGGGAGGGCAGCGGGAAAAAGAAGGAGAAGAAGAAGAAGAAGAAGAAGAAGGAGGAGGAGGAGGAGACGCGAGAAGAAGGAGGAGGAGGAGGAGACGCGAGAAGAAGAAGAAGAAGAAAGAAGAAGAAGAAGAAGGAGGAAGAGGAAGAGGAGCGAGAAGAGAGAAGAAGAAGAAGAAGAAGACCAAGAAGAAGAATATGTGCGAAGAACGTCGGGAGGCAGTGGGAAGGAGGAGAAGAAGAAGAAGAAGAGGAGGAGGAGGAGAAGAAGAAGGAGGAGGAGGAGGAAGGGAAGAAGTGAGAAGAAGAAGAAGACAGCACCGGGAGGAAGAAAAAGAAGAAGAAGAAGAAGAAGGAGAAGAAGAAGAAGAAGTGGGTGGCACTGGTGGCGGCGGGAGGAGGTCAGCGGCGGCGGAAGGGCGGCGGCGGAAGTGGGAATTGGGTTTGTGACCCGGGTTTGAGAAATGGGTAAAGAACATGGGTTAGGTTAGATTTTTGGGTTGAGACCTAAAAAAAGGCCAAAACCGAGTCTGAGAACAGGTAAAAGAACAGGCCCTAAAGAGTGAATAGCTCAAAATATACATATTTTTTTCAATTGTGTTCGGTTTTATTACTATATTTTTTTGTAACCACAAATGTCCCTATACTACTCAAAATGGGCCAAAAATGTATTGGCGTTGTTAACCTCCATTAGCATTATCGAAATACCACAATGTGCCTCTCACGTGCTTTTTTTCTAGGAGCATTTTTATCCGTTTACTGTTCATATTCTCCCTCTCTTTTTTCTTTTTTTTTTTTTTCCTTTCCAAATTTATCATTCATCTTCTTCCTCAAATTCCTCAAGCCACCTCCCTCCTCCATTTCGCCTCCCCTCCTCCGCCATCGTCCTTCTCCCCCGACAGCAAAGAGGGAAGAAAAGGCACGTGTTGTTTGATTCCAAGAGGAACGGCAGTAACGTAAGATACGGTCCAATCAAAGAATACATAAGGGTCTTCAGCTAATCCAAAGCTAAAGAAGCAGGGCAAGAGCAATCAATTCATCAAAAAGAAACAGCTACACCGACGCGACGGCATGGGCTTTGGTTTATCCGCAAACATCTGAAAGAACAACACGGAATGGAAGCATAGATTTCCCCAAATTTCTCGAAATTACCTTCTTTTCTCCTCTCTGCCGCAAAATGCAAATGGGCAACAAATCAGTGGAACAATCTGGAGGATCTTGACTAATTGAATTTTGGGTGGGTTTCGTCTTTCTTTCTGAGCTAGGGTGGCAACTTTGCTTTTAGAGTTTGACGTAGCGCAAAAGCAGTGTGTGAAGCCTCAAAGCAGAGCAGAGCACGTGATGGTGGCATTGGAGTCAGATTGGGCGTCTGAAACGGCAGTTATGGCCTCTTTCTAGTTCCCGATCTTCCAAAATCTTGAGAATTGAAAATTGTGCATTTTTTGTTCGCTTGCCATCTTCTTTTCCTTTTTCATTTTAGTTCAATAGCTATTGCAATTTTTATTCACGATGGATAAGTTCATCTTCATCTGGTGATTTCTTCATCATTGGCGGGTAATTAATTATTACCGCTTCTGTTACCATCACCTTCAATTTGAATTGAATGATACCCACAAGTTCGGATGCCTGTTTTAGAAGCAATGGTAATGGTGAAAATGGAGGTAAGACAAAGAGCAAAGAGGAACAATTGCAATGGGTTGTTTTGGGGGAGGAAGGGAGGCGGAGGAAGGAGGAGGGGCGACGGAGGAGGAGGGTGAAGGAATTTGGGGGAAGAAGATGAAGAAAATTAATAAAAAGGAAAAGATGAACAGTGAATCAACCCAAAATACCCCTAGAAAAAAGCAGTTGGGAGACACATGAATGTCATTCCATTAGTGGTAACGGAGGTTAACAGTGTCAGTATATTTTTGACCTATTTTAACTTAGTTTAGAGATATTCGTAGCTATAAAAAAAATATATTGATAAAACCGGATATAATTAAAAAAATATAGATATATTTTGGTTATTCACTCTACTCTAAAATACATGCAAGATAAATTTTTCTAGACATAACAAAGTACAACGATCCTGCATAAAATTGTAACTCATCCGAGTGGTGATTCATAAAAATAATTTTCAAATAGAACATTTATTATGCTATTAAAACAAAGAAAAAAAAATAATCTCTTATTTCCAATTTATATAATTTAACCATAAATATTTCCAGATTTTATATGATATTGTCAAAATTCAAAAAGAATACAAGGGACCAAGATGAAACGTGGTTAGCCCTTCAGTTTTTAGTATTTATTGTTGACCAATCAATAATCTGTCTTTATCATTAAATAAAGTTGTGATCACAACAATTAAAGGCAAACAAAGGAACATATTTTCCCTCAACGTTTTATTTAGGTGCAATTTTACCCTAACTTTTTTTCGATGCAATATTACCCTTAATGTTATCAAATGATGCAAAATTACTCTTGCTCCAAACTAACTTGACACCTGGAATAATTAAAATTATAAAATAATGATATGGCATAGAATGGATCCCCTATTATTGTTTTTTATATTATTCGATACCTGGCCTGTCTATTGTTTCCTAAAAATTAATTGGAAAATTTTCTCCTTTGTTCATTGAATTTGTACATGGATTTCCTTGTGGTTCTTGACTCCAACAGTTCACACTCTTTCTCGGGCTTCCGTTGCGGTAGCTGCTGCTGCTTCTTTCGGGGCAAGATCTTTGCGGCATTGACAACCATACAGCAACATCTACATCCCAAAGAAAATGGAGACCATCAAACAAGCTACAGTTAGCATTTTGAAAATTGTTGGTTGTCGGCCGGAATAGACTTTTGGTTTGGTCTACGAGGGAGATTAAGGTCCTGTTTGGAACATGACTCGAGCTATATTTAAAATCACTTTTGATTTTCTAATATTAAAAGTGTATTGAGATTGTAAAAAAGTGTGTTGAAAATGTAAAAAAATTTATTAAAAATAAAAAAAAAACTTATTGAAAATGATAAAAAACTATTATAAAATTAAAAGTAGTTTCAAACCATGACTTCAGCCATGATACCAAACAAACATGAAGAAATTACAGAATCATTGAAACTGCACAAGACCTTTTTTTTTTTTTTTCTTTTTACTTTTCTTAAAGATTGATGTTAGGTGAGAAATCTATGCCATGTCATCATTCTATAATTTTAATTACTTCAAGTGGCAAGTTAGTTTGGAGCAAGGGTAATTTTCCGTCAGTTTGATAACTTTAAGGATAATATTTCATTAAAAAAAAAAAAAGTTAAAAGGGTAAAATTACTCCTTGAGTAAAACGTTGAGGGTAAATATGCCCCTTTGCCCCAACAATTAATGATATCTTGTAATCATCCCATAAATTTAATAAAGTAACTTTATCAAATTTCTTAACCGTAGAAAACAAGCTAAAATATCATATAACAAATGGAGTAATGAAAATGACAATAATAGCCTTTTAGCCCTTAAAACTGAAGCTCATCACAATAGTAAATTCTTTCCCACTAGAAAAAATAGTTTTGACTGATACAAAAATCGATCCCAGTTACACAAAGCTACCCCATGAAATTAGTCGAAATCAGAAACTGGAGACCGATCTACCCCAATTACACAAAGCTCATCCAGTGATCGATTAACTATTCATCTCTATAGTCTGGATTCTCTTTTAAGATGACAAAGCCCTCCAGAATGGGAGACAGAGGAATGTATCTGCATAGAGTCGAGACATTTGGGATTAGCACACAACACTAAATATCAAAGGCCAAATATGAATATGTACTTACTTTTCTGTTGCGAGTTCTGCTCTATCCCCAGCAGCAAGGAGGACAGGGGTTGTGTGAGTCTGGAAACCAGTGATGGTTTTCGGCCTGCCTGCTTGACCAACAACATCTACAGCTTGTCCCACGCGGACAGGTACAGGTAGAGGTTTGAGGTTCTCATCAACAGTCAATAACATCCTCGGCTGCAAAACAAAGGATGTAAGTACACAGGATTCACTATAATAAGATGGGAAAGGATTATATACCATCAAAGTTCTGCCCAACCAAAATGAGAAGGAAAAATAGTAGAATCGGTTTAATGAGAAAGATTTGGAATACCTGCATGGCTAAAACAAGGAAGTATAGAATGTAATGGTACTTTCCCAGAATTACAGCTTTCATATCAAGACATGCATGTAACAAGGTTACCAGTCCAGCCAGTGCAGTCCTAGAAAAAGTAAGTGATAGATGTCAAATTTGAGGAAGAATTGGGATGGCAATATAAATTTAGCAACCATTTTTCACTGAAAAAGCAAGGAACTCACGGGGACAGCAAAAAGCGTTCAGAATGGTAAGGAGATAGGGTCAACAAACCCTTCCCCAAATGGACAAGACCCTGTGCAATCCGCACCTGCCAATTGGCCAAATCAAGTCAGTGATGTCGTTGAAATAGTCTCTTCATTCTGATCAGATTGCATTCAAGAAAGAGAAATATGCTTACACAGAAGAGAAGGCTCGCTTCTTTGTAGTAATAACTTGACAAATTGCGAAGCATGCCAGCTATTCTGGCATTGTTGGTTCCAGCACCTATCAAGCCCAAAGAGATAATGGCAGCCTGAATAGATCAAACAAACAGTCATAAAAATTCCATTTACAATTGGCAGCAAGATGAACCCTCAATATGCCCAAACAAAATATAACTGGTATAAATTACCATTGCAACTTCTGTATCAGAATCGTGACTCAGTCTGCTTAATGTGTCCATGACATTGACCTATATTAAGAGCCACCAGATAGTGGGAGTTATATACATTGATAACTAGAAAAAAAGCTGTTTTCCTCGTTTGATTTCAATAATAGGACAAACATATTAGCTAGATACAAACCTTTGGATTTGATATGCAGAGGAGACCCAGAGCCAGAGGAACAGCCTTCCTAATATTCTGCTCACCATACTGTAAGAGATGCTCCAATGAGCGAATAGCCATTTCAACGCCGAGCTCTTCGGCCATGGCTACCATTGCTATTCCAAGTACAGCTGGACCCTGGAAGGTTTCACCCTTCTCAAGATGTTGTGCACATTGACCCAGGAAGTGTTGAACCTATATCAAGGGACAATTAAGCAATTACAAAACATATATAGTTATATTCAAAGTGGAAACAAATCGGTTGAATGTCAAACCTTGAGAACATTCCCGGTTCCTGCATACGCACAAGAGAGCAGAGTCATGTCACAATGCTTCCGGATTTTTTCATTGAAGGTCTTCGACACCTCAGCAGTAGCCTCCACACTTTCCTGTTAATGACGAGCATTCAAAACCAGAAACAGTTGATACAGCCAGAAGTTTGAAACATGGTAGGCTAATCTTGGTAGTGTACATATTTCTATGAGGCAATGGATAAGATCAGAGAAATGAAGCAAGGAACTCATTGAAGGTCACTCAGACAACAGCAGTCAATTTCAAACAAGCCACTGCACAGAACAGGAGTTCTAGTTACCTGCTTGCCAAGGTACAGCAGACCAAGACCAAGGGGCAACATCCGTGTGAGGGGATCGCTTAATTCCAGCTCGCTCCGTTCCATTAATGTGATTATGATTGCCTGGGCAATGTCTTCATTACAGGAACCCACAAAAACAATACCCAACGAGATTGCAGTAAATGCAATCACATCAAGGGATGCCTTTGAATCTCCAAGTATAGGGATTAATTTACTACGGATCTGCAGAGAGACCCACAAACATAAGATTTAAATGCATTTCAATATGCTGACAGTAAAAAAAAAAAGCAAAATATCATTAGGCACCGGAAGTGGTGTACTAGAGCCCCCATACCATCATAAGAAACCAAAGACCAGTATGGAAACCCATCTTGCCTCTTCAAAACATATTTTTCATTTTATAATAATTTTTCATCCTTCCCGACACCTTTTTACATGTCCAATACACTTTTAATATTAAAAAAGCAAATATAAAACATAGTTTCATAAAATACAGGTCCTAAATCACTTCAGTTTTTCTCATTACTCAAATAAAGAATCAATTGTCCACAACTATCTACAGTTACAAGACTCTACTCTACACATTATATGGACAGACAGAAACCTTACTTGTTCGTTCTGAGACCCAGCATATGCAAGTGCTAGGCCCATTATTGCACCAATTCTAATAGAAGAATCCTCTCTGTCGACATAATCAGCTAGAAGTGCCAATGCCTGGAGATGGTAAGTTTATGCAAGTCAGGAAATATTAAAGACTCTACAATATAAGACAGCTTTCAGGTGGAGAGAGATCTTACAGGATCACAATCATTCTTCACACCACAGTTCACAATTCCTACACCTAACAATGCACCTGCAATAACAGGTGTATCGGTGCTGTGGAAGTACTTGTCAATTTGAGCAAGTCCAGAATCAACATCCCAAAGCAAAATCATACCCTAATGTATAAGGAAGGCAAATCATTACGAGTGGATATGAAACATTTCTAAAATGAACATAAATACAAGCCTACATACCAGACTGGCTGCAGCACTAGTCTTTCCATGATCTTTATTTTTGTAAAGCCAGTTTGTGGAGGAGCCACCACTTGAAGCTTCAGATGGAACTGTCATTAACTTATCCTGCAATACATGAGCACAGGAGCACTCAGATCAAGCACACAAAAACCAGCGATTATCCATTTCAAACACTGATGGAAATTTTATTTACCTGACCAAATCCAGCATTCACAAATGCATTCACAAATGTTGCTGCCAAGTTCTGCCGAGCTGAGTCAACACTTGCCCCAGCACTAGCTCGACCATCAAGTAAGTGAGCCTATTGAATCCAGAATCAAATATGAGAAAATCAATGAAAACAAGAAAATATTAGGAGGCATCATTAGCAATTGTGAGAGTAATTCAGCAGAATTCAGTTTCTTAGGGACTCATTGCACACTTGATGCAAGACATAATAATTACCAAAAGCTGCAACATAAATACAATACCTAATCATTTGCAGAACAGTATTATGTCCATATGTAGACACACACAACAATAACAACAACTAAACCTTTGTCTCACTATGTGGGGTCGGCTAGAGACACAAAAGCAAATATATACATATATATATATATATAGAGAGAGAGAGAGAGAGATGAAAAACTGTTAGCACACAAACCTTGTAAATATCTTCAGGAGATTTTGGTTCCATGACCTCTATATCCCGAGCAAGTGTAAGATAGCCTTCACTTAATTTAGTATTGTTGATTATTTCTTGTAGTCCCTCCCTCTCTTCATCATCTGCACACATCTCTTCATCAAGCTCAAAAGTAATGCCCTGCAATTATACGAAACAAAAGAGAACATAAAGTAACAAGTATGCAATAATTATTGGAACAGAACATATTACAATTTGAACAGTTCATTAACTCAGAACAACAGATCACTTCAGAATTTCAGGACTTGGTAAAAGACAATATGTATTCCAACTAAAAGAGCCTCTGATGCAGAATTACAAATGCATTTGTGCGACAATGCTTTCCGGCAGAGCCAAACAAATATTGGAACTTACCTGTCGAGCAAGAATGTAGCAAAATTGCTTCTTAAGCAGAAGGTCATGGCATGTTGTAAAGATCTGCTTCACATACTGCAAACAGCCATGTTAAAACATCAGACTCAAATAAGATTATAAGATGAGATGCATTGAGTTTCCCCGTAACTCGACCAGCATCTATGCAATACTATGGTGACAAGAAATGACTCTTAACATCAAGCATTTGCAGTTTCCCGCATTGTGGCACACATAACTTACAATAGATGCACAAAAAATAAAAAAGGCTCATGATAAGCAAACCTGCAAGTTATCAAGGTACAAAGCTATCTGAAGCGCTCGCGGAAATTCTTCAAATTTCATGTAAATCGTGTATGCAATATCCAAAACTACAATGTCATCAGGTCCAGGAAGGTATCTGTAAAATCAATCGCCACAAATCAGGCAAGTGACAGAGAAATTTGGATACATCATCAGAGGGAAAAATGCAGTAGAATGAGCATTCAAATCAAGAGCTAATGATGTCAATGATATCGTCTCAATTTACTGTCATCAACATCTAGCTCTGTTTACATAAACGATTGGGTAGAAGGGAAATGTTCTTTTCAAGGAGAAAAAAACTATCAACTTTTTAAAAATACACTTACTTGGCTGAACTTGTGAGGTACAGGCAGGTCCTCCTAAAATTCGTTTTGTCCCCATGCTCTACTAAGAGATCAAGGTCTTCAACCTAGAGTAAGTAGAAGATATTTCAGATAGTTTGAATCGCATAAATGTAAGAAAATAAATAATAGTTGTGATTTGAGAAGTGGTATCCATAAAAAATTGTATACCTCCATTAGAAGATCAACAGCCTCAGGTTCAGCATTGTGCTGCAAAGTAGAGCATTAAAATTTATCAAAGAATTGAAGAAACACAAGGGTTTAGTACATCGCTATGTCAACTTGCATATTATCAAGCAACTATGGAGGAAAATGATAGCCATACATCGGAATATGTTCTACAGTATCTTAACAAAATTGAAAAACCAAAATTTAAATATAAAACCTAGTGAAGCATCTTACCTGCATATGAAAAGCTACAATCTGTTGCACAAGCTCCATCAAGTCATGAATTGGTGCCTCCTCACTCTGAAATCATTTTGACCCCTCAGGAACCGAAAAAAAAAAAATCTTAAGAAGAAACTAAATCATATGACTTGGGACAGCTAATATCTGGACTTTTTGTAAAAAGACCTTTAGCTTTGATTCTTGATTATCAAAAACATCTAAACCAAATGCATGTGCAGATGATTAATATATTATCAGTTCGCGAAAATATAGAGGGAGTAACATCACTTGTGATTCAGTTTATAATTTTATTAAAGCCATGAGAATTAATTCAATGATTGGATAGACCTTCAAAAATCAGACCAAGAATAGAAGCTCTTACCTGCCGCTTGGAATACTCCTGTGCAATTTCTCCAGCAAGGTTCCTGCGACAATTAAAAAATTATCCACTTCAGAATTTTAACTAACAAAACTAAATGAGCAAACTTTAACCACGCAAATTTGATCACATGACCAAAAAGCAAGAATTCTTTCTATCTACAATTTTTGCTGATATGCATGATGGCAATGAAAATATACTCCCTCCATCCCATTTAAAGAGTCCACTTTCATTTTTCAAAGTGGACTCTTTAAGTGGGACGGAGGGTGTATTTCTTATCGGGGCATTCTATTCTCTATCATGTCACTGTAAAACTACATAATCAGGAGCCTATTCCATAACATGCATATGTGAACATATAAGGCCTAGTAAAATGCCTAAATGGAGCAATAGCTCAGGCCAAAGAATAAGATGCAACAAACACTCGATGTCCACTTAAAAGCCAAGAGATTATATCAGAGGGTTAACATTCTCTCCCTGTCAGTTTTTCAATTCAACAAATCACAGGAAAGAAGTTGCAACTAGAATTTCCTTTACCCACTTTAGATTTCTACCCTATCCCCCAAATCAACCAACCACTTAAAAGTATTAAAAATACAAGAGCGACAGTGAAATCAAACAACTAGTCCATAAGCAATCTAATGATACAATCAAGATGCATAGGAATCAGAAAGCTCTTCCCTGAATTCTTCTTCGTACATAAGAGTTATAATCAAAGATCACCCAAAAAACAGAACCACAATGCCATTTGATTCATGTTTCTGCTACCAAGAAGAGATGGATTGCTTACCTAACATACTCGTGTCCCCAAGAACCAATATCACCATCAGAACCCAACAGTCTGTACTTCAGGCTCTCCTGCAATTATTGACATATAAACAAATTAGCATAAATAGGACACCAGACGATATCCATGAGGATAGAGTTGTGTCCTGTTTGATTTTTTTTTTTGACGAATTCAAGATACATAAAGCAAGCATTAGAAAAAAAGGCTAGAGTAAGAGGGAAAAGATTTGAATAAAATTAAATCATGAAGCAACCAAACGTACCCTTTCCCCTTCAGCAGACATTGTCAAGGCTAAAACAGAAAGGATATCTGCTAGAAGTTTCTGGAAGAAAAGGAAAATGTGAGCCAAAGGGTTTGATTTGCAAAAGGACAAAAGAAAATATAATCCCAATTGACAGAATGCTATACACCTTGAGCTCTGAATCTGCCATGCCCTCATAGTAGGCTTTTAGTGTTCCATAATGCGGACGTAAGAACTTCAAGGGCTTTGGAACAGATGTCATCGAACTTGTGGCATTGCGAATTTCTTGCCTAAGAGAAATATATATAAAATACTTAGGAAAAGCTTCAAGTCTCTATTGCAGAATCAGGTCCCTCTAAATGAACAGAACCAAAAAGGTTCATTCAAGTAAAGAGGATATGATATGCTAATTTAGGCATTCAAGGCCATCATTAAGACAACTGTTCTAACAGACATATAATATATTTTAGGAAACAAAACCATGTTATAAAAGCTTGCATAAAAGCTCATGAGAGGAGTTAATCAAAGCAACAACATAATCATAACCATGCAACTTCAGTAACTTGAGTTGCTGCAGTGTATTGCAAAATACTTGCAGCTAGCTACTCCATTGAGAGTTTGTGAGAGTTTAAAAGACCTAAATTGACAAGTTATTGGAAGGTCATCTGCCCTTAGTCCGAAGCAAAGATACCACTGCAAGCATTATCTAAAGAATAGCTTATGCATTCCATACCCACTCCACCAAAACCCTAATTCCATTGTTCTCAGAGCCACCAGCCACATATAAACAATTTTTTCAAGGCTATACCCAATGAAAACAACAGCAAATTTGTTTCTTCAAATCCCTAACTTTGGCCCCTCCCAGCTATACCCACTAAATACGCATCGAAGTATAAAGGATACAATTTTTAACATAATTTCGAAGGAAATAAGGTAACACTAACTTAAGAAAAGCAAGACAAAAACTCCACAATCTGCCATAAATGTCAAACAAACATAATTTCGTACACATGATTTATTCCCAAAAAACCGCATACCTCATGCTCTCCAAGGCAACTTTCTGCAGCCCAGGATCGGAATCCTGTGCCCTCTCGACATACAACTCTAGCTGCTGCTTCAGTGCTATATCCTCCTCCGACTTCACCATCAAACAATTAAGAACAACAAAATTTCAGAACACTACCCTAAACAAATTAAATATTCACTAAATTAAAACTCAATAACTAAAACCCATCAACAATCTTTCCCCGCAGAACCCCAAAAGGTATTCAAAGTTATGAAACATACAAGATCTTCATCCTCTTTCTTATTTTTGTCGTCCTTTTTCTTCTTCAGGGCAACATCCTTGGAGGCGCCACTGCTACTTGGATCCGCCGCAACCATGATTGGCCTAGACTCAAATTGGACTCTTGAACTCTCTTTTGAAAATATCGATTAATTTCTCAGCAAGTATATGGACTGAGAGGGAAGAAGAATCGTAATGCTAGAGCAAGAAACTGGGGTTTATTTCTTACTTCCCTACAGCTAACTAAATACGCAAGCAATCCTAAATCGGACCGGTTCAACCCGAAATAGGTCCGGCCCAATTATTAAATGACATTTTGGCCCCAAATTTTTGACAAAATTTCTTATCCTCCCCTTTTTTGTGAATATTTAGTAATGTACCTAAAAGGTTTCTAAATTTTAAAATTTAAAGTTCTAAAGTATCCTTTTTAGGGTTGGATATTTCTGACATGACACGAAAATACGAGACGAACCCGACACTATATAAATGGTTTCAGATAAGCCTTGGTGGATTCACAGATTATATGAGTTGACTCAAATAACACAAGTAATTAATCGGGTAACGTTAGAGTTGATAATATCGACACGTGAACCTGCCAACCCAAACCTAACACGAGTCATTTATATTATAGCAACAAAACACGACATGAACCAAAACTATTCAAGAATTAAATGGGTCGACATGAATAACGCGAATAATTAAATGGTCAAGGTTATGATATAGGGGTGTTGACACAGGAACCCGCAACCCGGAATCCGATAATTCAATCATGACACGAATTGTCACACCTTATCCGTTTCATATAAATGTTAGAGAAAAAATTATTTCGCCGAACTAAAAGTTTGGCCTATTTACACTTTTAGTCCCGAGACATGTCGTTACCTGTTTTAAATGGTCAAACTTCTATTCAACAATATTTTGAAAGTTTTTTGTAAATTCTATATTTTTGTATCGCCTAAAAATTATTTGATAATATTCCGTCCATTAAAACAGATGACGTGAAACTTGTTATTCCCTCTAAAGTTATACAAAAATGCGATGAGGCACTTCATCTTCACCGCTAGCAGTAATGCAGCCTCCTGATTTGCAACAATGATAAAAAGGATGTGTGATGCTGCATGGAGGCAAAACTAACGACTTTTAGGAATTAGGATAGGTTCCAACACTATAAAATATACCAAAAATGGTCGATGAGTGTAAAGAGGACGATTGAAATGATGAGTTTGGTTGATTAGCAGGTTTGAAATGAAAGAAATTTGGTTGAAATCAATACTGTATTGTTCTTGGTTTGTTCTATAGGATAGAAATACTATTAGTGGGTTTTTTTGTTAGCAACATACAAAGATGTGCAAGCGTTCGCATTTTTGTCTAATTTTTTTTGGATTGAAAAGTTTTGCGTCGTCATTTAACATTAGAAAATAATCGTGATGTCACATAATAATATAAAATTTGCAAGAAAAAAGAAACTCCTAAAATATTGTTGAATACTCTGCCTAGACCATTTAAACTAGTTAACAACCAGTTTCGAGACAGGCTTTGTTCTCTTGGTGATCCAACTTGAGGATTTTTGGTTTAGGGAAGGAATTTTTTTGGAGGAAATTTTCTTCTGGGAAATTGTGTAGGAAAGAGATGGAAAAGTGTAATGATTGTGTCATTTTTGAAATTTATGTGAGTGAAAATCTTGAGGGAAATTTAAATTTTGAATTTTAAATTGGGTAGAAATTGAGGGTTTTTTTTGGATTAAATTTCAGAAGAAAAAATGATGATTTTTATGAAATGGGAATGGAAAAGAACAGAGCCTAAAAGTGCCGCACGATATAAATATAGTTTAAAAAGGACAAACTTTGGGTACCGAAAATGTAAGTTTTTCAAACATAAAGCAAAATTTTACAACTAGACAAACATTAAAAGTGTAAATAGGTCAAACTCTTAGCACAAAAAATGCAATTTTTCCAAATAGAAATTTAAGTTTTGCAACTGAACAAACATTTGGTATCAAATATAAAGCAGTCAAACTTTTAGTACAATAAAATGTAACTTTTTTCAAACATTATATAAGTTATCGAATGAAAGAGATATGTTTCAAAAATATATAATATCACTACCAGAAAATGTGCCTTAGTAAAAAAATTTTCATTTATGTCCTTAGTTTTTAGATGTAAATTAATTATAAAACATAAATAAATATATTAGTAAAAATTAAAAAAAAAAAAACATAACCTAAAAGAAATTTTTTTTATTCCATTAAAATAGACGGAGTAGATTTTACCCCTATGTACTATTATAAAAGGAAATAAATTTTATTTTTACCGTTGCATCCACATATTTGAACCCATGATTTTCGTCAAAAAAAAAGAAGAAAAAGTTCAAACATTATTTTAGTGCACAAAATCGTCACATTATTCATTATCTCATTATTGATTTAGGTGTAGGATCAAAATTAATAGGATTAAAATTGTAAAATCCCACGAATTGGACATTTGTAAAATATAGGAAAATTATAAAAAAATATTTTTATTCAAGTCATTGTATGGTCAAAGGTATGCTGGATTGGGCATTTAAAATCATAAAACCGTAAAGGGGTTGTTCTTTTTGATGTTTTAAGGGAAAAATGGCAATTTTAGTCCCTTTCGTTTGGACATGTGGCAATTTTCGTCCCTTACGTTTCATTGCGTGGCGAAAATAGTCCATTATGTTTGCAAGTGTGGCGTTTTCATTCAGTATTATTACCGGTTATAGCAAGTTTTTAATGGTCAAACTTGCGGTCAACGGTTTTTAGGACCTTTTGAAATAAAAAAAAAATATTGGGGCTTTCTTGAAATTTCCATATTCTTTAGTGGTCCAAACATTAATTTCTTTCCCAAATTTACTATTCATCTTCTTCCCCAAATTCATCCCCCTTTCTACTCCCTCCTCCGCTGCAGTCCGCCGCCCCTCCCTTCTCCCTACTCCTCCTCTCATCCTCCCTCCTTTACAAAAGAGCTCACTTCTTTAGCCTGAACAAGAGAATGCAAAACTATATTATAGACAGTTGTGCCCAGAAAATTATGAACACTAGAAAAAGGTTCTCTGCATCACGCAAACATTGGATAAGCTCTTTTATCATCCCCTCCATTCCAAATGCTTTTAACTGCAGAAAATCCAGGAAAGAAACAGAAAGATTATCTTCACAGTTGAGCAGATTATTAAATTCTTAGAAGAACATCAGTCTTACTTGTTTTGTTCTGCTTACTTACAAAAAATGAATCTGAAGTATTAGACACACCAATCTTCTTTCACAATCAATCATAGCTGCAAGAGTTGAATCATAAGGCTTCAGATTTTTCTGCTGCATCACTTCTAGCTGCAAAGAGATTAGCAATATAGGCTGTTTACCTAACAGTGGTAAACAAAACACAGAACTACGCATAATATGAAAACACCTTAAAGGCCAACATATAGAGAACTAAACTTATAATTATATTACAAGAAAAAAACCAGGCTGCTTTTATCCACAAGCACGAGTGTGAGTGATAGGAATCTAAAACACAGAATAAACACCCAAGACTTCTCCAAGAGTTTGAACTGTGGCTTTCCGTCACCATCCTTCAAATTCCCTGTGAAATAACGGGTCATCAGCACCACCAGAACGACGAAAGCAACCGCCAAACCTATGTTGGAGATCAGTTTAGAGAGCTCATGTAAGCTCTTTTGTAAAGGAGGGAGGATGAGAGGAGGAGTAGGGAGAAGGGAGGGGCGGCGGACTGCAGCGGAGGAGGGAGTAGAAAGGGGGATGAATTTGGGGAAGAAGATGAATAGTAAATTTGGGAAAGAAATTAATGTTTAGATCACTAAAGAATATGGAAATTTCAAGAAAGCCCCAATTATTATTTTTTATTTCAAAAAGGTCTTAAAAACCGTTGACCGCAAGTTTGACCATTAAAAACTTGCTATAACCGGTAATATGGACTGAAAACGCCACACTTACAAACATAATGGACCATTTTCGCCACGCTGAAACGTAAGGGACGAAAATTGCCACTAATCCAAAGGAAAGGGACTAAAATTGCCATTTTTCCATGTTTTAAGAATGGGTTTGGCTTTGTTTTGGGTTTCAAACCCAAATCCTTGTTTCTTTGTAAGTTTTGAAAACAATATTTAGAAAACATGAATCTCAACCCTCCTCCAAATCCAACGCCGTCCGCCACCGCCGTCGTCACCCATCGCCGACATCGTTGCCCACAACCGCAGCCTCCGCCGCCACCGCCACCCCCCACCGCCTAGGACCACCACTACCTCTGAGGCAAGTCACGACGCCCCCGAGGTGATAGCCGAATGGGGTGGTGGTCGGAGGTGGACAGAGGTATCAGCCAGGGGTGGTTGTTGGAGGGCTAAGATGGTGGCCGAATTTAAGCGCTTGCAGCCAGAGGTGGTGGTTAGCGGCGGAGGCCGGATGTAGACAAAGGTGGGCGGTGGCGGTGGTCAGATGTGGGCGGTGGTTGCCAGAGGAGGTTGCCAGCGATGGTTGGATGTGGGTGGTGGTCGGCCGGAGGTAGACGGCGGTGGAGGCCGAAGGTGATTGAAATAGGCCCATAGTTTGAAAATTTTTTCTTTGTAAGTTTTTAAAAAAGTTTCTTTGATTTGGTTTGATAACATGTTTTTGAAAACCCGATTTCAAAATATTTAAAAGAACAGACCCAAAACTAGATATTACGGATTGGAATTCTGCAAACTGTGCTCCTCTGCCCCAATCTTCGCCTTTATCTTCCACTCCATTTCGCAAAAAATGGGTGCTTAATTGCTTCCAATTATGGCAATCAGTCGGAAGGCATCGGTGAGTGAACAATTCTTTGTCCAATTTGACGGAATAGCTTTGGTCGCCATTTCTGAAGTTAAGGAAAAATTGGTTGCCCAACTTAAATCCTAGTTCAAATTATCAAATTATTACGAAAGAACATTAGAATTCTTCCTCATAAAATCCTCCTCAAAATGGCACAAAAAATTGTTCCACTGGTTTACTTTCCAAAGCTAAAAAATGTGCAAACACAAATGGAACTACAGCCTGATCAATACCAAATTATAACTCCAAGAACCAAAAAGAAAAAAAAAAAAAAAAAACCACAAATTTTCTTAATTCAGGGATTGAAGAGCTTGTCCGTATCTGGGTATCCTTGCTGCCTCTCGTATTCCTCCATGCTATCAAACTCATATTTCGACTTCTCTCCGTAGCCGCCATGGCTGCCTTCAGTGTAGCTATTTTCCTTCGCGGCTTCTTCATACCCATTGTTCATCTTCTTCGCACTGTAATTAACATCATAGAAGTACTTACCATTCTCCAAGAACCTAGTGTCACTCATCCCTTGTCTCTGCTGCTGCTCCTGCTCGTAATTATTATTATTATTATTCTCGTAGCCATTGCTGTAATAGTAATTGTTTGAGTAACGCTCATTATTGTTGTTATAGTTGTTGTTGTTGTAGTATTGATTCCCGGCGTTGTATTCCCCGAGCCTCTCGCTAGCATTTTCATCTTCCTCGTTGCTGGTTGTGGTCGTGGCCGTGGCCGTGGCCGTGGTCGTTTCTCTGGAAGAGAATTCAGAGTATAGGCCGTAGGGGTTGTCGCTGCTCTCAACAGGCCCCGGTGCATAGCCAGTTCCACCTTCAACGGGTGCCGGTGCCGGTGCAAGTGCCGGTCCGTAGCCAAATCCTGCTTCGATGGGTGCCGGAGCTAGTGAAATTGAAATTGAAGGGGCTAGGATTGGGGGTTGAGGTTCGAGCTCAGGCGCAAAGTTGGTTAAAAATTGGCTTGCTCTGGCTTCAATATGAACAGAGAAAATAAGCACTAAGAGCAAGAAAAATGGGACAGGTTTAGAAGAGAGAGCCATTGTGGAATAATTAGTGACACTTGGTTTGGCTCTGAAATTTCAAGATCTCAAATGCATCCTTTTATATAAGTTATATGGGGGAAATATCCCCCTTTTTTTTTCTTATTATTATTTTTTTCTTCTCTTTTTTGGTCCGTGATGATTTGCGGGGATTGGGGTGCCAAATTATGGCTTTGGTTGATGGAGATGGGCATGTGGAATTTATTGAAAATGTCTAATTAACGCAATTGAGGGAGGCAACTAATTGTCGGCCAAGAAAAAGTGTCGCTAATTAGTCAAAAGCAAGCATGGATTGTTCTTTTCTTTTTGGTTGCTTAAAGAGAAAGTGATCTTGCTCTAATTTGAGAACATCGATCATCATCAAGAAATAAAGATGATGATGAAGAGGCCCAAGAGGGACCATCTCATTCACTTTTGCCGTTTAGTTAGTTGAAGTTAATAGTACCCATTTTTTTTTCTAATTTTTTATTTTTTAGGAATACCTTTTGAAATCAATTTCAATAAGTTTTCATTATTTTCAAATGAAAATCCATGCTTTTATTGGAAGATTAATAGCTTTTTCTTCAAATCTTATCCTGCCTATGACCATTTTTGTTTTACTAATAAGATTTATGTGAACAACTACTTGTTTAAATTATACTTTTTGATTTTCTACGGTTATTTTTGGTGAAGTTGATAAAATTAGGTGGCTATTTTCGGGGCATTGAGTAATGATAAAATTGGACCTCATAAACTACGAAAGAACTATTGTCGTCCATCTAATTTTGAACCGGGTTCCAGGGATAGCCTTCCAATTTGATCAGGGGTTCGAGAGATAGTCTGGCCGTAAAATCACAAACAAGACTTTGGTAATGCTGTGGTGGGATAAGAAGGTCAAAAAAATGCTACTAAAAATATATGATAAAAAGAAATCCAACAATGGACGCGGAAAATAAAAAGTTACAAACAATAGCACTTAGAAAAATAAAAAAAAATAAAAAAAAACAATATTACCCAAATTATAAAAAAGAATCAAACAATGGACGCAGAAAAACAAAAATTTCAAACTAAATGTCAACCATATCTTAAAATGTAATGTTAAACAATAAAAACAGAGACCTTGATTTAACCTTAGATAAGGATGCCTAAACAACAAGACATGTGCTGTGCTAATTAATGATTTGAATTTGTTGAGTTCCTTGCCACCACGAGAACCGGAGTTGATTGGTCGGTCAATCTCAGTCGGAGGAATTAATAGTTTGACGTTAATGGGCCACAAGGCTTGCAACGCTGTTGTTAACCAGCAGCCCATTGTTCAGTTGAGATTTTAAAAATGGGCTTTTCTTGTGATTCCGTTTTCAAGTTAGCCTAGGTCACCATACAGTAAGTACACTTCGTCTATGGACCGGAGAGTTTGTTTGTTTTTTTTTTTTTTTTTTTTGGACAGGGAAGGGGTTGGAATTCTTTGGGCTTTTTGGGTATGATGATTGTTTGCTATCTTTTATTTTTCTTTTTAAATTTATAAAAGATATCATCATTAATTAAGGGCATGTTGTTCTTTTTAGTTGGGTTGAGTTTTGGTTTGAAAAAAATAGTTTTATAATGTAAAAAGTGTATTAAAATGTAAAAATATATTGTTAAATAGTAAAAAGTTGTATTGAAAATGATAAAAACTGATTATAATATATTAAATTTACTGTTGAGACCAAACTGAGACAAACCAAAACTTAAAGAACAGGCAAGTTTTGGTTTTGGTCTCAACATAAATTTAATATATTATAATTAATTTTTATCAATTTTTTACTATTCAGCTATATCTTTTACATTTGCAATACTTTTTTTATATTATAAAACTATTTTTTCAAACCCAAAACTCAACCCTTTCATAAGTAATAGATTCTAATAAGAGTTTTAGTAGTGTCTAATATCCACTATAATTACATGTGCCTCTTTACAATTAATTGTTAGAGGATCTCTGACCTGCTTGACTACCTCCAAACTATTGATGAGGACTTCTGAGATCGTTCTTTTGCAGTTGAATATTGCGTCGTCCCCAAGCAAGTTTTAAGGCTTTCGTTTGTAATGGCGATACTCCTCATGCTTTCCATGACTTTTTGTCCAAATGACACATGACTTGTTTCATTACTCATCCTACCACCCTTGCATTATCATTTCCCTTGAATGCTCCATCCACTGAAACTTGCACTTGCATTGTTTAGCAGTTTAAATCCCACCTTGTCCATGCTAATTAGTACTGGCCACACTCTAGGAGTGGGCATGGTTTAGTCCAATTTGAAAATCGAACCGAATTCGAATTAACCGAATTCGAATTTACCGAATTCGAATAACCGAATTCGAATTAGGTTTGGTTTGGAACCGAATTCGAATTATGAATTCGGTTTTAGAATTGGTTTTCGAATTTGGCATCCAACTCGAAAACCGATTCGAAAATCGAATTGGGATATATGATTTATATTTTTTAATTTTATACTTCTCATTTTACTCTTCCTATTTCCTTCTTCCATCTTTCTTTCATTTTCTTCTATTAGCCATCAAGTTTTTGGGAGAAGGTTATGGTGGTGTTAACTGTTGTTATTGGATGGTGGAGGTTGTGGATCTGGGAAGGGGCGGCAATTGTGGATCTAGAACTGGACGGGGACTGTGCTTCTTCTCTTATCTATTCTTTCTTTTCTTCATTATCTTTCTTTCTTTACTTTTCCTATTTCCTTCTCCCATCTCTCTTTCATTTTCTCACAAGCCTTACTGTGTTAAACTATTAATTCTAGAAACAAATTCGTGAATTTGGTTTCCACGGTTCAAACCGAATTCGAATTACGAATTCGATTTGGTTTCTTCAGTTTTAAAACGAATTAGGTTTGGTTTTCGAATTGGCCAAAAAAATTTAAAATTCGAGGAAACCAATTCGAGGAAACCACAATTCGAGGAAACCAATTTGTGCCCACCCCTACCACACTCCCTCGTTTCCCATTTTCTTATGCTCTTTTCTTCCGCAAATTGAAGTCCCCTAATATTTGTTGCGAAATATTTTCAGGTAAACTGAGTTTATTCTTCCAAACCATCCTGTTCTTTGGTCACTGAATTCCATTTAGGATGTGTATCGAGTTCTATTGTCTCCTCATCTGATGCCTCTTATAGCCAATCATTTATTTGAACCAGTAATCATAAATCAAAATTGAAGCTCATTGTCGACATTTTCCAAATCCTCTTGGAATGATAGTATTTAAGGAAGATGTGTTACATATCTTCCTCCTCCTCTCCATATCTAGCACACATTTTTGATAATGCAATTATCACTTATTATGAAAGTATCTAAACGAAAATTATAAATTAATTTGTTCTACTTAAAAAAAGTAGCTCACAATATTTCAACAAACAACCTCATCATTATAAATCTTCTCTTCCTACACAAATTCACAAAAAGAAAAATATTCCAAAAATTGATTCTCTTTCCAAAACAAAAATTATCATTTCAGTCACAAAGCAACATAGTCGTTCGCTGGAGGATAAATTTCATTCCTTCTCTATGTCTGAATGCTCTTACCTATAAAATACAGGGTTAAATATTAGGGCAAAGGTGCATTTTTGCCACTAACGTTTTTCTCAAGGTCCAATTTTGCCACTAATGTTTTTTTAGGTCCAAAAATGCCACCGACATTTTTAAAATGGTCCAACTTTGCCACTAATGTTTTTTTAGGTCCAAAAATGACACCGACGTTTTTAAAATGGTCCAACTTTGCCACTAATGTTTTTTTAGGTCCAAAAATGCCATTGACTTTTTAAAATGTTACAACTTTGCCCCTGACTTCTTCTTCTCCACCTTCTTCTTCTTGTGCATCTCCATGACTTCTTCTTCTTCTTCTTCTTCCAGTTTTGGAAATGCAATATGAAATCCACTTTCTGGGTTTCATATTGATTATATAGTACTGTAGTAGATTGATAGAAACAAACCCACAAGGATTAACCAATTCAGAGCTGCGATCAATCGCCGACCGAAACAATCACCGCGGCACGAATCGAGGAAGCCAAAAACCAAACAATCAAATTGATTTGAGCTGCTGCACACCACCGACTAAGTCAATCAAATTTACTCAATTGATTGCACGGGAACCAACGGAAATAGGAAGCAAAATCAAAGTCTTGAATCAATTTTTTTTCCCGGTTATGGGTTATAAAGTAATCCGCCCTTTCTCTCTGTTTTTATGTTTTCTTTTTCAGACTTTTATTCTGATTTCTTCTTTGGGTTCTGGGTTATTCTTATTTCTTCTTTGGGTTATTCTTATTTCAACTGTTGTTTCTTCTTCTTGTTCTGGGTTTTAATCGTTGTTGTTTCTTCTTTTTTTCCGTTGCTGTGTCTTCTTCTTTTCCGCTGTTGTTGAATTCTTTTTTTGATAAAGAAGAAGGATGAACTGTGGGTAACCGAAAGGCTCAGAAGCAGCGGGAAAAAAGAGAGATGGGGATGCGGAGGAAGAAGTCATGGAGATGCAGAAGAAGAAGAAGGTGGAGAAGGAGAAGTCAGGGGCAAAGTTGGAACATTTTAAAAAGTCACTGGCATTTTTGAACCTAAAAAAACATTAGTGGCAAAGTTGAATCATTTTAAAAACGTCGGTAGCATTTTTGGACCTAAAAAACATTAGTGGCAAAGTTGGATCTTGAGAAAAACGTTAGTGCCAAAAATACATATTTGCCCTTAAATATTATATACCCTTATGTTTTGAGAGGTTTGTGGCTTTTGCCCCCTCCATTATCATTATACATATTTTACTCCTTTTGACTATGAGTCAAACCCCTAAAAATAATTTAATGACTTATTTACCCTTGACTTTATTGTTATTAGTAAAGTTTTGTCAGTTGTATTTTTTTTGACAAAATTGCCCTTGTTGCTGAAATAAGCAAAAATAACATTTGGATGTGAAAAAATAAAAAAGGCTTATAAGCAAGAACGTACAAACCAAATCACACATAAAAATCAAAACAAAACAACAACTTCACGAACAAATTAGAGTATAAATGTAAAGTAAAAACTCAATTGTTAAACCTTCAGAAATGTGAAATCAATCGAAAATATTACGAATAAAGCATGAGATGGGTCGAACGTCTCCTTCATCCCATTGCTACCCACAGAGACATGGTGCTAATCGTTTTTTTTTTTTTTTTGGTTTCTTAAAAGTTTATTGCTGAGATAATTGTAAAAAAAGAGATACAATTATATATATATATATATATATATATATATATATATTATCTTCTGTGGAACTGGAAGGAAGCTTATCAAGAATGTGAAAGAGTACTATGAATCATGAACGTTGAAGTCAGGAATAACACAAGGGCTTGTTCTTTAAGTTTTAGTTTTGGTTTGAGATTTAATTTAAACAGTAATTTTAATATATTATAATCGATTTTCATTACTTTCAATACAACTTTTTACTATTTAATGATATCTTTTTATATTTTCAATACACTTTTTACATTATAAAATATTTTTCCAAAACTTAGTTTCAAAACAAATCTCAAACTCATAAAAAAGAACAGGCAATTCAATACATAACCATTTCCGAAGTCTTCAAAGCATGCATTTGAGGGCTAATCAGGACAACGTGCATTTGGGTTTCAGTTTTGACTTTGAGGGAAAGGAATAAAAACGAGAACTGCATATAATTGAAAAATCACATAATAAATAAAAGAGTAAATAAGTCATTAAATTACTTTTAGGCTCTGTTCTCTTGTGGCTTTGGAAGAGGAAATTTTATTAGAGGGAAGTTTTTTTTGGGAAATTGTGTAGGTGAGAGATAAAAAAGTGTAATGATTGTGTTATTTTTTGAATTTATGTGAGTAGGTATTTAGAGGGAATTTTAAAATTTTAATTTTAAATTGTTGAAAAAGTGAAGTTGTTTCTTTGTGTAAAGTTTTGGAAAAAAAAAGTAATGATTCTCTACCAAAACCACAAGAGAACAGAGCCTTAGTGGTTTGACTCATAGTCAAAGGGGGTAAAATATGTATAATGATAATGGATGAGGTAAAAGCCACAATCCTCTCAAAACACAAGAGTATATAATATTTAATCCTAAAATACATTTCATTGTTTTACGATGAGAGAGGCTAGTAATACTGTTATTTATAAATTATATAATACGACTAAAAACACGACTTTATATGAAAAAAGAAATACATTATTCGTATGGCCAAATTTTATTATGCAAAAAGCAACACTTAAACAATAAAAATCAAATAATGTGATTAGGAAAAAAAAAAAAACCCAAAAGGAGCTGTGGGATGGAAGGTGATAGTGATACGTCGTTTTCTTTTGCAAAAGAAAGAAAAATATCAGTAATTATTAATTAATGGTTACTTTCAGAGTTTCACGTGTAATATTTTTTCGCAGTAGAAACTAAAAATACGTGGTTTTGTGTACAAAATCAACGGGTAGCCGTAGTAGCCCCCCAGCGGGGAAAGCCACGTCACTTTCGCGGGGCTCGCGTAAGAGTGGAATTTATGGTACTTCCAAAGGAGTGGGGATGGTCCCACGTGTCAGAAGTCAGACCATCCTGCGGTCCTGATTTTCGAGTTTTTATCTCCATTTGGTAAGTCCATCGGGCGTTCGATGGAGACGTCTCCACCGGATCCGACCTTCCATTTCCGCCTTAGGTAAATAGATTCTTTATTCCATCCGGTTCTACCGTGTCCGTTACCCGGTCGGACCGGAGCAAGTGGTCCGGGCCGCCGGGTCGATGGTGGTGGTGGCAGCTGTAGACTGCAGTTCCGTTGCGTATTTGTAATCTTCTGCATGTCGCCTTTGGCTTTGCATGCCTACTAGTCAATATTCTTATTTCTCTCTATTATGCCAAAATTTAGATTTAGGGTATGTTCTTTTTGGGCGTTTTGAAAATAATTTTGAAAATAAGTTTTGAAAAATAGTTTTATAATGTAAAAAGTGTATTGAAAATGTAAAAAGTAGATGCTGAATAGTAAAAAGTTGTATTGGAAATGATGAAATATGATTAAAATATATTAAATTTACTGTTGAAACCAAAAACGTTTTCAAAACGAAACAAAAACAACAGGCCCTTAGATTTTATTTTTGTTTTCTATATTACATTTTATATTTTATAATCATATTTCATAATTTCAATGCACATTTTGTTATATAATGATATTATACTTTTACATTTACGATATACTTTATAACAAATTTTTAATTTTTCCAAAGTATACTTTAAAAATATTTTTCAAGGTGAGTTATCGTACATGTCATTGAGAAATTTCTAATACAGAATAGTAAACTCGAAACACTTACACGATGGGGCTGCATGCCCGACTGCTGAATGTAATTGGGGTGTCGTCCAGAACTTTATTTCTCAATTGTTACAGGACAATTTATATAGTGTCGTTAATATAATTCATTTCGTTAGTTTATAAAAATACACAATATGTACGTGCATGTTAATTTAAGATATTCATATGGTTGACTTATTCTTTATGCATGAACCAATCGTTTTTATTTTTGTACTCTTATAACTTACATAGTTTAAACTCATAATTTCAGAATTCTAAAATCCTTCCATTACCATCTATTAAACACTTTCCTCATTTGCACTTTTTAATAAATGAGAGTACACAATTTTATTCTATAGATGAAATAAATTGGTATCATTCTGAGTATAAAACTCTTTTAGTTATATAATAAAGTACTATTTTCTACATGTGTTAATTACTAAACCAGTGCAAGCAGGTAGTGGTTAGTCTTGATATAAATGAAAATTTTCTGCAACTCTCTTTGGTTGCTCCCTCCGTTCCATTAGAAGAGTCTATATTGAGAAATATTTTTTGTTCCAACAGAATGGTTCACTTTTATTATTATTATTTTTTTACTTATTTTACTCTTACTAATATAATCATGTGTGGT
Organism: Leptodermis oblonga; assembly: GCA_016801395.1. Classification (NCBI taxonomy): domain Eukaryota; kingdom Viridiplantae; phylum Streptophyta; class Magnoliopsida; order Gentianales; family Rubiaceae; genus Leptodermis; species Leptodermis oblonga. The sequence continues at coordinate 11,296,056 of CM028758.1, read as the reverse complement.
TCACAGTAGTTCACAATTAACCAACACTTAATAAGTGAGGTATAAATAGATTAACAACTTACCTATTTTAGGTGTTGTACCTTGACATTTATAATAAGTTGTACATTGATTAAAGTGAACTCTTCTAATGAACGAAATGAGAATAATATTTGTTTTTTCTCTCAACATATAGGGGTGCATTGAGTATACGGAAATGGAAATAAGAGAATATGAAAGTGATTATTGAGATAAAAATTATTCTTATACTTGCATGTTTCGTGTAGGAATGTGACTATTACAACTAGTACATCATCTAAGGCAATTTAAGATTTTTTTGATGAACAATTAATGCACTCATAGAGTCACACGAAATACCATTGACAGCTGAACAATTATTTTGCCCTATTGCAGATAATTAATCAGTTATGGTATGGAGAACAAATTGTTTCACTCATGCCCAAAAAAGTTAGAACCATGCATTATCAAATACCATGAAGAGATCTCTTCAAGAAGAACTAGCAGCTCTTAAAATGCACAAATTATTATGAATATTATAGTTTATAAAATATATAAAATAAATATTTTATTATACTTTTTATGTTTACTTTTTTACTTTAAATAAAAATTCAGAAATTAAAAATCTAAATTGCTAGAAAGAAGAGTGTAATATTATTCTATATTTATTATGCAATTAATGCATCAATTTTACGTTTAATTATTTTTACCATATAGTTTCTAGCTGGAAATTAACTACTAATAACTATTCGGAGTTATTTATAAACCATGATTTTCTCCCACAGGAGACTTATAAATTAAAGTAAACCATTGGTGTGGTTTATTTTCACTCTTTTAATACGTAAGTAGACTATATAAATAACCCATGATTCTTTACAAAATTACATTGTTCCAACCGTTATTTGATTGACATGATATTTGTATTTGTATATATACAAAACTATAATTATTATTTAGATTATTTATCTTGATTTTCAGTGATTAATTATATTATATTTAAATATTCAGCCATCATATAAGAAATTAAAAAAAGAAGAAGAAGAAGACGACTCCCATGCATATGAAAAAGGAGGCACACTTGCCATTATTTCATTCTCATATTATTTGCAGAAACCATCAAAGACCGAATTTCCCATTAAAAAAAGAAAAATCAAAAAGCCAAAAAAGAACTATTTGATTTTTCTCAGTACGTCCACTGTTAGTTAATTTAACACTGTTCCTGCACAAAGGAAGCAAGAACAATGCAAAAATTTTGTAGTAAAAAAAAGGGAGAAAATTAATTTAATTTGCACATTAATTAAATATCATACGCTCATATCATATGGCGATTAACGCTGCTAGCTGGACAAGTCGTCGAATTGAGATTTTGGCCGGAGTCGATCAAACGCAGGCCGTCGGCGGTATTTTCGATATCCCTTGGCGTTGCAACTCCACCATCACGCCGTCCACCGACGGCGGTTTCAGCCCCAGCGGAAGTGGCTGCCACGGCTTCGATAAAACATCTCCGATAGCTGCATCTATGCTCTCCTTCGACTGCATATATATAAAATAATTCGTTAAAAAAAAAATAATAAAAATCATTAATTATTATAAATTGGAATAATTAATAGCCCTAATGATTTTACGATTTTTTTTTTCTTTTTTATGGGAGATTTTTCTTTGGCTAGTGATCCGTGAATAATCATTAATTATTATAAATTGGAATAATTAATAGCCCTAATGATTTTACGATTTTTTTTTTCTTTTTTATGGGAGATTTTTCTTTGGCTAGTGATCCGTGAATAGAGTGGAAATAATTGAATTGTAGATGGATCCATAATAGTCCTAATCAAGTTCAAAGACAATATATATTCTTTGTTACAATGAAGACAAGACAACATTAAAATGTCTCGTCCTTTGGAAAAATCTAGGTTTCAACTAAAATAAATCAACTTGGAGGTTAGCACTCATGTTAAATTCTAAGATTCAAAATTTTCGTTTACTACCCTTTCTATCTCCCTAAATATCCGTTTCTCTAATATTGTCAATATTAAAAAAAACGTGACTCTTATAGTAATACAGATAGAGTAAGTACTACACTAACGTTCATGATTGGGAAATGAAAGAATCAATCTAAGAGCTTGGTAAGATAGCGTTTCATCTTTTAATTTGATTCTAATTTGAAAATGTAAAAAAAAAAGTTGTATTTAAAAATATAATACGTATATATGGATTAATCACGCTTTGCGCGTGTTATATAAATATACTCTCTAATTACCTCTCATTTTAAGACAATTTTACCCCCTTATATCTTGCTAACACAAGTAAAAATAAGGGCAAAATAGTCTAAATGAAAAGCAACAAAGAGCATACGACTATTAAAACACAAGGAACAAACGGCAAAAGTGATAATAATTTAACGAGTAATATAATTGTACGCAAAGATTTAAACCCAAATTAAAGTTGTAGGGTATAATATGCATATGCATGCAGATTCCATAGCTAGCTGGAAAGAAAAGGAAAAAGGCTTACCGGGTGGAAGTCTATCGGAGGCTGAGGTAGGGGTCCGGTGGTGGGGGCTGTCAGGAAGCCGATGCCGGCGGCGGGGTCTACTTTGTACATGGCAGAGGGTGGTATGCCCGGGACTGGAGGACTAGGAAACCTCTGCATGTACATTTATTAAATTTTAACCTCCTAAAATCTCTAATTTATTTAATATATAAAATAAAGTACTTCTTCTCGTACGGAAATTAGTAAATAAACTTTGCAGAACTGTTCGAATTATTACTGTTGTCTTGCCTCAACTCCAAGGCATGAACAAGAAATTTTCATATTATAAAAGAATTTCAGACACTGTTTTCTTGCCTGAACTCCAAGGCATGAACAGTAACTTGGTACCATGCGTATTTGCACCTTTTTTTTAATTTTTAAAAATATTTTTTGGTGTCAAGACATGAATTAACTTATAATGTGCTTCAAAAAAAAAAAAGTATTCGTTTATAATGAATATATTCCAAAAAATTTCAAATCACTAGGATTTAATAAATAATTATTTAGTAAATTTAGCTAGTATTAATTGGTCAACACACATTTGACCCATTTAATCAAAATTCATTCACAAAATTTAAGGACTAAAGATGTAATTTTTCATAATTCCTTTGTTTTAGCCTCCATATATATATATATATATTCTTTTTTAATCTTCATATATTCAATACCAAATACTTTAATAAATAAAAAAAAAGATAAAATAAGAATCAACAAACTTCAAATTAGAGTTTAATGAAAAAGAGATTGGACACAAATGAGATTAATAATCTAAAATTTCTAACTTTAGGAACTAAAACTGGATATAAATCAAATTTAAAAACTAAAAATACAATTTTTTTCACTTCCATTTAAAATTAATACTGAATACAATATTCTTTCTTAGTTGTTTTCAAGAATTTAGTTAAAGTCAAATTAAAACATTTTGCATATTATCTGCTGTAAATAACGGTAAAAACATCATGCATGCTAGTCCAAAAAAGCAAGGAACGAATAATTACCGTGGGTGCAAGATGTGGAGGAAAGCAAGGTGTTCCTGGTGTAAGAGAATTTGGAACCTAAAAATCCATTAACAAACGTAATTAATTAATAAATTAATTAATTTCCATTTATAACAAACCATTAATTTCAAGAAATTAATTAATGAACTGAAAATATATACTCTAACATATTTGCTTACGCGTTGGTGGTGGGAATGCCAAATGGAAGGGTCCGCTGGAGGAGTCGGAAGCTGAGGCGCAGCAGCCGGAGCCCAACCGTGAGGCAGCGGTGGCGGAGAGGGGCCTAAATGTTTAGGCCAAACCGGCATCAAAGACTGGTCGACGGATGGATGACCCCATACATGTAAAGGTCTAAAATGTGGCACGGGTGCCATGGGAGGAAACCCCATAGTTGGAGCTAGCCAAGGGCTAATTTCCCTCTTCCCTCCTCCCCCGGCCGGAGCCGGAGCGGGTGCGCCACCGTACATTTGCCGTCTTTGGGTCCAGTTCGCCGCCTCGGCTTCTCGTGCCAGCAAATGTTTCCGATGCGAGCGGTACTTCTGCATGTTCATGAGCATTAGAACACATAGTTAATTACATCGCATGTTCATGTAATCTTGCTAAGATCAATTATTTCTCACTAAAAGAGTTATGTTTCAAAACAAGCTAATGAAGGAACGAATTCCAGGTTACACAGGTGGCCTGGAATCGTCCTTTTTACATGCTTTCAATGGTAACGGTAATCTGTGATGACTGAAGAAAGGTTAAAACGAAACAGGAGAAGTAGCTTTATTTCTGAGAATGGTTTTTGGTAGGTTCCAAAACTGAGCAAAAAAACATAGAGTAAGAGACAAAATGCAAAGTGTGAAGCATTCTTTAAGCCGTATATAATGTCTGGAATTCTGAGAAAAAACCCTGCAAGCACAAACACTAATAAGTGATGCTGCCAGGACCTTTTGCAAGTGCAATTATATGAAACCATTTTTGTACCATTTGGGAAAAGCCATGCTTTCTTTGTACTAAAAGTTCAGCAAATTGGGAAATATACATTTTGATGATACTAAAAGTCATCATGAAGTTGACCTTGAAAATTAGGGTCATGAGTGCCCTAAATTTTAACTTCTAAACAGATCTATGTTTGAAGATAGAAAATTGTTGGGGAAATAACCGAACAACAAGAGCACTGTAGTGGAATTGAAAAAACAGAAAACGAACACGTCCAATGAAAAGTAAGTGAAAATGCGTACTTGAAGATGGCTGGCAATGTTATGCCTGGTGAGACAATCGATTCCCATAATCTCAAGAATTCTTGAAGGGACTGCCTTATCCACACCAAGCTGTTCCACTGCTTGCACAAATCTCCTGTGCAGCTCTGGCGTCCAATCCACCTTCACACAATTCAAAAATATAAATAAAAATAAACATATGCAACAATTTTAAAAAAATAAAAAATAAAAAATCCCAAGGATTCTCGTGAATTAATAAATCAGCACAACCCCCGTGCCATGAAGTATGTGAACAACACATGGCAGCTTGGAATCAGAAAGATAGAGTACAAACCCTAATCTTAATATATTACCTTTACTTTCCGCTTTCCTTGAGAGTTCTTGGACTGAGCGGATGATTTCTTGGCTTTGTCAGCTTCTTTATGAGAAGGGTTTCCAGCCGTGGAGTCTTCCGCCTGGGTCAAGGTGGAAACAACGTCGGAACCAGAACCGCTACTATTATTATTATTATTATTATTATGATTATAATAATAATAATGATTAGCCTTATCCACCTCCTTTTCTTCTTCTTCTTCTTCAGCACCAGCTAATTTCTCCATGGACACTGAAGGGGTGGCGCTGTTTATCTCCGATTCCTCACCTCCACTGAGTGAAAACTCGGCGAGAATCTCCGCGTCCATCTCCAAATCTGGTAGCACATCTTCGTCGCTAATCCCGACGAAAAGGTCGTCGAAATCGATACTATCGAGCAAGCTCCCGGCCGAAAAGTCCGGAAAATCGTCCCCTCCTCCGGTTGCGAAGCTCTCCATCTCGATCTGCCTTTCATCCTTGGTGCTTCGCAAAGGTGGCACGGCAAGCATTCCAAACAATTAATATAGCTATATATAAAACTAAAGTATAAAGAACCGGTGCAACTCTACTAGTATATATATATGTTCTTTCTTCAAGAATGAATATTTCATGCAAGAAAGATAGAATGGTTTTTCCGGCGAAGTCTTTCACGGAGGAGGGAGGAACTGGGCGGTTCTATATTTTTTGTTGTATATGGGAAGTAGGAGTGTGGAAAGCAGCTTGGATCTCCTCCACCACAACTTGTGTTGGAGGCGTTCTCAGATTTGTATTTATGCATCTGTTTTTCGGCCCTTATTTAATATTATTATATACTATACATTTTCAATAATGTTTTCTTAGCATAAATATTACTTCCTCATCCATTGAAAGAGTTCACTTTTAAAAATATTTTTCTTTTAAACAGAAGAGTTCACTTCAAAATTTTTACTCTTTTTGATACCCTTAGTGTATAAATAGAATAAACTGTGTCAAATTAATTATTTTAAGTATTGTAGCTTGACATTCATAATCAGTTGTATATTTATTAAAGTGGACTACTTTTGTGAAATGGAAGGAAGATATATTAATTAATTAATACTGTGAAATAAAAAACATTTAATGTGTTTTGTGGATGACGTTTTTTTGAAGTTTGAAAAAAAATCTATTATAAAGTGTTCCCGTGAGCCGATTTAAAAATCTAATTTCAGAAAAGATAGGATGACCAAGTTGATTTTTTTGAATTGAATATTGGTAAATTTCAGCTCATGCATATCTGCTGTACAGTGAAAAGGAAGGGATGTTATCTTATCTATCACTAAGAGGAGAATTTCATTCTTTCCCCCTTTTTCATTATAGAATTGAAATATAATGCATATACAGACAGACACATAGACACACTATTATCTTCAAACAAGTGTAAATAGGAACGAGTAAATCTCAACAATGGTGACGTATAGAAGGCCACCAAAGGTCGGAGGTTCAATCCAACTATTTAGAGTGTAGTTTGGCAGGACTCTGCAATGACTTTCTAATCTTGTTGTTTCTATCCTCGCAGTTTCTGCTTTCGATGTAATAGATATCATAATAAAAATGAAATGGTGATGAATTTTTTTGCAAATTAAATGAACGTATTTGCGTTAAAAAAGAAGAAGAGAATACAGCAAAGAAGCATTAAATGCGTACTGAAGAATCAAAGAGGCTCTATGTAATTGAAATGAGAAAGAAACACTAAGGAACACCAAACTTTATGGCAGGAATTTTCCTAAAGAATAAACGAAAGACTAGCAGCAAAGTTACAAAATGAATTTAAGGCTAGTCATTATTATTATTTATAAAGTATTTATTGTCCTCGCTATTTTGTTAATCAAGGATTAAAGTAACAGTTTTATTTATTTATTTATTATTGTCTAAACAAGAATAAACTACGCAAAAAATTCATTCTAAACCAGAGATCATCTTCAAGTTTAAGTCGCATCATTTTGCAGAATCTGCTTCTCAGCAATATTTGTTCGATTTAGGCCGGGTGTCCAAACTTTGCCAGTTACCATACAGTTTTAAGAGTTAAGATCGAGTAATACTCTTAAACTACAATAATCCCGAATCTTAAAACATAAGAATTGTCTCAATCATATGTTGAGATGGTCATTAAGAGATCTAATTAATCCCTCGAACAACATGTTGATACAAAATCAGTACTATATCATTAACTAACCAAGGTCAAGCAAGTTCTCTAGTTCGATCAAGAAACTTCATTAACTCATCATCATCACTTCTTGGGTCATTTTCTGTCTCCCACTAACTCTTACATTTATGAACATAAACTATCGATCTTCATCATCTGTCTCATTAATTATGCACCAATTATTTATAGAAACGCTGAAACATTTCTAGTTTTCTACTTTTTATTTTTCCTTGAGTTACCTATGTTTTAATATTACGGTACAGAATTAGTACACAGGTAGTTAGTGAGATAATATATGGGCATGTTCTTTATGTTTTGGCTTCAGTTTTGGTTTTGGATTCAACAATAATTTAATATATTATAATCTATTTTTATCATTTTCAATATAACTTTTTACTATTCAGCTATACTTTTTTACATTTTCAATACACTTTTTATATTATAAAACTATTTTCTAAAAACCAAAACTCAAACCAAACTCAAACCTTCAGTAAAAACCAAAACCCAAAACTCAAACTATTTTCCAAATCGCTTCTTTTTCATGATAATTTTGATTATATATATATGTTTTTTTTTTTAAAATGAGGTGGGTGATCTTTGTCACCCATTGCTTAAAATTGCTGTTGCATTCATGCCCCTTTTCATGTCTATTGCCGGTTCCACCATAAATATTTGAAACTCAATCATTTAATTTAAGTAGGACATAAGTACTTGTCAAGGACTGTTCCTTCACAAGTTACACACACACACACATATATATATATATAATTTTAAAAAGGTTATAAATATTAAAAATTGAACATTTTTTGGAAAACCATTCAAATTTCCAATAGCCAATGGGGAATTTTACATAATATTGTATGAGGATGCATGTATATAGTGAATTCAGTCTTTTTCTCTTGAAATTAAAAGATTTTATTAATAACGATGAAAATTGTTCAACAAAGATACATAAAAGACAATAAAACAGTCAGTAAAACTGATTACGAATAAGTTGTTAGATGCATGATAATATGAATTAATGACAAGGACTAAAACACTAATATTGAACCATTCGATCCTCTTCATCTCTTTCGGGTGACCCGAACCCGTGTATGACCTGTAAATGGATTGAGTTGGATCGTTACCCATGCTACAACGTTACTCATAATTTGAAACTATAGGGCGCGTGGCTTACATCAGTTATTGGAACATTTAAAATATATATTTTTTTCCATGAAACCCGGGGTGCAGGCAATACTTGTCATGTTTGAATTAGCGAATTTTTTTTTTTGGTGTCAAGACTCTTCAATTATTACTATATCATTTTTGTTATTCGTATGAATCCATTTAATGTGAACATTTTACATTTGTATCGATTTCGTGCAGTATCGTGTATACTCAAAATTTACCTATTTAATTATTCGTGTTATTCATTTTAACCCATTTTACTCGCAAACCTAATTATCAACTATATATATTCTAAATGAAAAGCATTTTTATAAAGTAATCACCCAAACAAAAATTTATTTCTGAACAAAATGTTAACCTCTAAAATTACACAGATAAAACTTAATTACTGATCGTACAACTATTTGTTGTCAATGTCATCACATCTTATCCGGGAAAGTGATAAACCAGGTGTTATCTGATTAATTGATGAAATGACTTTGGTGGTCTACACTCTAGAATCACATCATTATTAGATGATTTATGGAGTTAGTTCCTTTTCTCTTAATATAATAAGTAATAATTATATATATATAATTTCAATTTAAAAACTTTTATCGAAAGATTAGTGATACTAGTGTCATAGCAATTTTCATTATTCTATTAAACTTAAATCTATATATAATAATTTTCACAATATTTTTCTCACTTCCACAACGAGACCCAAAATCCAAATTTCATGGATATGTGGAAAAAAATAAGAAGATGAAAATAGATTTAACTAAATCGAATTAAGTTGGTAAAATTTAAGTAATTAATTAAGGATGAGAGGGTCATTCATAAAATAATTAAATATTAAAAAATGCAGTCTCCTTGGATATAACTATTAAAAGGTTTGTGCCATTTTTAAGAAAGAAAATAATTGAAAGGGTAAAACTGTAAAATGTGAGTGTAGAGTAAATGACGTAAGATGTGTTAAAACACAAAATTATTCACTAACAATCATATAATAATAATAATAATAATAAAATATTAATAGCGACTTGGTCTTTTAACACTTGGCATATCATTTACTATTATTTTATCCTACAATTTTACTCTTTTTCTCATCACTTTAGTAATTAAAATTTTGAATTTCCTCCAAATTAATTACTATATGTCAGTGGAAAAAAGACCTTTGAAACGACATTACAAGATAAAGTAGGCAAATGACCATTTTTTTAGTGTCAAAAAAAAAAAAATCAAGCGAAAGAAGTTGCAATATAATGAGTGAGGTTATCGTTGATTTGAACTTGTACCAGTTAATGGACAATGTCATACCATATTTCACAGATGACGGTAATAAGTTTTGAACCCACCCATTCACCTTAAGAAGAATTTTAACTTTTCTTGAGTGGCCAACTCTGACGTGCAATATATTGAATACAATAAAATAATTTTGAACCCGCAATCCATATAATTAGAGTGTATATGTTGATTCAAGTTGAAAAATAAGGAAGCCACGGAAACGGGAAAATTCCTACCCACATATTTACTAGATTTTATTTATGAAATATATTTGTCTGATACTGGAACCGACATATCAAAGGACAAGTCCCTTTCAGGGTTTTTTTTTATTAATATTCTTTTTAATTATCGAGTCAGATACCCATGGAATTAGCCACTCGTAAAATAAGATATTCCTAAAGTTGGTCAACATCGTCTGCTTAATATCATAATCAATCCGTTTTCAATATTGGTTTTTTTATTTATTTTATTTTTTTAACTTTGAGGCATTATAAGTGTTTTTCAATATTTCAAAATATGGTTAAAGTTCCCTTGAATAAGATTTTCCCCCACTTTTCATATGAAGATTTTGTGTAGACTTTCATCGAATTATCAATGTTGAATTTATAGTTCGGTACATGATATGATTAACCTAATGACAACTTTTTATCATATTATTAAATTTGTATAGAATAATATGACTATTGATGGTTAAATGTGTATAGTGTTGAATTCCCGATTGACGCCGAGCTCAGCTGACGTTGTACCTCTGCCTTCGCACCTGCTTTTGGGACTAAATCTCCGATTTCACTCCGAAGCTTAAGTCATAATAGAATAGAGAAGTGTAAAGTAAAACTAATCCGGAATTCAATACCCCTCAAATGATCTTGGGATTGAATATTTATAAGCTGCAGGTAAAGAGAAATGTCACGTCATCGGATGACGTGTCCTCCTTCACGTGAAAGGATCTGTTCTTGTCCTACCGCCTTCTTGATATGTGTGACAGACCAATCGGGGCATGACACGCGTTCTTCGTTCACGGGTTCCTTGAATTGTACTGGGCCTTCGTAAAGAGTCCTCTATCCCGCGGTCCATCTTTTGTCTGGGGACGTCGGCTTGAGCTGGTCTCGGCAACTTTCCTATATCCAGCATATAGGTTTATATAATTTAATAGATTCTTATTACATCTATATATTTTCATATCTTATGATTACAAAATTAAATTCGTAATTAATTTGCTAAAGGCTACACGCCATTAGTAACAAAGCCTCATGTTTACGCTGTAAATTAATTATTTCTTTTACTTCTTCTATATATTTTATTAAATGAGTCATAATTTTAAATAATGATTTTTTATAAGTTTTAAAATACAACACTTAGAATAAGTAATTTTCACTATTGTTTCTACTTTATTTTTTTAAATATAGGCTAATTATGGACTATACATAATTTATTAATATATACAGAAGTAAAAAGGTAGAAACAATATTTTTTATTAGGAAAATAAATTAAAAGAAGATAACTCTATTAAGAAAAATGAATATAGTATTTTTAAAAATTAGAAAATTCCGATGTTGAATTTAATTTTGCGGTCAACAAAACTTGAACCCGAATTCAACATACATGGAAGACATTAATTTGTTCTTAACCAATAGTCCATTTTTTTTTTTAAGTCACTCATTTTCATAATCCATAAAATATTAAAAAATTTTGAAAGTTGAATTATTAATAAAGTATTATATAGTTCATCCATCTCAATATATTACTTTTTATATTAATTAAGTACAATGTTATAATCAAACTCTTCTATTCAAACAGAAGAAATAACATATATATATATATAATTAATTAATTTGCAAATTAACCTTTTCAACTTATGAAATTGGAATTTTACGTTAAATTCAACAAATTAAAATAAGGATAGCTTATGATTTCTCTTGAGTGTCATTGAGCTTAGAATGATAGCTAGGTCATTATTTTTTACATTTAATTAGCTAGTAGGCGCAAACCTTTATTTTTTTTTTTCCAAGTTAAAAGTTTTCGGCCTTAAGAACCGAATAAGAAAAAGAGTTACGTTAAGTTGACAGCCAACAAAAGACATTGTAAAAAACGTTAGGATATGAATTGCATAATTTGTAAATTCAATTGAGTAAAATTAGTCAGCTAGCTGTCAATTTATGATTGTTAGTAACATTCAACACTAATATTCAATTAGAAGAAAAAACTTAAAATTCAAAAAATGAATATATTTTTTGTCCCCGTTTGCAATAGATAATCAATCACTATCTTGTCTACATCACCGAATTCTTGTAATTAACATTTCAATGGGAGAAAGAAAAAAGAACATTTTAAAATATTACTCCACGATCTCAGATTTACAAGAATAGTACTCTCTCATTATTGTCGAAATCCAAACTTTAGTGGGATGAGGATGAGGTGCAGTCCCCATGTATGCAGGTTGCATAACTTGCATTACAGAGAATAATTTGATATGTATGAATTGGGGGGCAATGAATTTTATCCTAAGAAAATGGTGGGGTCGTTTTGTGGTTTCTGTGGGATATTGGGACCATAGTTAATTAAAGAAAACACACACACCAACTGCACTTAGATGACACATTTGTTAGTACTTATAAGAAAAGACATGCCTCCAGGGGGTTAGCTCAGTTGGTAACTTGGCAGCAGATTGCAACCAAGGACGCAGGATCGAGTCCTGGCAGCCGCAGTGTGAGATTTTCATCCCCCCAATATGGGGGGTGGATCCTTGTGGGCACTAGGCACTGGTCCTCCTGCCAAGGTTATCGCTGAGTCACCCTGATTTACCTCCCACACGAGGCTCATGGGGCTGGGCGGTGTGGACCCTGCGGGCGAGGGATATCGCCTTTGCAGCCAAGAAAAGACATGGATGTCTTTATTGTTGGTCATGATAGACAATGAAATGCGTGTACCACTATGGGACCTCAAAACCTTTCAATAATTCATCATCTTCAACCTCTCTCTTCTTTTGCTCGTCAACAAAATATATATATATACACACTTTTCAAAAATATATAATTATTTATGCATATATATATATATATATATATTCTTTTGCTCATTAACATTTTTTCACTCTCATGAGACAAAGTGATTGACTTTGTCAAGAGCGTAGAGGAAGTTGGATGGGCAGTCAGTCAGATCTAGTATGGATCGTACATCAATGGTAGTTGGAGTTGGCATACTTTTTATTGGAAAATTAATTGTAAACCAAATATAATCATATTAGTAAGAATATAAAAAGTGAAAATATAACTCTTCTATTAGAGTAGATTTTTTTATTTTGAAAATTAAACTTTTTTAATGAAATGTGTATACATTTATAAGGAGAGTGGTTAATTTTTTTTTATTTTTTATTCACTAAGTAGAACTGAGTAATTTCTGAGAGAGAGGTCCCCTGTTTTTTTTAGCTAGCTTCCACAGGCAGGCCAGCCAAAATCCAAAACAAGGGTTTTGACCCCACAATTTTCCAACCTCAATAATTGAAACCAGATTGAGTTGAGAGATCTTAGTAGATCATTTTTTCTTTTTACAATACTGCTAAAACTCATAGAAAATGAAGTATTTTTTTAATTTGTGTGGTGAACACTCCCTTGCCTCTTTCTTTCTTTGTTTGATTCAAATAATAATACAAGCCCTCTACTTTTACATGTGCTAGAAAAAGCATATATATTCCCAAATTTATAAACAGTAAATTTCTATCGCAAGTGTTACTTTAATTGTATAATTAAACCTTCACTTTCAGGTATTCTTTTCCCAACTCAAGTTTCGCTCTCAAAGTTATATAACTATATCAAAAGTGTTATTGTGTATAATAGTCTTTATTTTTAGGTAATTAATTACCTTTTAATTAAAGAGATCGAGAAGTGAATGAGTCTGCACATAATTAATTTCACGTCATTCAATCTATCTGTCATATATATAAACCCGTTTTGAAGCGAACAGTTGGATTAATTAAGAGTTTATCCAATATTTTCTTTTCTAACAATTTCTTCCAATGAATAAATCACGTCATTAGTTTTCCAATAGTTGGGTGTTGCGTTGCCAATTACTACTAGTACGAGTAATAGTTAAAGGGAATCAAATGATTTGTTTCTTATCCATTTTTTGGAGGAGAAAGACAAAATTTAAGCATTCCACTTTAGACAAAACATTTAGGCTTTAGAACCTTCACTTCAACTTTAATTCCATCCTCTAAATTAACTTCTTTTTTTTCAAACAATTTATTCCAAATATGTTGATTTGATTTATTAATGCCGTCGTTACTTGTTAATCAACCAAGACGTGCGTCGATCTTAATCATAAAAAATACACACGTCAATTGACAAAGTCTGATTAACCACTCGTGTCTCATTAACCTTAATGCTTTCACACACTAGCTCGTAAACATTTCGAACCAGAATTCTTCTAATGAGACATATGAATAATACACTTCACCTGGTCTTTCCCAAATATTGTATTTAAAAAGTTAGGGTGACAAATTTGAAACTACCTCCAAAATACAAGGGCAAAAAGTAATTAAACTTTGAATTGAGACTTAAATAAATTTTACCCTTTTGTACTATCACATTTTACAATTTACTCCACTTGTTTTTAAAATTGAGACCTTACCCAAAGGCACAGGACATAACCTTGTAATGTGGCCCATGAAAATTGAAATGATCGATCGATTATAGACATTGATATTTCATATTTCTTACGGAAGATGTACACTCACGTATGGTCCTAACATTCGTGTAATTTGTAGCTTTTGCCCCTAATGTAATGGGTCCTTTTCATTTCAGTCCCTCATTAATCTTTCCTTAGAGAGGGAGTGGAGACAAATTCGTTTAAAGTACTATTATATGTCCCCTATTCCATTAAAAAAGTTAATTTTTCAATACTATTTTTTATTATTATAAAGTGGACTGTTCTAATGGAACAAAGCAGTATTACAAAGTCGATTTTTTTAATGAAACGGAGAGAGTATGTATTATGAGAAGGTTTTGCATGTACTATCAATCATTGAATTTTATACTTCTAGCTCGTGAACTTTGGGGGGTAGCAGGTGGTCCCTGAGCTCTTATGCCATAGATAAATTCACTTTAGGCTTAACTATATTATTGCCTCCTACGTACTATATTTATTTTTGTGTTCTTAAAATTAATAATTTTTACGTTATGTGTTTTTAAATTAACACTTTGCCCTTCTTTTAACCATTGGTAAAAGAGAGAAAAGTTTTAGTTTCAAAGGAGACTAGTGTCTGGAGTCGTTTGGTTATAGGATTTGGGAGTTAAGGAATGAAATTAATGGTTGCGTTTAGTACGACAAATCAAGATTAATCACACCCATATGACTGAAAATGAACCATACATGCCAATTAGGTAGTGGCTTTTAGTTTGACTATTATCCAATTCTAACTAGGGGTGTTCAACCGGTCGGTTAGCCGGTTAAGCGGTTAACCGGTTCCGGTTAGTACCGGTTTTGATAATTTTAATCAAAACCGGTTAACCGACCGATAAAATTACCGGTTGACTGGTTTCGGTTAACCGGTATAGCGGCCGGTCTACCGGTTTAACCGATAAAAAATTTTCTTTATTTTTTTACTTTCTTTTTATTTTTGAACAAATATTATTTTTTTTTTACGTAATTATCACAAGTGCAATAGAAAATATAAATGAATGTGAAATAATAAAAAATAATGAATTAAAATATTATTATATCTTTAAGATAGCTATAGTATTTTAATTTTTACAAAAATCTCTAACACAAATTTATTCATGTATTTCTTTTTAACACTTTTATGTATATGAAAAAAATTACGTATCATAATAGAAAAGAATGAAATAAATTTGGAGAATCATAAGTTTATTAGACATGTTAATTATAATTCATAAGTAAATAAACTCTCACATAAAAGTATATATATAAAAAAAAAGATAATAGTATATATATACCGGTTAACCGGTTTAACCGATAAGAAAAAATTCAAAACCGAAACCAAACTGGTTAACCGATTAAAACCGGTTAACCGAAAGTGATTAAAATCGATTAACCGGTTAACCAATAATAACCGGTTTAACGGTTCGATTTTCGGTCCAGTTACCGGTTCGACGGTTTTTGTGAACACCCCTAATTCTAACTTACTATCAAACACATATCAATTCTAATTCTAGTTAACTGAAAGTGAGTTTTAGAAACACACGGATACAAATTGTTAGTTTTTAAAATACATGGAATAAATAGGAAAATATTAGAGTTAATAACTTCATTTGTCCCTGAAGTTGGCTTTTTGTCGCACTTTCGTCCCTGAACTTGAAATTGTTTCTATTTAGTCCCGAAACTTGGGTTTTTCATCTCTAGTCCTTTGACTGATTTTCGTAAAAAATCAGCCACTATTAGCAGGCACGTGCAATAGGAGTGCAAGTTAGTAGAGGGTAATTTCAGTATTTGGCAAAAAAAGAACGACATCAATTAATATTATTTACTTAAGGGTTTTCTTAACCCATATGTTTTCCACGTGTGGAAATGATTCAGAGAATTGCTCTTTTATGATGACAACCGTTTTTCTGTTGCCAAATACCAAAATTTCCCTCTAGGAACTGCAATCCTACTACACTTACTGTCGATAGTGGCTAATTTTGGACGAGAATCGGACAATGGACTAGAGAGAGATGAAAACCCTAAGTTTTGAGACTAAAGAAAAACAGTTTCAAGTTTGGAGACGAAAGTGCGACAAAAGCCCAAGTTCGAAGGCTAGTTGAGTTATTAACTCAAAATATCAATACCAAAAATGGGTAAAATATAATTAAGACTTTATTTTCAAGGGTTTTCTTATTATTATTATTATTATTATTATTATTATTATTATTATTAGGGCAAATGACACCAGTGTCCATCCAACTATTCGCAATGTTCAGTTTTAGCCACTCATCTTTTTCATGTGCGCGTTTGGCCACTCATCTTTCAAAAAGGTGCTTGGGAACCCATTCCGTCCAAAATGAGCTCAAATTAGACGGAATCTGTCCAAACCCAAAGTCCACATGAGTTTTTCAGGGGTAAAATTGTCCTTACAGCTGAAATTGGGGAAAAAAAAAATCAAAACAAACAATAATTAATCATCATCATCATCCTCATCCTCATTCATCACAAATGCAGTACAAAAAAGGCAGAAGATGCCAAGTCTAAGATAAGATAGTCAAGACTCAAGATTATCTTGTTGCCTTCCTCTTCCTATTCCCCTTCCTTGACCCCTTCCAGACCCAGATTCACGAATTCCTACTCCTCTTTTCCACCTTCCAACTGTGTATACTGGAGGCAAGCCCAAATAGGAATTATTGGCATTAATCTTCATCTTATCGGAATCAGTCAATGATTTTTCACCAATCATTTTAGGAGCTTTGCTTGAAGGCTGCATCTGATTCTCTGCTCCTGTTGACTGGTCAGAATTTTTCTCCCCATATCAACCCATCAGCACCCACTGCAAAAATCCCTCCCGAATAATGTCTAGCTAATAGAAAAAAAAAAAAAGAAATTTGCATTGAACAAGATAACGATAAATTGTTAACACTTACTGTATTGAGTGATGATATCAAAGCGGGTTTCTTTTTCCGGATACTCCAATCCATCAACCCTACTGTTTGTTCTTCTTCTTCGTGATTATGGTCAAGTACTCTAATCTGAAAACCCTGCTTCCTTTTGATTTTTTCCCCTATTTCAGCTATAAGGACAATTTTACCCTTGAAAAACTCATGTGGGCTTTGGGTTTGGATGGATTCCGTCCAATTTGAGCTCATTTTGGACGGAATGGGTGCACAGACACCTTTTTTAAAGATGAGTGGCCAAACGCGCACATATAAAAGTTGAGTGACCAAAACTGAACATTGCGAATAGTTGGGTGGCCACTGGTGTCATTTGCCCTTATTATTATTATTTTTATTAGGGTTGAGATTGATCTGCATTTATATGTTATAGTGAATAAAATGGGAAAAATGCAAGATTTAGAGGCAGCTGGTCCAAACAAAACTTGGAATTACTATGTAGCCCCAAAAATTTGAGACTATAATGATATTATTATTTTGTTCAAATAATCTTTCCTTTGAAAGTTGATGGATATACGTTTGGTGAAAGAAAAGATGTGTGCCAAGAGAAATGGTCCATGAAATCGCAGAAAACTGTAATTATATAAGATCCCTGGGTCTCCCATCCTTTTCATTTTGGTCCCTATATATAGCTAGCTAGCTAGTGCATGTAAAAGTAAATTCCAAAAGTTGTACTATCCTTCAATCCCCGTATTTTTCAGTATTACAAAGTGAATTTTTTATATATGACGGAATACTTATAAATAGTTTGAAAGATATTATTAGCTGAATGATTATACTCTTTTCACAATCCCACAAAAATCCAAGAGAAATTTCTTGTTAAAATTAAAAGGTAAATTATTTACCACCATTAAACTTTTCCAATGGCTGATTTTTTTTTCCCCTCATAGATTTAGACGTTGAACTATTAAAAGTGATCAATTTTAGCCATTTAATAAATTGTAATTGTTTGATGAAGAAATAATCTTTAATGTAATTTCTTAAAGTCTACACAAAATAGTTGATTACTTCAAAAGATCAACGATCCTAACATAGTTGAATAATAACGTAAGTAATTTGCCCTAAACAAAATGAGACGCTTTAAATTAAAAAGGGAAAGGAAAAAAAGGCAAAAAAAACTTAAATTTGATGTGTCTAAGGTATAATGCTAGGCGTATCGAATTTTACCTATGATGCATCGTTGTTATGAGTTTAGTTGTTAATATATAGTGTATCGTTTATATATAATTTATCTTGATATCAAGTTCATGTGCAAAATATCAATACAATTGTGATAAGAAATATTGCATTTGTGGAAAAATAAAAATACGTGTATCGAATTTAAATATGTAAGTATTGTATATGGTAACGTCATATAGTCGAACAAGAAACTCTACAAAGACCTAACTAAACTTGCTTCAATTAGTCTATTGTTGTTCATGCTTTCACTTTCCCACATCTATTTGGCTCTTCTTGTATCAGTAAAGACGCCATATTTATAGGGTTTCTATCGTTAGTCAAATTAAGCGGTCAATTGTATGCATTGTTGTGGGGTTTCTCCTCTTTCTCAGGTCGCTTGTAATTTCCACCGTAGCCCTAAAGCCCCTACAATCCCATTAAACAAATAAATAAATAAGCACGAACTATTACTCGAACAATTGTAACATATAAAGTATAAAGGGTTATTTAGAAATTAAGAGTTCAATTCATATCTCACTAGCTTCTATAAGTAGTTTTCTCAATTTTATTATTTTTCTCGTCGCAGGCACTGCCTTCAATAAGCCGCACTATGTATATATATATATATATATATTTACCTCCAAATTATTGGCGACAAATGATTGATTCAGTGAACTAAACTGGTAAAACGAGACAAGCCCAGTAGCAAGATAAACCGAAGAATAATAAATGAGGCAAATGTGTGCCCATTTGCCAATAATATGTAGTCACAAATTTCTAGGCCACAAGAAACAAATAATCTTTTTTTATATCGATTGATTGATAGCACTATAATGTACTAAATAAATTCGAGTCAAAGTGGCCTTATATGACAATATTGTTTTGAAAATGTACTTTTTAAAATAAAAATTATATTAAAAAAGTTAAAATTTTATATTTGAAAAGTAAAAATGTGTAATAGAAATGATGAAAATTATTATGAACAGACATAAATGAGATTTAAAAAGATGAAAATTATTTACTATACCTGCCCTTAATTTGTATGATTTTTTTATGTCTCAATGAAAGAGATGTATATACATCAAAAACATATAATTATGTATGAGTTTTAACTTATAACATTTAAAATAAATAATTTATCATTATTTTTTTCACTCGAAAGATCTAAGGGCGACGCGGAAATTCTTCGAGAAACATTGCTCCGCCTGTCTACGCGGTGGAAAGGCTCCAACGAATAGCCATTTATCTGGTCGACGTCTCGTGTTGTCTATCTCTGCTAGAAACAAACAAATCCATCAACTTTTGCATATATAGGACCTCAAACAATATATTATTCGAAAATGATTCTCATATGTCTCCCTGTCCACGTACCACGTAAGTTAATTTGTATCAAAATTTCACACCCTTATATTAAAATTGGATTTTAGAAAACAAAAATTTTTTTTAAGGGTAAAATGGCATATACTATTAAATTAATGGTGGTGGAAGTTGTCCAACAACAATTGAGAAACAAACTGAGGGGCAGTAGCCCACAAAGAGTCCGCAGAAGGGCTCGTCACCCCATGTTGGCCCAAAAAAGAGTGCGCAATAGCATTTCTATATCGACTAACTCAGAAAATTCCGCGGTGCCCGTAGGCCGCAATTCCGTCCGCCACTTGTTGGACTATGATATGCAGTAGCCCCATGCCTCTAACCGCCAGCACTGCATCCGCTGCGTCCCCTACAAACGAACAGTCGCGCCACCCTCTGTCCACTGCCAACCTCAACGCATGTAGGGCAGCGTATTCCTTTAGTTTCAATAGTACTCCCTCCATCCCACTCAAAGAGTCCACTTTGAATTTATTTACATTACATACATTTACTAATATAACAATGTGTGGTTCACAATTGACCCTTCCTTCTAAAGTAAGGATAGAAGTGGAAAATATTGTAGTAAATTACTTATTTTAGATGTTGTACATCACATCTCATATTAAGTTGTACGCATTTCAAAGTGAACTCTTTGAGTGGGACGGAGGGAGTATTAAATACTGAATTGGGAAAAAAAAAAGCTATATCTAAACTCAAGTGGATCTATGAAATTATGAATAACCCGTTCAAATCCATCTCTAAATTTTTAAAAAATTATTATATAACCGCAAGACTTTCACCTTAAAATTAAGGTACGTATAACCCATAAAGTCCCGGTTTCAATGAATTATGAGTGTAAATATACAAGTTTATTTTTTAAGTGGGTCAAATTCATTACAGGGTAAATGGTAATCTCTTTGTGTTTGCACTTACGGGTCGCAAGTTCGAATCCCTACCTAAAAGTTAAATGGGGATGATGGTCCCTTATTTGGTTATGGAGAATGTAGATATACTCTGTGAGAAATGAAACCCATAACTAGTTATTAGGAGTAAATGTTAATCCCTAAAAATTTCTTGTATGTCATTGACAATGGTAGAGACATGGCGAAAGTGTGAGATGTCGTTTGTGTCCGGTTGAACATGGAGATACCTCCATTATAAAAATAAAAAGAAAAAGAAATTTTAATTGAGTTAAAGTCTTTTTCAGGAATGATATAACCTGATCAAATTTGAATTAACAGTTTTTTTTATTTATTATTTACGGAATTTAATTAATTAATTTTTAATAAATATGGTATTTCGACCTGACTGAGGTCGAATCCCACCAAATTTGTCCGTCTAAACTAGTATCTATCAATCATTCCCAGTTATCGTTTAAGCATGTACTCTTTTGTTCTTTTAAACTTTTCAAGTCTTGGAAAAGTTTATGAATAAAGTGGGAGAAAAACAAAAAAGATGTTGCATAATGTCGTAATACATAGTAGGCTTCCTCCGTTCTTTTCCGTTTACTTTCATGAAAATCACTACTTTTGAAATAAAAAAAGTTACACAACGAAACAACTCCATTTTCAACAAAATTCAAATTTTAAAATTTAAATTTTCCTTTATATTTCTACTAATATTTTTTCAAAATCTAACATAATCATTATACTTTTTTTTTTCTCTCTCTTCTCTCTCTCTCTCTCTCTCTCTCTCTCTCCCTCTCTCTCTCTTTCACAATTTTCCATTAAAAAAACTCCCTCCAAATTTTTTTTTCCCCAAACTAAAACATTTCTCAAGTTGGTCACTAAAAGAACGGAGCAAAACTTTTTATTGTCATGCTTGGGTTAGTTTTGACCTTGTCATATTTTTAAATTACATTTTTTACCTCTTGAATTGTCGCTATTTATTACTTTCTCCGTTCTATTAAAAGAATCTGTTTTGAAAAATATTTTTTTGTTCTAATAGAGAGTCAACTGTCAAATTTGCTTACTTCTCTTACCCTTACTAATATAATCATGTGTGGTTCACAATTAATCCATACTTAATAAATAAGGATATCAAAGAAATAAAGTGTATCAAATTAACTAATTTAGGTATTGTACTTTAACATTCATAATAAGTTGTACATTGATCAAAGTAGACCCTTCTAATGGAACG
Organism: Leptodermis oblonga; assembly: GCA_016801395.1. Taxonomy (NCBI): domain Eukaryota; kingdom Viridiplantae; phylum Streptophyta; class Magnoliopsida; order Gentianales; family Rubiaceae; genus Leptodermis; species Leptodermis oblonga. The sequence continues at coordinate 11,274,140 of CM028758.1, read as the reverse complement.
GAGGGAATATGAAATTATATTTTCTCTATTTTTTCACTATGAGTAGCGTTACCTCGGAGGCAAAAGTATGTCTCATAGTGAATAACAATTAAAGAAGATGATGAATGTATTTTGAGAACACAGAAACTAACCTAAGAACACCTAAGGGCAAAATGCTATTAAGCATGATTATTTAATTAAAAAATATCAACTGAGAGAGGGAAGAAGACGAAAACATGATCTAGCTTTGTAATGTCTAAAGTATGAACCATAATTTGCATTTTGTAATATTCCCTGTGTTCCAAACTTTCAATAGAAGAGTAATGTTTCGAAAATGTGACTTAAAGGCCCTGTTTGGCAAGTTTCTCAAAACCATGTTTTGAGAAAAGTTTGAATTTTATAATAATTTTTCATCATTTTCAATATACCTTTTTACATTTTTCAATACACCTTTTTACATTCCCAATACAATTTTAATATTATAAAATTAAAATAAATCTCAAAACCATGTTTTGAAAATCATATCACACAAGGCCAAAGTATCCCCTTTTTTGTTACTGTTTTTTCCCATTCATGTAGATTCATTGTGAACCAATTGTAAAATTAAAGAGTTATGTCTTTACATTTCGAAATTGAATTTAGTGTGAACTATATATAGTTAGAAAAATGATCAGGAGAGTGAAAATATAGAGTAAATTGTATAGTGAATGATATGACATCATATGGTAGTTACACTTGATAGTTTTAATTTTAGATGTCTTATGAATTTTTGCCATGTGAATGCCACGCCAGTCGCTCTACAGTTTCATTCTTAATTTTTACTATGTATATCATCACTCAGTTAATTATATATATTTAAAAAGACCTTATTTTTATTCAATCCTCACCATCTTTACTGTTAATCAACAAAAAAATTCATTCAAATTTGGCGAAATGTGTACATGTATTTTTCTTATATATAAAAGAAAAACACAACGAGATATTATTTGAACCGTTTTAAATCGTTCAACAGTGATTAGCATACGAAAAGTGTACGATCTTTACAACGGACTGTTTGTCTTTCATTATTCTTTCGAATGTTACTTTTCGTAAACTATAACTTACTCTTTTTTAAAAAAAATGCCTCTACTTTTACTCTTTAGATGTTTTAGAATTCATCATAAAAATTAATTTGTGAAGTTTTATTCATGGCAATGACATAACTCCTTATTAATAATAAAAACTATATTATTACGACTCTTATCTTATACTCCCTCTGTTCTATTAGAAGAGTCCACGATGGAGTATTTAATTAATTAACGACTCGTACTGAAATAATAAAAAAGCCCCCACAAGATAGGCACAGTAAGTGCTAGTATTCTTAAAAACGAAATTATAAGAAAATTGGCGTCGCCCGGGTTCGAACCGGAGACCTTCAGTGTGTTAGACTGACGTGATAACCAACTACACCACGACACCAGCAGGCTACATGTGTAAAAAAGTAATTGAATAAGCTATATATATCAAATATGTCTATAGTGCGATTAGCAAATAAATGATTATTTATTGCGTCAGAACTATTTGCATATATACTTTCCAATGTGCGAATATCCTATTATCATACTCAATATTGAACTAAAAATATTTCCACCATCACCATCAATCATAAATAAATTTAGGCTATTTCTGTAAATAAAAATAAAAACTAAATTCCATTTTTCATCGTTTACATATTAGTAAATGATTTTTTAATCACTTCAAATTATTTATTTATAAATACACAAATATGGATGGGTTTGAATTGGGTGGTGCTTGTGCATACAACTAAATCCGAAGGGTGTTCATTATACATATTAACAAATAAAATCAAAATCAAACCATATTTGTTAACACAGGTTACCTTATTTGGATTTAATTTGGGTCAGATTAATGGCTATACTCGAATTGTTAATTAATTTAATGATTTTGGAATTGGGTTTAAGACTCCACCAATATAACTCACCCGATGAGACAAACTCTTCATGGGGTTGGCGTAGTATTCTGTGGGGTCTTCAGTTACTTATTCCCCATTTGAAATGGAAAGTGATAAATGGCGGACGATAGACGAATCTCTCTGTACGAGATAACTGGATCCCCAAACTCAAAATCCAATGGAAGTTTCGCCTATCTTAACTCATCTATTGAACTTCAAAGTTTCTGAGCTTATCACCATTATTGGTTAATCAGATAACATCTACATATCTTCCTAGCAATCTCGCCTGTACAAGTTGAATTCAGAGCATGCTTATATGCTTTCTAAGAATCCATAAGATTGAAATATTTGGATATAGAGAGTAATGATAGACTCAGACTCTGTTCTTTTTTATTTTATTTTTGGGAAATCATCACTTTTTCCTCCACAATTTACCATAAAGAAACAACATCATTTTTACAAAATTCTAATTTCAAAATTTAAAATTATCTCTAAATCTCCACTCACATAAATTTAAAAAATAACATAATCATTATAATTTTTCTCTTTCCTACACAAATCTCCAAAAGAATTTTCCTCCAAAAAAATATTCCTTCTCAGAAACCAAAATTCCCCAATTGTGTCACAAAAAGACATAGCCTTAGCAACAAATCATAGCAACTTTTTTATAGCAACTCATTTGGCATGCATTCAGTTGCTATCAAAAAGTTGCTATTATTTGTTGTTGAGTCTATGATGATGCGAGGTTCGCCGGACTTGGATAGGTGTAGAGTCACTCCGTGGGCCTAAGACGAAAGCAGAGCTCGGAGGGGCTAAATCCCCATTAGCACTCCGAAGCTCAAGTGAGAAAGCAGAGAATGGAGTATTAGAGCATCAAACTATAAGAGCTTAAGATTGGACTATTGTGTATCATCTCTTTGGTGGAGATCAACTTGCTATTTATAGAGGCATGCTAAACCGGTGGTCCTTGACTGCTGGATGCGCACTTTTGAGTTTTCTCTTTAAACCCCCCCCCCCCCCCCCCCCCCCCCGGTGTAGTAGCAGGCCGAGCCATTCTCGTCACGTTAGGGAGAGGCTCTAGGCAGATGTCCCGTCTGCTGTCGGTGGGAGCTGTCCCGACTCCCGAGGACCATGGTTGTCTGGGCCGGACCCGACGTTGAACCGGTGAGGCCAAGGGTTTGCTCGAACCGAGGGTTAGTCCGGTTGAGCCGGGGTCTAACCGGATGACGTCATATATATATATAATAAATAATATATTAATGATTAACATGCTTTAATTTTATTATTTGTAACATTTAAAAATTTTTTTTCACAGCAATTATATATTTTTGCAAATTTTACCACTAAGTTAAACATGAAAATTCATTATTATAAAACCCAATAAGTAAATCAACTATAAAATATTTCTTATTTTCTATTAAAAATATATAAAATTATATTACTATATTTTTATTAGACAAAAAAAGGGATAAAATTTAATGTAAACAAAATTAAACGTATTTTAAGTTAATACATGAATAAATTAAACAAATTTTAATTGAACTGAAAACAACTAATAAAAATTATGATAGTATTAATTTTATAAATAGTAAGAAATTATAATAAAATTAACATTAGTTTGGATAGTCCAATTTATAGATTGTTAGAAAGTTCATGATTCATATAAATATGAGTTAAAACAATAAGTTAAACAAAAGTGAACAATGGTATAGTGGTAAGTATTCATGTTTTTATGTGAGTGACCAAGGTTCAACTCTCGGCCCCTTGCGATTTTGACCGATTTTTTAAATATCTGATTTTTTTTCATGTTTTGAATCGGCAGGGGTGCCGATTAGCGGCCAGACTGGTTTGACCGGGCGAACCGGTCCGGCCCAAACAACACTGCCGAGGACCCAATGGACATAGTCCATTGGGTTGTTCCCTTGACTTGGGCCTGGATGAAAAAGGTTTAATCTCTTGGGTCTTTAAGGCCATGTTTGGTAAGTAGATTGAAGTCATGATTTGAGTCTCATTTTGATTTTATAATAGTTTTTCGTTATTTCTAATAAGTTTTTTTACATTTTTAATAAACTTTTTTACATTTTCAACACACATTTTTACATTCTCAATATAATTTTAATATTATAAAATTAAAATAACACTCAAAACATGGCTTGAGTATACTTACCAATCAGAGTCTGGCCCTGTGTGGTATGATTTCCAAAACATGGTTTTGAGATTTATTTTGATTTTATAATATTAAAATTGTATTGGGAATGTAAAAAGGTAGGTTGAAAAATGTAAAAAGATGTACTGAAAATGATGAAAAATTATTATAAAATTAAAACTTTTCTCAAAACATGATTTTGAGAATCAAAACAAACATGGTCGCTTTTGCCTATCTGGCCAATTTTGACGGCCCAAACCTTACACACTAGTGTATCATTTCTCTTGGATATAATTATCTTTACTGATTGTAATGTTTATGTTCTTGTCTATTTGGTTTTGATTTTAACAGTAAATTTAATATATTATAATTAGTTTCATTATTTTTTTATATAACTTTTTACTATTCAACTATATATTTTTACATTTTTAATACACTTTTTACATTATAAAACTATTTTCAAAAAACATGTTTTCAAAACATAAAAAAAGAACATGGCCTTAGTTTTTCAATACAATATGACAATAGGGTGCCTGGGTGATAGTGGATCTAAAGACCACAACAACTTTTAGAAGATATTAGTCGTTATTTGTAATTATTTACGATGTAATGTAGTTAAGGCTAGGCGGACGAGGTGAAAGATGCCCATGTTTTGGCAAGATCAGGTTTGCAAATGTAAGCTGTATTTGCATACATAATAATAAAATTAAAAAGCATCAGTTTGTTTGTTAAAAAAAAATAAAAAATCCTTATTTTTATTACTTTTGTAAACTATACATATGTAATTTTTTACTCCATTTGTCTCATTTAAAGAATCCATCTTAAAAATAAAAAAAAAATCTTGTCTCATAAAAGAGTCCATTTTGAATTTGTTTATATTACATATTCTTACTAATATAATATAATAATGTGTGGTTTATAATTAACCTTTATTTATAAAGTAAGATATAAGTGAAAAATTTGATGTCATTGAATACCAGTTTCACCCATGTTTTTCGCTAAGAACATAAGTGACTTAGCACACATTGAACGATCATCTAGAAGTACAAAATTACTCATTTTAGTGTTGTATTTCATAACTCATAATAAATTTTACATTTTTTAAAGTAGACTTTTTAAGTAGAACGGAGAAAGTATTTTTTTAAAAATATTTGGATCAAGTGCAACCAAAGCCAAAAATTAAAATAGTTTGCTTTGGGTTGGGTTTTATTTAAGAGTAATGATAGTCTTAGTAACAAATCATAGCAACATTTTGATAGCAACTCATGTGGCATTCATTCATTGGTTACATTTTTATTAATATCAAATAATTGGCCAATGAATGCATGGCACATGAGTTGCTATCAAAAAGTTGCTATGATTTGTTGCTGAGACTATCATTACTCTTTATTTAAATATGGGCTGAATTTTCTTTTTCAAAACCCAAATAAACCACACTAAATAAAAGCCATTAATTCACAATCCTCATGAAGATTCACTCCCACTAGATTTAGTGAATTTATTTGTTTAGGGTTGATGGAAAAATATTGGATACATTCATTGCATCTTTAAAAAAAAGTAAACCAAGTCTACCATAAACCATCAATTAAGATTTATATTAATTCATGGACCCCTATATCTTCAAAAATAACACTCCTTTCCCTGAATAATCTTTAATGAAGTATATCGTATAATTTATGCACCGAATAATATCTCAGATTGACATATTAGAAGCATGTGTCACACATAATAGAAGCATTTGTGGAACTCTTATGCATTTTACCCCTGTAGCATGTGTTTTTAAACCTATTTTAACTTTGGATTTTTGACATTCTTTGTTGTACATTACTATTATAATTTGAATCTCATCTATCCAAATTCTAAATCTAGGTATAATTCATTATGTAAACTGTTAAAAAAAAAAAAAAGCAAAATTACATTAACCTTAAATTCTAGATATAATTATAAAACCAACTCTATTATTTTAAAATTTACATTTATTCCCCTGAATTCTGGATATAGTTCTACTTGAGGGATGTAAATGCAATTCATCCAAAAAATAAAAGTATTCCTTCCAGAACATTCTGGCGTTAAGTTTTCTGGAGGTCTCTTTTTATTTTTATATTATTTTATTATTGTGTGTTTTTGATCAAGAAGCGTCTCATCGGCCCGCATAATAACGAGTTTCCAGCTTCTGACCGCCACCGCCGAAGCAGAATTCATTTTGGGAAGTTAAAATTTGGCTCCGAAGAATTCCGTCGCCGGTACCGGCGAAATTCTTCTGGCAAAGAATTGAGGGGAAGAAGCAGATTAGTAAAGATTGCGAAGGTAAACAGCAAGAGGAAGAGGAAGGAGGAGAGGATGGGAGTGGATTATTACAAAATTCTGGGCGTCGATAGGAAAGCAACGGACGATGATCTCAAGAAAGCTTATCGAAAGCTGGCTATGAAGTGGCACCCCGACAAGAATCCAACCAACAAGAAAGAAGCAGAAGCTAAGTTTAAGCAGATATCCGAAGCTTATGATGTATGTACTTTGATTTTATTTGATTCGATTTGTACTTTAATTGGACACGTTCTTGTGCTGTTACGATTGAATTACTTGCTAGATTGCTGATTGATAATTGTTTGTAGCGTAAAGTTATGATTTTGGGGATGTTTATTAGTTCAATTTGGTATGTCTGTGTTTTTATGCATAGGGATGAATGTTTATATTGTGTTTGAATTGAAAAGTTCAGTTTTTGTTGCACATTAGAATGGTATAAAGGTACGTTTTTATTTTTTTATTTTTTATGTATGTACATTGATTTTATTTGATTTGATTAGTACTTAATTAGATACGTTCTTGTGCTGTTGCGATTGTATACCTTGCTAGATTGCTGATTAATGATTGTTTGTATCGTAAAGTTATGATTTTGGGGATTTTTTTTAGTTGAATTTGGTTATGTCTGTGTTTTTATGCATAGGGATGAATGTTTATCTTGTGTTTGAATTGAAAAGTTCAGTTTTTGTTGCACATTAGAATGGTATAAATAGGTATTTTTTTTTTTTTTATATATGTACTTTGATTTTGTTTGATTTGTACTTAATTAGATACGTTCTTGTGCTGTTACGATTGTATGATTTGATAGATTGCTGATTGATAAATTTGTATGGTAAAGTTACGATTTTGGGGATGTTGTTCTGCTAAATTTGGTATGTCTGTGTTTTTATGCGTAGGAATGAATGTTTATCTTGTGTTTGAATTGAAAATTGCAACTTTATTTTTATTTTTATACTAGAATGGTATTAATAGGTAGGTTTCCGAATTGGCAACTGGCTCGTTTGATGCTAAGTCCTAGTATCTCATTGAAATTTGCGTGTTCTTTATAATTTTTAGGTGCTAAGTGATCCTCAAAAGAGGGCAGTGTATGATCAGTTTGGTGAAGAGGGTCTGAAAGGGGCACCTCCTCCTGATGCTGCCGGTGGCACTGGAGGGCCGTCTTTCTACTCGACTGGTGGAGGACCTGGTGGATTTAGGTTCAATCCTAGAAGTGCTGATGATATTTTTTCGGAGTTCTTTGGGTATCAAGGCCCCTTTGGAGCAATGGGTGGTGGTGGAATGCGGGGTCCGGGATTTGGCAGCATGTTCGCTGATAGCATGTTTGGAGGAGGAGCGTATAGTGAAGGAGGTGGTAGTGGTGGATCAGTGCATCAACATGCACTTAGAAAATCGTCTCCAATCGAGCAAAACTTGCATTGTACCCTAGAAGAACTTTACAAGGGGACAGCCAAGAAAATGAAGATCTCGAGAGAGATTATTGATACTAGTGGGTGAGTGTTACTTCTTAATTATCAATATTTAGCCCAGTGATGTGGTGTTATCTATGGTGTTGTTTTCTTTGTTTAAGCTATTTGATGCCATCAGTTGATAACATTGTTATTTTGTTTCGTTGCTATTACGTGACCTGAAAAACAGTAATTTTGTGGTGGTTTATGAAATTCAGATGTTGTGGTTTTATTTGTTTTTTCTGGTTAGGCATTATTGCCCTTTCGGAATATATCTAGGTCCAGACCTCCACTTTTTTTCTTTTTACTTTTATTTGCTGGTAGGTTTGATGTAAGCGAAATAATTGGAATGCTGAGGTTGAGTGACCTCCACTTTTTAACTTTTATTTGAGGGTAGGTTTGATGTAGGCGAGACATTACCCTACTTCTCTAAAATAATTGGAATGCTGAATTTGAGTAAAAATCTTTCTGAAACTATCAATTAGGATGAGAACATAGACTATATTTTCCTTTATTGGCAGTGTTGTTGACGTAGGGATGGTTTAAATTTTACCAAGTTCGGTCGACAGTTCTGGTCATCTAGTTCTTGTGCTTGCATGATTTACAGTTATTTTAGGAATTAGCATGACTCAAGATTCAACTTCTTGGGAAAGCTGGATAGCCTGGATGTCACGTCCTTAATAGAAAAATTTTAACATGTAGATGTGGATAGTTAATGCAGACTGCAGAGTGGTGCCCTACTTGCTAATGTTGTTTCTTAGTTGACAATCTGTTTAATTATTAGCCCTAATGATGAAAAATTGCATCTTATAACCCGCTTTTGTTTACATGGTTAACATCTATTAAATACAGTGATTTATTAATATTAGGATATAGTCATTAGCGAAAAAAATCTAGGCTTGTAGGTTTGGGGGAAATGATAGTCATAATTAGTGTATAGGGTTTCTTTCATTAACATAGTATTGCTGGCAGTCATACTATTTCCCGCCAAAATGGATGATATGGTACTCTGAAATTGGGATTGCATGTAGACAAATTTCCTATTCGATTATTGTAATGGCCACCAACATCTGCTTTTTGTGTGGCCTAAACCTGGAATACATTTTAATGCAGTGACATAAACCCGCTTTTGTTTACATGGTTAACATCTATTAAATGCAGTGACATATTAAGTTAGGATATAGCCATTAGCAAAAAAAAAAAAAAAAAAAAAAAAAAATCTATGCTTGTAGGTTTGGGTTGTATAAATGAGAGTCATAATTAGTGTATAGGGTTTCTGTCATTAACATAGAACTGCTGACGGTCATAATAATTTCCACCAAAATGAGTGGTATGGTATTCTGAAATTGGGATTGCATGTAGACAAAATTCCATTGTAATGGCAGCCAACTTCTACTTTTTGTTTGGCATATACTGGGAATACATTTCAATTCAACTTCAACATAGTGATGTGATGAAGTTAGTTACGTTTGTTCTTTTCAACTAAAGTAACTCCATTGGTGTTGTTGAGCTCTATCTTGTGGTTACTTGTGATTTTAAAAGATAAGATAAGAAAAGTACTTGTATGTTCTTTTTGGAACGAAAGTTTGATTCCAGCTATTGTAGGAATAAAATTGTCAAAGACAAGGCTTGAAAGTTGGATAACCTACATGGTATAACCTATCATGGCTAAGAAATGTGTGTACAAAGTATCTACCATGCGTATATAAAGAAATCTGTTGTTGTTACTTTGTATGCATTTTGAGCTTTGGCTTAATGTTTTATTTTTGTTAATCTTCTATACAATTTTATGGGTTAATTGAGAATTTTTATTTCACTTATTTGTTGAATCTAACTTCAATCAATTTTTATCGTCATCTTCTTTGATTTTATTGTTTTAATTTTTAAATACAGCAAGTCAATGACAGTGGAGGAAATTTTAACCATCAATGTCAAACCGGGTTGGAAAAAAGGAACCAAGATCACATTCCCAGAGAAGGGGAATGAGATTCCAGGTGTCATACCTGCTGATCTTGTATTCATCATTGATGAGAAACCCCACAAAGTTTTCACCCGTGATGGAAATGACTTGATTACCACACAAAAGATCTCCCTAGCTGAAGCACTGACGGGTTATACAGCACACTTGACAACTTTGGATGGCAGGAGTTTGACAATTCCAATCAACAATGTTATTCATCCAAACTACGAAGAAGTAGTTCGAGGGGAAGGCATGCCACTTCCAAAAGACTCATCTAAGAAGGGAAATTTGAGGATTAACTTTGACATCAAATTTCCAGCAAGACTAACCTCGAGTCAAAAGGCTGTCGTGAAAGAACTTTTTGGTTCTTAGAGGTTATAGTTCAGCTTTAGTTGTGGTTGATGGTTCGAAAGAAAATTTGGTTTCTTGGAGTTATAATTGAGCTTTAGTGAAAGATAGTTAAGGTGTATACTTTTCTTTAAAAATTTAAGTCTATCTGTGTTCTTTATAGTTCATACCATATAGATAGTTTATACTATTTTGGGTTATTTTCATCAAGTCGGGTGATGAGTTGATACTAATTGGAAAAACATTCTTTAAAACTTTATTGAGAAGTACTGTTTATTGTGGTGAGATGATGGTTGCTTATAAAGAGCTTATATTGCAGTTCAGAATGTGCTTTGTGGTTATGATTTATGAATATGTCAATTAGAGTATCTATGTTTCTAAGTACACAGTTTTTTGTGCTTCTGATTTTGCCCTTATCATGGCATTCAAATCTCCTTTTTTTTTTTTATTTTTTATGCTTGGATCCATAAACTTGTAGTATCGAACGATCTGGGAGGCCGAATAAGCACAACTTGCAAGTCAACACAGCCGCGAAGCTCGAATTTCCTCGTTGTCAGTTGTTGCTTGATAATTAGCTGAATATATGCCATATACTCTCATGAGATCTGCAGAATTCAGAGTATATAAATGTCCAGGCAATGCAGGTGGTAAGGCACAGCCACTCTCCTCGCTTCTTTCTTCCACAGCAGCTGCCTCTCTGAGCTTGCCTTCCTTCCAAAGACTCTTCACAAGCAAATCCTTTGTTGCCGCGTCAGGAATTGATCCCGAGTTCATCATGTCCTCGAACACCCTCATTGCGAGGCCAGCTCTTTCGCATTTGCAGTAAGCGCGAATCAGAACTCGGTACATAAAACCATCTGGCTCTAGACCACTTTGTCTCACCATCCCGAAGAGCCTCTGCACTGTTTTGACATCCCCTTGAACCGCAAAATGATGCATCAAGCCAGAAAACGTCTGTATCTCTGGAACAACCCCGACTAGGATCATCTCATCGAGTAAGTCCAAGGCTTCGGCATTCATCTCACATTTGGTCAGGGTCCTCAGAACAGATGTATACAGAACTAGCAGGCTGCTCCTCGAAATAGGGCCACAGATTCTTTTCACCTTCTGAAGAATCTTTACAGCAGCATCCCCGTTTCCAGAAAGGCCGTAGAAGTCTATGACTAATCTCACGGTGCTGAATGACAGCGTCATGCCCTCATTTTCTAGCTTCGACAAGAGCTGATCCACCAAATGGACACATCCGTGGCGCGCGAGTTTGGCAACCATCCTTGACATTGTGTAGACATCATGAGTGAATCCTGGTTGATAAGCCACCCAACAGAAGAACTGCCAACATGTTTCAGAATACTTGAAACTCCTAATCATCTTGCAAACCAATCGCGTGGTCCATATAACTTTTGCATCCTCCAGTGCTGAAACTTCTTCGGGTCTCCAATGCTGCAACGCGCTCGCCAGAGCAGCAGGATCAAACCAAGGTTTTAACTGCACTAGCTCAACAACTTCCCCATCCACATGATCATCATTTTCTTCATCCTCCTCCTCCACGACATCATCATCGCTGCCATTGCACGAATAAGCTATAGTCTTAATCCTCCCATCCGGCACCATTTCCCTCATCAGCTCATTCGTCTCCTCAGCATAGCCTGCCTCCTGCAGGCGCTGCAGAGAACTCTGCATAGCACGACCCGGCAACACGCCATCAATTCTCATCTCATCAATCAACGTCTTGACAATGTTTAATTCATCTTTCTCACAAAACGCATCAACCAAAACAGAATACTGCTTCAAGCTACGTTTGATTCTCATCTGTGGCAATACACAAAAAACTTCAAATGCAGCACTTAAATGCCCAGACTTTATAAGATGCTCGATCATGATCGTATAGGTTCTTGAATTAGGAAGCACTCCATCATCAACCATCCTGCGAAACACTGTCACGGCCTCGAAATCCTTCCCATTCTCAACCAAAAGAGCCATCACAATGTTGTAAGACTCAGTACTGGGACGCTTATCCGAACCCCTCCACTCCTCCCACACACTAACAACCTCATCAAGATCTCCAGCAAGAGCGAACCAACGCATCCTATCCATGAAACTCACCCGAGCCACATTCGTAAAGTTCCCGGCATTGATCGCATTGATCAGGGCTCTAAGTTTTCCAGTCTGGCCGCATTTCGCCAGAATCTTGGCTAAAGTATGAAGCGTCTGCTGATTATGCGAGAAATGTTGGATTGTTTTAAGCTTTTCAATCAACGAAAGAGCAGATTCAGGGGAAGGCGCTGATTTTAGCGCGTTGTTGACAACAAAGGAGTCCAGCGTGGGACTCTGCAAGAGAGGAAGAAGGGATTCTGGAGAAGTTGAACGGAGGCTAAGCCTTATTGAATCAATGAGCCTGGCTCTTTGAAGGTACAGAGTGACCTTATTCACATCTGGGGTTGTAGAAAAACGGTGAATTTGTTGGGCTACATTCCCTAAAATGCATGACACCCGGCGGAATCGAGTGAGGAACATAGGAATCTATGTGTGTTTATGTGGAGGGAAGTAAGGAAGAGGCAGAAGCTTTCTGGGTCAAATGACCGAACACGTAGTGTGCATAGACGTTTATTTGTACGTAAACCCGGCGTAATCAAGGATTCGGGTGGGGAAATGGTAGGACGAGTCGGTCCAAATCCAATTATGTGGGAATGAAATGTTTATTAATGGGTAAATTACATTTACATCCCTCGAAGTTTATAGAAACTACCAACGCCCTCTAGATGTTTCAAATTTTGATAAAAATTTGTGTTCGATCTGCACATATGCTATGAAATATTACATATCCAATATTTTAATGTCGAATTGTCATATGATCTAACATGAGACTCCTACTAAAATATTATGGCTAATTACAAAAATGCTAGGGTTTGGAGTTTAATTTTTTGACTCATAAAAGGGCAAATGTAATTTAACCAAACTAGAGGGGTAATTGTTATATTATTACCAAGTTCAAGGGGTGATGGTAGTTTCATGAAACCTCAAAAGAATGTTGGTAGGAGGTAAATGTAATTTATCTTTTTATTAATATTAATAAGAGTGAACTGCCAAAAATATTACTTTACTTTTCTAAAATATCTCGTTTGGTCACTAAATTTTTTTTTTCCTAAAAATGTTATCATACTTTTAAAAACGAGTTGAAAATATCATTTTTTATTTGGTGCAGTTAGTGTTGACGGAATCCCGAACATGTGCTTGTCATGTGCAAAATCTTAAGGACATTTTTGTCCATTCATTATTCAAACGAAGGAAAAAAAAAAGCTTTCTCTTCTTCCCCTCCTCATTGTCAGCCTCCTCTCCCTCTCTCCTCTCTCTCCCAGCAAGTGTATGTAATGTTTGCGTTTTCCTTGAGGCCTCCCATGGAATTCCCGATGAAGCATTCCCGATGAAGCACCTCACGTTCCCAAAGGTTCTGCGCCATCCACCGGCCATAATTCCCAAATTTAGCAATTGTTTGTGTAAAGTGTAAACCGCCTCTCTTTCTCCTCAAACTCAAATCACCGCCGTGGAGAAGCCACAACCGCAACCGTCTGCCACAGACTGCAGTTAAATTAATGAAATGTCCGCTGAAATTTAGTGGTTTTGTAATAAGTCGGCGGAAGAGGTTGTTCGTGTTTGTAAATCCATAAGGGAGGGAAGAAAATTTCCAAGCAACCCCCAACATGTTCTTTTTTTTTTTTTTTTCAGAATTGATTTGGTTTATCGGAGCATGAAGACTCTTGTTTTTGTGGGTCAAATTTGGATTTGTCGGCGGGGGGTCGAGGGGGTGTTTAATCAGTTTTGGCATTGTCAAATGCCATTACAAATCTTGCAGCTTCTGTATTTGGGGCCAAAGGAAATTATAACCCATGTTTACAAATCGGAAAGTGAGTTGGAAGAAAGAAGTTAATTGGCTTCTATCTGTGATGGGTTGCATTGTTGAGTTTGTTCATTCTCAACAATTATCAAAGGATGGAAAGGCCAGGGGGATTGAGAAGTTCTGGAATTTCTCAAAAATGATTAATAATGACAATTATTTTTGAAATGGGTCTTGATTTCTTGTTCTTGAACTTGTTTGTTAATTAGGTTCAGATATAATTATGGGCTCAGAATGTCCAGGAGAGATGACCAGGGTGTGAGAGAAGAAGAGGGGAGGGAGGCGGATGTTTGAAGGATGAAGGTGGAACCCAGGATGTGGTTTGAAGGAGAGATTGGGAAGAAGATAAGAAAATTTTTTTTTTTTTCCCCTTTCTTTCGATTTTTTTACCTTAATATTCATTTTGGGGGAAAAAATTACCAAAATAAGCAAAAAAAAATTGAAATTCCCGAACTATTGAAAACGAATTTGGGAGATTCGTTTTCAGTTGAAAACGAATCTCCCAACTTCGTTTTCAACCGAACAAGCAAAAAAAAAAAAAAAAAAATTCAATTGAAAACGAATTCACGGAATTCGTTTTCAATTGAAAACGAATTCCGTGAATTCGTTTTCAATTGAATTTTTCTTTTTAATTGAAAACGAATTCCGTGAATTCGTTTTCAATTGAATTTTTCTTTTTTTTTTTTTTTCTTTAATAAACGAATTCCATAATTAATTTTTTTCTTTTTTGTTTTTTATTAATTTCATTAATAAACTAATTCCACTACAATGGTTTTTAAAATGAATAAAAATAATTATATGTAAACGAATTTTTTAAAAATTAAATAATTATTTTAATTGAATCGAACCGCCGTAAATAGTTTTTGATTTGTTATAAAAAATAAAAAAAAGGCAAAACATAATTATATAATTGAAATTTTAATTTGTAATTCAATAAAATTTTAGAAGAAGTAATTTACGGCATTTTTTGAAATAGACAAAATCTTCGTATAAATGAATTTGGGGAATTTATTTATATGTAAAAATTTAGTCACACATTTATGTTTTAAAAATAATGAATTCCATTAAAAACAAAATTCATAAATTCCTTTCGCTTAAAAAGAAATAACATTAGACCGATGTCGATTTTCCTGAGACACGAATACGCCAAAGTCGTTTTTAGTACTTATGTAGTTTTTTCAAAACTCTAGTTGCAGGGAAAACGAATTAGGTAGTTTCGTTTTTCTATAAACGAATCAACCAAATTCGTTTTGCAGAGAAATATTTTTTTTAAAGATTTATTACGAAAATTAGTATTCATGAAAAACGAATGTGGGGAAATAGACCCGTAATTTTAATAGAAAATCAATTCAATGTAATATTCTTATTTATAAAATAAGCGATATACTGTTAGTTAATAATTTACTAGTAGAAAACAAGTGCATTGTATAATAGCGTTATGAAAAGAAGAAATATGATTCTACTTGAAGGAAAGAATATGGAAAAAGAGTCATGTAATATGTAAAATTGAATTTGAAATTACAATCGGTAGAAAAGATGACTTCATGTCGTAGAAGCGTTTTGCGTGAGAAAACAAAGTCGGCGAAATATGTTATGAAGGAAACGAATTCCATTAATTCGTTCTCTGGAGAAAGTAATTTAGGAAAAACGTTGGCAATGAAAACGAAATCGGGGAATTCGTTTTCTAAAGAAACGACTTCGTTCAAACCATGACTTCGCTTGAACTATAATTAGGTTTCGTTTGGCACGGAACATTTTTTTTTGATTACAAAATGAATGCAGAGATGTCTTATGAAGAAAAACGTTGGCAATGAAAACCCATTTTAAAACCCATGTTTATGAAGAAAACAACCACTATTGGCGTTTAAGCCAATGAGAACTAGAGAGAGAATATTTGTACTAACTGCCTAAAGTATACCTTTCCGATTTCCAGAGGAAGATAAAAACCAGCATTAAGCCTTTACCAAACAAATCGGAACTCTTATACTCTCTCGTTCGGTTCCCTTAAAAAAGTCCACTTAAGAGTTGTATATCATAACTCATAAACTGTTATACCTATGAACTCGTTTAATGGAACGGGATGAGCTATATACTTTCCAAATTCCATGGCCATTGACGGAAGTCATTCAAAGTAGTCAAATGAAGAGACAAATTTAAGATGAGAAAAGAAAAACACCTTCTTGCTTTTAAGAAGAGAGAGCCAACTCAACCTTGGACCCCATGACAACTTATCATTAGCAAATCCAACCACTTTTTTGTTCTAATAACACCCATCCCTCAGCTTCCATTTTTTCCCCATGTGTGCCATGAATGAAAGAAAATGGAAGGGCAAATCAGTAAAAAGTTTCACAAAAGTATGTACATCTTGAGTTTTTACCTGAAAAGGGTTTACTTTCAAGCAAATATGAACAAAAACTCTACTAAAAAGCTTGCATTACCTAAAAACAGGAGAGAGAGATTATCTTTTCATAAAAACTAAGGTCTTGGCATTTCTTCAGAGAATCTTGGAAGTTGAACGAGCGAATTAACCCGCGTAACGCCTTCCAAGCCGGACCAGTTCGTGTCCTCAGAGACCACAGTTTCCCCGTTTCCTTCCTGTTCAATAGGTATTCTTTTGTAAGTCTCACTCTCTTCGGCCAATCTCACAGTGAAGTTTCTCTGCAGAGAAGGCTCCACGTTTTGGCCATCATCTGATTCCGCGACATTGCTGGAATGGTTGCTCTGTAGAGTTGCAGAAGAAAAACCCTGCTCTTCGTAATCAGATTCTGAATCCATCTTCCCATCTAGAAATAAGCAGACTACTGCGCAGTCGTCCATCTTTGAGGTTGGATACTTGGATTTCCATTCTCGGGCTGCTGACTCAACCACAATCCGGGCAGCTGATGACCGTGTTGAAGCTGACGACACTATCTCAACCACTTCATCATTACTCAACACATCCCAAACCTGAAACCAGAAATATTGTACCATTTGTTACGTCCAAGTGTTAGAATCCATTCAATTCTAAACAAGTATGATTCAGAGCATCAATAAACTACTTGAATTAGTGAGAAACAGATCATACATAACTAAAGAAACATTTTGTAGCTTTGCACATGGGGGATTCACTTTACTCAAGATTGGCCATTTCCCAGGCAATAATTGAGCAAATTATCGATAAAGTAGACATAAATATGACATATCAGAAATGCTAGTGTGCTGGCTATTTTTCTTACAATCAGGGAACCAACATGTGCATTTGACCAGCATCATCATTTCAGTATGCTTCATTTTAGATTAAGAAAATCAGCAGCATCCAAGAAAGCAAACCAATTTTCATTTCTCATAAGAAAGAGATCTTCAGATTCAGACATTATAACGACACACTGGTATATATATACAAAAACCATTTCTGGAGTCAGCATAAAAAACTAGTATTAATCATGTTTAAACTTTGATTTGCCAAGATTTCTTATGGATGAAGGGTAAATCAATTTGGACCATTATCTGAGAAAGGAGTACAATTACAAGTATAATTGCAAGGAGTAAAATTGTATAAGTCAAAAAATTTAGAGCAGTGATTTCTACCCATCAGAGTTAACTGGGATTTCTGAATGATAGCTCACAAAATAGTACCTTTTCAATTAAATTATGTTAGAACCTTTCACAAAATTCTTGATACTCTAGAAACAGGAAAGGTGAGCAGATATCCACCACTCTCTAATGTTGTGCGGCCTAAATATGCTGATATTCAAAACACTACAAATGAATTCTTGCAAAGTATAACTGTTGGTGTAACAACACTGCCAGAGTGCGTAGAATGCAATTTCCTGAAGAATTTATAGCGTATTCTAGTAAACTTGAAAAACAAAGTTTCCAGAGTCAAAACATTCACTCTGACAATATCGTAAACAGTTACAAGAATTTGACAACGTCGTAATAACCACGTAAGGAAGTTGTACTTAGTGATAACGACTGCTAAGCTGCAAATTGCAGCTTATTCAGTGCATCATTCATTATACAGAGAGAAATTCAGTCAAAGGTTTGCTTTTATATTGTAGTACACAAAAATAAGCACACGCTAATCAACATCTAAATAGAAAAAAGATCCCAAATGGAAAACCTCAAAAATATTCACTAAGACCGCAAACTTCATCTCAAAAAAAATTCAAGTACAAAATCCAATAGATAGCATTAAGAAGCAAAAATCCACTTACCCACTCTAGTTTACGCGCAGTGATACTAGAAACATTCCCTGCATATATGCCTCCTAACACCCGCCAATGTCTAAGAACTCACCAGAAAGACAATAGCAAATTAGCAAGTTAAAACACATAGTTAGCACCACTGGGCACAGAAGTCTTGAAAAGGAAAACACACATTTAAATACCATGAACAAATCGACAACAAAGCACAAACATACATTCCAAAATCCACAAGGTAACATAAAGGCATCATAATTGTTTATCTTTTCAAAGAAAGTAGCAGAAGCTTAATCTTGTTGATGATACTAATTGCATAAGGGTGAACAATTGATCATAAAAATGGTATATCCCCACAGTACGTCAAGCAATGAGAAGACAACCTGTAGATCTAAAGAGAACCTACACATGAAACAAAACGA
Organism: Leptodermis oblonga; assembly: GCA_016801395.1. NCBI lineage: Eukaryota > Viridiplantae > Streptophyta > Magnoliopsida > Gentianales > Rubiaceae > Leptodermis > Leptodermis oblonga. Next base: position 11,255,515 of record CM028758.1, on the reverse strand, counting down.
GAAAGAAGAAAAAAAAAAAAAAAAAAAACAATTGTAAACAGGAAGCACAACCCAGCCTAAAGCAAACAAATTCCATGCAAATTTCTTCATCGGTAAGGTGCAAAAGAACCTACTGAATATAGAGAAATATTTGTACAAAGTCAAAGACTGTACCAATAGAACGGGAGACAACCAGCAGGAAAACCCATGAATCAAGAAACAGCAGGTCGCCTGACAATCAAAACAGAAGCACATGTAGTTAAACACACATTAACAATTCGAAAAAAACTTGAACATGACAGGAAAACAATAGTAACTCATCAAAGGGCAGATTAAAACTCCAAACTTGATTAATTAAAAGTTACAATAATTGTCCTTTTTTTTTTTAAGGGTTAAGATTTTATTTTACCAGAAAAGTTCAACCTCCAGAAAACATGCAGTGACAGAAAGAGGAAAGGGAAGGTACAAAAACCCCTACATAAACACAAGGAGGGAAGACAAACACTAACCCTTGAAGTCAGTATAGGAAGACATGCAAAAATACATTGATTATACACAAATTTATAACCCTAACACAAACCTCAAGCAATTTCCAAGCAAATTGAGCTTCTAATGGCGGAATTTTGGTACCCTTCAAGAAATCCCCAAAATCTAGGGTTTCTTCTACACTCTCCTTCGTTTTCCGGTCAAATGGACGTCGGTCCGGCGAGGTCGCGAGCAGCGGCGACGTGGCGCGGGTTCGGCCGGAACGGGAAGGGGCTCGCCGGTTAGTTGGTCGTGTTCGGAGGGTGGGGGTCGCCGGTTAGTCGAGGGGGGGGTTCGGTTGCTCTGTTTTTCTGCTGCGTGAAATTTTCACGCAGCTTTTTATACCTTTTTTTTTGTTTTTTTTTCATGGAAAACGAATTCGTGAAATTCGTTTTCCATGTTTTTAAATTTTTTAAAAAAACGAATTCGGTGAATTCGTTTCCTTTTTTTAAAAATCCGAAGAAAAAACGAATCTCGGAAATTCATTTTCAGTTGTTTTTTTTTATTTTTTTATTTCTCGAAAACGAATCTGCCAAATTCGTTTTCTGAAAACGAATTTCCGAGATTCGTTTTCAGTTGTTTTTTTTAATTTTTTTATTTCTCGAAAACGAATCTGCCAAATTCGTTTTTCGGGAAAAACGAATTTGGCAAATTCGTTTTCTATAGATCCGGAAAAAAAAATTTTTTTTGCTTATTTTTGTAATTTTCTGCTCCTATTTGTTTATTGGCGGAAAAAATCCCCTTTCTTTCCTTATAAATAATGAATGGACAAAAATGTTGCACATGTGCTTCGATTCTGTCAATACTAACGGCACCAAATGAAAAATGATATTTTCTGCCTGTTCTTGAAAGTATGGTGATATTTTCGGGAAGAAAAAAAGTTTAATAACTAAACAAGATATTTTATAAAAATAAGTTAACATTTTTTACAGTCCCTCTGTTATTTAACAATAGTAGTCTGTCTGATTAGGTTTATACTCATACATTGGGCCTTCAAATACTCAGCAACATAACTTAGTCTTGGCTGGATTGGGTCTTGACTTTAGTTGACAAATCGCTTCTATTGTCTTAGTTTTATTTTGGGCTTTTGCATCGAGTCAAAGGTTATTATAAATTGATTTTAGCAAATATATTTGTATTAGCATATCCGCTTTATATTGCGTTAAGTTGTAGTAAAATTTGTCACTCTTCAATTTGGAGTTCATTATATTACTTTTATCATTTGTTTTGTACACAATTTGTACTTAGAAAACCTCAGCTAGAGTACGATGTGAAGTCGCTATCGGAAATGCATCTCTAGCTACACCCATCTTCCACCCACACGGGCCGCGCATAGCCCCTTTGCAAGAACTGGTGTTATAACTCCAACGGTCATAAGTAACTATATAGAAAATAAAGATTGCACTGATTCCAACTTTAATTTAGCAACTACTTGTTTAATGATTTTAATTTGAGCCAAACAGGCTTTCTATCATAGTTGCAATAGAGGGTTCCAAACCTGAAATAAGTACCAAAGGCTGCTTTTTCACTGGTTTCATAAGAGGAGGGGCAAATGAACCAATCACTGATAGTTTTTGTTGTAGCCTCACTTTTTGTACCTAATAGAATTTAAAGCACACTAGTAAACCAAGTCCTGATTTGAAAATGTATTTTTTCATTTCGACTTTTAAATCGTGAATAAATTAGTTCTTTAGATATTTCAATTAACAAAAAAAAATCTCTTATATACCCTAAATCAAAGGGCAATACTCCTATGAGAGAGACGAAATTGAGATGCAAGAAATAAACCGTTAGAAAGGGAAGAAAAGTGGGAATAAATTGTCAATAATCATGTGGTTGAGGTAAATCAAGATATTTTTGAATAGAGCAGTAAAGGGTAATTAAAGAAAAGGAATAAGTACACATTTGAATATGTGCATAGTCTGCATAATGCATGAAGTGACAACGAAAAATGAAGAAATAGTAGTAGTTAAATTTTCTTTAAAAACCCGAAAAAGATGAGTTAACCCAAATTATTTTATAGAATATGTGTAGAGTCGGTAAAATGCATGAAATGACTCTGAAAAAACATGAAGAAATAGCAATAGTTAGATTTTCTTTAAAAACCCATAAAAAGGATGAGTTAACCCAATTTTTTCTTAATAGACTATGTGTGGAGTCTGTAAAGTGCATGAAGTGACAATGAAAAAAATGAAGAAATAGCAATAGTTAGATTTTCTTTAAAAACCCCAGAAAGATGAGTTAACCTAATTTTTTTTATAAAATATGTGTGGAGTCTGTAAAGTGCATGAAGTGACAATAACAAATTAAAAAAAGAAATTGCAATAGTCAGATTTTCTTCGAAAACTAAAAAGGATGAGTTAAACTAAAATTTTCACCGAATATGTGTGTATTCTGCAGAGTACATGATAATGAAGAAATAACAACAGTTAGATTTTTAAAAATAAATAAAAAATAATGAGTTTACCCAAATTTTCCATGGAATATGTGAAAATTTACATGATGTATGAAACGAGATTTAATTCCCACAATATTCATTTTGGGGGTATAATTACCAAACTAATCCAAAAAAAATTTTAATTCCTCTTTTATAGAAAACGAATTCTGTAGATTCGTTTTAAAATTGAACACAAATCTACAGACTTCATTTTCTCAAAAAAAAAATTTTTAATAAAAAATAAAAAATTAAGGGGAGAAACGAATTCACCTAATTTGTTTCTCATTTTATTATTACTTTTTTTAAAAAATAATGTTAAAATTAAAAATGAATTTGGTGAATTCGTTTCTATAAGAAATTATATTTATTTTCATTTTTTAAATATTTTTTTTAAGAAAACAAAGTTACAGAGATTCGTTTTCAGATGAAAAAATATTCATTTTATTATTATTTTTTAACGAATTTCCAAATTTCCAAATTTCCAAATTTCCAAATTCGTTTTCTTAAAAAAAAAAATCGAGTCAAGCTCAAGCTCATATTTTGGGCTCGAGAGCTCGAGCTTGAACATATAATCGACGAGTCGAACTCAAGCTTACATGCACATAGCGAGCTTGAGCATATAATCGAATCGAGCTGGAGCTCATATTTTGGGCTCGAGAGCTCGAGCTTGAGCATATAATCGAGCTCGAGCTCATATTTTGGGCTTGAGAGCTCGACCTTGAGCATATAATCGAGTCGAGCTCGAGCTTACATGCACATAGCGAGCTGGAGCTCAAACTCACATTTTGGACTCGAGCTTGAGCTGAGGTGTAATGGGTTGAGCCGAGCTCGAACATAAGGGTGTTCAAATTATTTTAAAATTTAAAAAATAAAAAATTTAAAATGAATTCAGAAAAATTAATAAAAATTGAAAATTAAAAATTTTTTTTTTTTGGGGGATTCGTTTTCAATTGAAAACGAATCTGCGGGATTCGTTTTCTACATAATGGGAAGAATTTTTTTTTTTTTGCTTATTTTAGTAATTAGATCCCTTCAAAATGAATATTAAGGGGAAAAATCTTATGAAACGACAATGAAAAATGAAAAAAATGACCACAACTAGATTTTCTTTGAAAAACAAAAAGGGTTGAATTTACCCAAATTATATAAATTTGATGACATTCAATTCACATCTGGGAGCTGAAAAAGAATTGGGATCTTCAAAACTTGAGAAACAAGAATAACAAAAGAAAAAAATCTTTATATAAAATAACGAGAGAAATGTAGAAGGAAGAAAAAGAAGACTTGTAATAAGTCAAAATAAATCTAAGGCGTGTATAGCCACTCCAGTTCTTATTGCCCCCACTATTTGTCTAACTAGGAATATCACAATATCACTTTTAGGAGTAGTTCTTTGATTGTTTAGACAAGAAATGAGATGGAAAAGTTGATTCTGAAATATGGTTTGATGTGCATAAAATTAACATTCCCATTGGGCCTAGCCCAATGAATTAATACAAAGGAACAGTAAAGGATAAAAGAAGCCCGGATCCATGTTTAGGTCGGAAAGATCATACAAACCAAGTCTCTGCTATAACTTTAGATCGGATATAAAGGCTCAGCTCGGTCCTAAAAGACTTAATAAACTCATGAATGTTTAGGTCGGAAAACATTATAAACCAACTTGGGAATCTTAGATCGGTAAAACTTATCATCTCAGATCGGTCAAGATTGAGTCAGAAAAAGTACAATTCTACTGGAGAAGCCCAGGTCGGTAAAAGCTTAAGAGAAGTTAGATTGATCAACAGTAGTAAAGCTCAGACCGGTAAATCTCAGACCAGTAAAGCTTAGATCGGTAAAGCTTAAGTCAGGCAGAGCTTAGGTCGGTAAAACTTAGGTCGGGTTGGGATAAAGGTGACATTATCATGACAGTTAGACATCATGGTAGGGCCATGAATTTAATATATGCAGGAGCCATAATGACAAAGGAGCCAAATTAGATCCGGTATTTCAGGAACGGCTAAAGTCATCATAAAAAGGAGAATAAGTGGAAGTACAGGTCATCATGACTCCAACGGAAATATCAAGGTGAGCCTATAAATCTCAGTCACCAGACTCATTTCAAGTAAGCCATTCTTGATACAATTTCTCTTAAACTCTTGGTCAATACCATTTTCTGCTTACATATTGCTAACTTGACCGTCGGAGCCTATACAGGGGGAAAGCCCCGCTCCTTTTTCTGATTATATATCGTTTGTCACCAAAACAGTGCAAATCAACCCTCTTCACTATCTTTGCGGATCAGAGCTACCTTAATCAGTCCCAGCTAGTTCCATATTATTTGCAGTGAAGCTTTGTCCGAATTGGGTCTTTTTGCTGTTCGTGAAGTTTTTATTGGGCTGCTAGAAGCATCATCCTGAAGTGTATCAGATCCAGTCGAAGCATCCATACGTCGGACATTTTTACGTCACATCATGGTTGTTCACCATCTATTTATAGAGTTGAAAGGATGTCAACAAGGGGTACGATCAGCCTACAAATGAATAGGAACAACCATTCATTTGTTGGGTTGCAGCACTTCAACCAAAAGGCACATTCTTTAGCGATTGGTCCCAACTTTTCTAAGAAGACACCTTTTAGAAGTTGTTCGACACCGGGTTCAGACACCGGTTCGACGTCAAACATGAGTCTGTTTCGATGTCACACTTCTTGATCTGAAAATTGTCAACTCTCAGAATCTCATAGACACTGAATTAGCTGCCGAGTTCGATACCAAAATAGGCTACGACACCAAGTTCGACGTCGAAACTTGGATTTCAAACTTATTCTCCATTTGGCCCCAAAACTAGATTGAGGTTAGACACCGGTTTCGACGTCGAAATCCCTGTCAAATTTAAGTCACTTTTATATTTTAAACTATAGAATCTTTAACACAGGCCATATAACCTCAGTTTCGGATTTGGTTTTGAATTTGAACGGTCACGTGACTATATACTTTTTCTTTTTTTTATATATGTTTTATATTCTAGCGCTCCTAGTGGATTTACACCCTAAATTTCTTGGGGTTCAAATTCGCGACCTCTTCAATGAGTTTGAATTGGGACTATCCCATGACTATATACCTTTTCTTTTCTTTCATTTATTTATTTATTCTAGATCTCCTAGTGAGTTCACACCCTAAATCCCCTAGGGTTCAAACTCAAAACCTTAGGTTCACTTGTAACTAACCACTGAACCACTGTTCGAGTTCCAATTATATTTAGGTGAGGATTCTACTATTCTGACATGTTTGAAATCAGCATTAAACTCTTAAAGGAGGGCCAAATTCTTATTGACAAACAAAATAGTATACATCTTGAAGGAATGTGTGTTAGTACACTACTCTGTTTCATTCAGTTTAACAGGATTCCTCGAATAATACATTACAAGGATTCAAACCAATAGGCCGATATAAAGTAGTCAAAATGTTCTTTGCTTCGCCTATAAAGTTTGCTTCCTCTTTCCATGGTCAAATCCTAATCACTATAATCAGATGATGAATATTCCAAACCTTTATCTGGAAACCTATTCCCTTCTTCAGATTCACTACTGAAATATTCTTCCACAGCTTCTTCCTCCTCCATTTGTCTCTCATCACCATTACCATCCTCTTCCTCATCTACATCTACATCCTCTTCTTCGTCGTCACCTTCGTCCTTCTCGTTCTCTTCGCCAACAGCGGAAAACTGGAGACCCTCCATTGAGATTGAGCGTGTGGATTTCCCACCGAGACCACCTGAATAGTCGTCGTCCATCACGAGGTCATGGTCATCGTAGTCGTCCCCAACTGCTTGACCGTTCTCGTCATCTTCGAATTCTGATTTCTCCGAGCTGCTAAGATTCGCGGCTTCTTCGTCCAGATTGGGCGTTGCTTCTTCTGCTGTCCATTCTTCTTGGTGGGAGCTAGGAGCTTCTTCATAAATGGTGGACCTGGAACTTGCTCTTTTACCAGTAGTTTGTGACATCTTTTTGCCTGATTTCAGTTTCAGTCTGCTTTTAACTGTCCGGCGACCTCGCTTGCGGCCACCACGTCCTCCCCGCATTCGGCCTTTCCACCCTGGCAAGGGCTCAAATTTCTCTCTGTTTGTTGCATTTATTCCTTGACCAGATCCATATCTGCTGGCGGCTTCAGTGACCCTTCTCTGAGATCTCCCATCACGAATACCAGCAATTCCTCTGCGACCTGAGCTGTTATGTTCCGCGCCATGAGCATCCAAAGTAACTTTAGGCACATTATTAGTATCCGCATATGGATTCTGCGAACTATTCTTGGCGACTGTACTTCTTGATGGAATAGTCTGAGATGAGAAAACATTTAACAAGTTGATTACATGTATGACTAACACACATTATCTTAAAAACGAATGAGATTGCCAAATGATAATCGTATGGTGGCAACAAGATATGTTAATGAGTCCGAATTTCAGTGTTGCATAGAGAATTTGCATTAAGTGTCATCGATAAAAGAGCACCATGAAGGTGATAATAAGGTCCCTAAACTGTAACTCAAGCAATATTCTAGTATGGAGCACGAAACGGATCTAGTTTGTAGCGCAGAATAAGAAAATGCTTACAATTATATGTTTGGCTCCTTTCTCTTTTTCAAAATCCTCTTTCTGCTTCGGTGTGTAGAATATTGAAGTATCAAGCTGCATTAGCCTAAGAGCCACAGCAGACGAAGTTTGAGGTATCCAAGGAAGCACGGCAGGTGTCCCAACGACGGGGGTACCACTAACCACTTGACTAATTACACTACTGAAACCCAACAGTTCAGAAGTGGTCTCAAAATCTGACACTAAAAAATCTCTTTTTATGGCACTCTCCAACAGTGTCAGGATCTGGAATTCAGATATGAAATTATGAGAGAACAAAATTAAAAGGGAAAAAAAAGGATAACAGAGCAAATCGAAACCAAATGTGTATGATACAACAGAGTTGAAGAAAAACATATGTATCTAAAATGATTACTCCAACAAACAGGTAGACAGTGTGGATTTGTTTTGAGGAATTAAGTGTCATCCAATGTAGTTCTTCAGGGGATAGAACATATTAAGGCGCGCCAAGACATACAAGTACATGTCGGACATCTATCTTATCTACAAACTTAATTTTTGGACAGTCAAGCAGTACTTGGTTCTCCAATTTTAGGCTAGTAACCAGAATACCAAGGCAGTTATACATCCTTCTTCACTCCAAGCAAGTCAAGATTATGGTTCTAAAAATCCACACTAGCCAAATTCTTTAGATCTAATGTCCACAGAAAAAAGGAGTGTGGCATTCAGAAAGTCAAACCAGAAACTGGAAGGATAGAGGAAGAGAGAGAGAACCCGAAGCATGTCTTCAGCAGTTGATGCTATTTGCAGCTTCCTACCCCAGGATATTCGATAGTCTTCCGACCAAAAAGCCTCAAGAGCTTCTGGCAAAAGAGCAGCCTACACCATGAGCAAACAAACAAAGAAACCAATGTGATCAATATTTTTTATCTATAAGCAAATCTGGGCACATGCTAGTAGATCTTTCTTGCAGAAAACCTACGAGCAGGAGTGCTTAAATTGTTTACCTCCAGGAAAGCTAATTGAGCTTTTAGTAATCTGATCCTCAAGGGAGGTGAGGACTCTGATCTGGCTAACGTCCCGTTAATCACTACTTCCTGTTTCTCTTTGCACTGAGAAACATGTTCAGCAAAGCTCATGGTTTTCCCACGACTACTGTAATTCATATGGCAAAAGAGGCAATGCTGGTCCTCGGAGAAGTATAGATCATGACAACAGCTACAAATGTTCAGCAACTGCTTGCGTTTGGCCTTCCCATACTTCAAAGCACAGAATTTCATGGAACTAAAACATTCTTCCCAGATCCACTTCTTAAAATCTTCATATCTCTCCCAAGTCTCAATTTTCTCCAATTCGAAGCTCCTAAGTTTGATAGAACCACTTGCCAATATCAGATCTGGATTTGAGCCAGATACCATGTTCTTAGGGCTCTCTTCAGAAGGTTTTATTTTCAAATCATCCCCATCTTGGCTTTCAATGGACAAGCACAAATTCTTCTTAGCAGTTTCTTTAAAAGAAGGTTCAATTCTTTGCAGCATTGAATGCAAATGAGACTCTCTAATTCCACGATATGGATGAAAAGCAAACAATCAGGAGGAGAGGAAGGCTCATATTCGACCTCTGCAGAATCAATGATCCTCCACCGACCACCATGTAACTCGACAAAAATCCTGCCAGAGCCAGGATCATTTTGAGAAGAGGACGTAATAAATTGCCAATATCTATTGCGTCTTCGATCTAGCCCCAGAGGCAATGACTTGTATACATATATCTCCTCTGCCCTCTGGCTAATATAAGACTTTATCTCTGATCGAGACTTCTCTGTAGCATATGCAGATTGTGAAAGTATATCAGGGACAGACAAATCGGGCAACAGCATGTTTCTCCCAGCAGACGTATTACTAGAATAATTTGGGATTCTCTCAGAATTACCCAAACCTTCCTGCTGATCTGTGGGGTTTGTCGATGCTGATTCATTTCTTCCTTCAACAGCAAAAGAAGTACTTTGCCCACCATCCAATGAAGAAAAAATTTTCTCAGATCTATTCCCTGTTAACAGTGGATTCTGCACCTTCAATGCAAACTCTTCTTTAAAACGACGTTTGTCAAGCTGTGCCTCCGCCCACATCTGCTTCTTCAGGGCATTTGCTGCTTCCAAGCGTTCCTAAACAGTTTTCATGCTTTAAAATAGCAAAATGGCGATAGCAAAAGCACTAAAACAATTTTCGGTAGAGAAAAAAAAAAAAAAACACAGGTATCTCCAACCAGCAAAAGATAAATACCTCTAAAACAACACGGATAGAATTTCCTTCGTTTGCAATGCCAATTAAAGCAACAAGGGCATCTAGGCGCTCTTCAACACTTAAATCAGAATAATCACCTTCTGTTAGTCCTTTGACCCATAATTCACCATAGTAGCTCTCATTAGTTACAGTTTCTTCTTGATTATCTACCTCTGGATGAGTTTCAACAGCTGCTCCAGCACCCTTTAGCTTCATGCCATCATTTTGAACAATAGTATCAGAACTTCTGCTTGTACTTGCACTGTCACTAGATGGCAATTTCATAAAATCATTATGCAAATTTTCTTTTCTATTAGCAGGAGGATGTTTGACCTCATAACCGCTTCCTTCACAAGACTCAGGAATTTCCACTTCTGGATCATCAGCCACATCACTTTCCGAGTCCTCATATCTATCAGCATCATCCTTTTCAGCATCATCGGGCTCTTCTATATCCAAAAATTCATTGTTGTATGCTTGAATTTTTTCCAGTGCAGCAGCAAGTATAGCCTCAGCATCAGCAGGATCCTTTCTATAAGGGGCATGCACACAATAAGTGGAAGGAGCTGTTCTTTCAAAAAGTTTTGTGTCCCTGGATAATGCAGCAGCAATGGATGCTTCTGGAGTTTTGCTTGTGGTAAGGTCTCGAAGACCAGATCTCTTCATATCAAAGAGAACAAAAGAGAAAAGTACGAATGAGTCAACTGAAAAAGAGGAAACCAAGACTTGTTTGATCATTGGTTTAGACCTACCTGAATCTTATCTGCAGCTTCCATTATTGTAATGCCCTTGCTTCCCTCAAGTGAAAGAATATGAAATGCAGCAAATTTGACTGTTCCAGGTGTTAACCGGTGTCTAGATCTCCGAAGATTTGAGAAACCCCTTTCTCGCATTTTGGCAACAGCATTCTCAGCAGCAGCTCCAGTCCGCAAGTCTGATATGATACCTATGCCATCATTACCCTGCATGCATACTCAAAATCAATTGACAGAAATCTCAAAATCACAAAGTACAATTCTAGATTTACTATCTTTTAAGCTCTATTAATAAGAAATTCTTTTCCTTCCAGTTGATCAAATAAATTGAAGGCAATCTAAAGGGAACTCACACCGCAGGATTTTATGTTTAACAAAATCTAAAATAAAATAAAAACCCATACAGTGCACTTATGGTTCCAGGTAAAAGTTTTCATAGAAACCCAATTTCTCCAAGAGATAGGATCTAACAAAGCAAAAGGAAACACACTGAAAATTTGCCAAATTCAAACATAATGGCACATTAAATAATTTGTGGTCTGAGGACTTGAAATTCAGCACAAAACATCTAAAAGGAACCCCTTTTTTTGGGGGAGGGAGGGGTTTCTATGCAATAGCACCACTGATATATTACTTCGGAGTAGTAAAACAATCATACCTCATTTTCATCATGAAGGTTTCCTTGTTCAATATTTTGCTTTTCCAGTTTTGGACCCAATCCTGCAGCTAAAGCAAATTGCCTTAGAATTTCAGGCCAGGTCAATGGATTTAAGTGATGTCGCCAGCTCCTTATATCAAAACCCCAAGCATATGCCTGTTAAAATTACAGAAATTAAGCAATTCTTGTATATGATTGAAAGGGAAGCCACAGTTACAACTCTAAAAACAGATTAGAGAAAACAACTTTGTCTGAGCATACCCCTTCAACAATATGTGGATGGCCACCTCCAGGGTTGGCAGCACTTTGATTTGATCCAACTGCAGTGGCAGGAATCCTAGCAACATCTTCAATATCTTTTATTATGTTTCTCAGAAGAGCTATGTGTATCTCTCCCAGCAATCTCGGCTCCTAAAAGTTAGCAGAATGTTAATAAAACATGAAGGGATCATTCATAAAGAAAATCCAGCATTGAGAACTTACATAATCATGAAACCCTTGGACAAATTCATCCAATGTGAAAGGCCAAAGACCAAGAACATCAGAGAAAGTAATTAAGAACCTCCAAACCTGAAAAATCAGAAGAGAAACGCACATTTAGGAGGAATAGCTTCCTCAGGAAAATAAACTTGCCAACTAATTAGAAACAAAATATTTAAATAAAAAAATTATAAAAAAAAAAAAAAAAAAAAACTGACAAACATATTAATATGCGTTTACAGCAATTTCTCAAAAGTGACTGCTACTTTACATATGGAGTAATGAAAATAAAAAACCTTAAAATAAAAACTAGAAATACGTAATCATTTAAGAAGGATCTTCATCATCAATCACTCAAGAAAAAGGAGAATACAAACCTAAAGCATTCTATTTATGTCAGGATGTAAGCTGCAGCTAACACACCACAACAAAAACAGTGACTGGATTTCTCTATCAAGATAATTATCCCAAAATGGGTACATAAACCAATTTTTTCCATCATCTATACAAGCAAGGAACAGTGAAGAAAAGATATCCCTTCCATTACTGTCTTTGCCCAGCTAAACAAATGAGTAAAATAAAGCATCCCAAAGCCTTTTACCCATATAAATGACCTACACCATAAAATACGTAAACTAGATGAAGGAGCCTGTCAACTAACCATTAATAGACTGCCTACTCTCTCCTCAGACTCGATCCAAGGCTGTAGTCCAAATGGTATTTTCAAGTGAACGGTCTTGGGAGGGAAATCTGTAATGGCATCTGAAGCATAAAAATTGAGCCATCACTTTAACAATTTCAGGATAGAAAAACACAGAATGAATGGAACATGAATCGAGAAGTTAATAACCATGCTGTTAATTCAGTTTCGGATTAATTCACACCACATTCATAAACTGGCAAGTTGATAGAAGACATTTAAAAAAGACGCCAATAAGAGTAACCAAATGTATTAAATGCAAGATTAATAATATTCCTAGTGACTAATGTTGAATTCACTCACAGGCTAATAATGTGATAGTAATAAACACATGATAAAAAATTCAGCCAATGAGTGAGTGCCTCATCAGTCACTATGATTTTACCATTATAAATACCATTAATATAAATGCAATTACCATCAAATGAACCAAGATTCTGCAGAGCTTCACTGTCAAGAGACGAAAATGAGGGTAAACCCCTGCGTGAGGCAGCTAACTCCATAAGTTCCAAATGTTCATCATCAATTAGTTCAACTGATTCCTTCGCAATCCGACGAGCATTAGCCCTAATATGAGCAGCTCTAAGCCTTGCAGCTTCTTTTTCTCTCCGCATTTCTTCTTTAAGCCTCATTTTCTCTGCCTGATGCATGCGGGAAATGTAAGATTTAGATTATTAAACAGAAGCATAATATTTAAAAGGGGTATAGCAACCAGGAATTACTCTCAAAGATTCTTTTTGCAGATATCTCTCCCTTCGTTCCAATTCACGCCTTTGCTCCCTCTGATACCTCTCCTCCTCACGCAGCTTTTCTCGCAGTAGCCTTTCTTCTTCCTTCCGCCTTTCCTTCTCTTGCCTCTCTATCTCCTTTCTCATTTGCTCCTCCCTCTAAATATAAAAGAATAGGAAGTTATTTTACAACTCATAAATCCGAGCCAATCCCCCTCCATCACCAAAAACACATGTACAAGCCCATAAAGTCAGACCTTTCGCCTTAATAAATCTTGCTTCTCAAGTTCTTTCTTGATTCTCTTCTCATGAGCTTCAACTTCTCTTGCAATTCTTGCCTCTTCACTCTGCAACAGGTACCTCTACTATGAAATTTTAGAAAATTCACAAATTTGACTGGTTCTTGTACATGAAGTAAAGCTGAAGATATATATATATATATATATATATATATATATATTCAAAATGTCGCAATTAAAGGAAAGACACAACTTTAGAACATAAGTTGAAGTCTATATACATATATGTATATTTTTTTTCTTTAAGGGATATGGATTTCAACAAAACACAGGCAAACTTGCAAAAGAAAAACACTAGCAGATTTGTGATGGGTTGCAGCATCAGTAAAAGATGTAATTTCAAACCCAACCCCTCCCAAATATGAAACAGAAATAAAATAATAGTAACAACAAAATTCCTAGGTTCTTACTAACTACAAACCTTGCGTTTCCTCTCCAAACGCTCCTCATCATGGATGACCCGTCTCTCAGATGACACAAAAGATGTTTCAAGTCCCTTAATTGGAAGAGAAACATGTGTATCCATATCAGTATTCACAAAAGAGTTCTTTTGCAGAACATTATCCATCTGTCCTGAAGGTGGAGATAATTGATGGCCCTGGTCTCCAAGCTGTGGCAGTAAACTTAGACTTGGCATTTTACTCTGAAAACTATAAACTGGAGGTCGCTGCTCAGTACCATGCATTAAGGACCTTGCAGCAGGAAATGGAGTCACAGAACTTCGAGTATCTACTGAGGAGCCATACTGATGAACTGAAACAGCTCTTTCCCGCGTATCATCTCTAATAGATGGTTGCTCTGGAAGAAACTGGTATTCATGGATAGTCCTCTTGGCACCCTAACAAATACATTTTTATTCTCTGAATAAAACAGGATGTAGTACTCATTGGCAAGAAATCTCACAACAACCACAGAGAACAAGGAAAAAAAAAAAAAAAAAAGAACAAAAGAAGAAGAAGAAGAAAATAGGCAACCAAATGAATGAGAGAAAAATTGAAGTAAACTACAAAATTATAAGCTACTAAATATGAAAAATAATTTAAGAACATAAATAGGTGGTCATGTGCATGATAGTGAATTATTGTCCGCAAACCGTTTACAATTTGAGCTGACAATATATTCCATCGATAAATAAAGTTCCAAACAAGTAAAAATTATCCCTCACCACAAAATCTACATTCTCCAACTATAAATAATCTACCAACTGAATGAAAAAACTACTGCTACAACACACACAAACTTGCATTAACCCTGGTAAGAGAATCTTTCAATAAATTTACATATTGCAAGAAACTTTAAACATACTTGAACAAATCATATCTATAAGTCCCAAACCAGTTGATACACTTCACAATTCGAATTAAAATACTCACTATACACAAAAGTAATAGATTAAGAATTCATAAGACAAAATAGGCCAGCTAACCTGTATGACTTTAGCATCTGGACTCTCGTATACTTTGGCTTCATACAGTCGTACACTCGGTTTCTGGGGTCCTGATGCCACTGGTAGTTCAAAAATGAATTAATCCCAAACAATACAGGAAGTACAAAAGTAATAACATAAAACCTTGCAATTTAAAATAGAATTCGACCATCATATTGCACAGGACAAAGTTGAAAAACATATATCGATATAATCCTTCACGTGTGGATCCTGAATGAAAGCCCTATGACCAAAACAAACTGATATGGATAACGTCTCCACTAGTGATTCAACAAATCCTTTTAAGTAACACATATGCAAGAATCAAAAACTTCTTTGTCTCCCCTTTCATTTTAGAAAGTTACTGCAAACACCAAATAGAGAGTTCTAACACTGCTTTTGCTCAACCGAATCATAGTACCTAGGGGCTAGGAATCAAGCATCTTAAGAAGCTCTGGCATAGCTGTTTCCTTGCCACACGTGATCAGTTCAGCCACTTTACCATAACTTCCTATATCAGATTACGTCTTCTCTTAACCAAAAGTTAGGCATTTCCACCAAAGTAATTAGTATCATTTTAGCTTCTAATTTACACCAACATAAGTTGGGGGAAGCTTTAAAAAAAAAAAGAAGTAACCAAATTTCAATCAACAGTTATAATCCAAAAATCGAATGCAAAATGCCACAAAAGAACTTAATTATTCAAGTTACCTATAGGAGCACCAAATGCACCAGGTGGCAGTGGATCAAACTCCATTCCAAGAACAGGACCATCCTCCCTTAGTCGCTCCCGTAATTGCGCTTCCACAAAAGCAATTGCTCGGAGCTCGGACAACGCTTGGGGAGGCTCATAATACCTCTTTACAGCAGGCATTTCACTTCCTATCCTTGCCAGAGCTGTCCCAGTTCGATGAACAACTCTCTGTTTATGAACCTCCATAGGCCCTAATGCAGTTCGCCCTAAACCCATACCTTGATCACTCCCCAGCTCACCGCCATGACCAACTACCAGCTCTCCCCCTACCCCACTGGACACCCCATGCAACATTCCTGGAGAAGCTTCTTTCTTCGCTCGCTTCTCCGCGGGCCCCTTCCGGTCCTTCAACCTCCTGTGGCAGAACCACATTTGCAACTGCCGATCAGACAGCCCCAATTTCACTGCTAGCTCAGCTCTTAACGCCTCCGATGGGTATGTCTCCACTGTAGAATTCGAACCATTAAGAAAAATGTATATTGTGCCAGCCATTATTTTCAGTCCCCAAACAAAAATAGCTCTCTCATTTTTTTCCCAAACCAAGTAAACTAAACTAATAAAGAAAACTAACAAACCAAAATTACGTAAAATAACACAAGTAGAATGAACGCACCAGCATAAGCTTTCTCAAGAATCTCCAATTGAGAAGCAGTTTTCATTTTCCTCTTCACTTTAGGCTCTCCTTCTCGAGTAGTCTTCTTCTCCAGCTCAGAGCCACCACCACCACCACCGCCATCTCCTCCAGCCTCAACCACTCCGGCAACAGCACCGCCACCACTTCCTCCACCATCATCACCCTCCATTACTTAGCCACAGCAAAATCAAATCTTTCCCCACAAAAAATTAATAAAAACACAATTCTTTCAAAGATTAAAGCTTTCAGCAGCAGCCCACTTCACCATTTCAAAGGAAATTAAAAATTCAAAAATAAAATTAAAAAATTACTCATCCCCTCCTCCATCCCTCAAGAGTTTAAGATTAGGGTTGGCAGAAAATTGGGAGATTTTGGCAATGAGGGAGGAAAAAAAAAAAAAAAAAGACTTGCCTTCTTTTATCCAAGTTGAATGCGAATGATGGAGATGTGCGGTGAGATTTGAAGAATACCACACAATAAATAAAGTACTCTTCAATAACCCACAAATAATTGTTATCTATTCTTGCTATCACTAGTACTACTACCACTTCTACTATTTGTTGAACTTGCTCAAAAGCAAATTGAAACTTGCAAAAGATGGATTGATGGAATCTATGTTCACTTATTAGTATTAGTATTATTATTACTCGTAGTAAAACGAATAAAGAAGACAAACTCTCAACTCTACTACAACTACAAACACCAACAACACCTACTAAAAATCCAATCTTTTTCTTTGTAATTCCACCCAT
Source organism: Leptodermis oblonga (assembly GCA_016801395.1). Classification (NCBI taxonomy): domain Eukaryota; kingdom Viridiplantae; phylum Streptophyta; class Magnoliopsida; order Gentianales; family Rubiaceae; genus Leptodermis; species Leptodermis oblonga. Next base: position 11,238,535 of record CM028758.1, on the reverse strand, counting down.
CATTTCTCTTTCTTTTCTCTTTCTCTTTCTTTCAACCGCTTTTTTTTTGTGGGTTTTTTTTTCTTTCTAATAAATGGAATTGTTTTGTGTGCGTATGCGCAAACTGTAATATATATTACGCAATATTTATATATGAAAAAAAATTTGGTGGATTTTTCTCTGTGCGTGTGTGTGTGAGTGAGTGTGTGAAAGAGGGTAATTGGAAATGATTAAAGAAAGGAAGAAAGGAAGGAAGGGTTAGGATTGAGAATTGTCAGAATTGGGAAGGCTTTGATGATGATTCAAGAATTGATGCTTTTGTTATTTATTGTGTGTGTGTGTGTGGACTCTGAGTGAAGACTGTGTGTGTTTTTTCTTTTTGTTCCTTTCTCTGTCTAGAATTTCCTATATTTTCTCTGTCTAGAATTCCTGAATTTTCTCACTACTTTCTCTCTCTAAAATTCTTAAAACATAATCGGACTTCACGCTTACTACTTCTTGTGTCTTAATCTCTAATCTTAATTCGGTACGATGATCGGGTTGAGGATTCGAATGGTTTTTTAGTGGGTGTTGGAGCGGTACAAACGCGCCATATGGGCGCGTGCTTTCACGCCCTCGGGAATTTAGTATTGAGATGGATATTGTCAACGCGATTGAAGCGGAATCGCTGATGTGAAGAATTGGGGAAATTTGCCGCGACTTTTTGCTGCAACGAAACTGCGGGCCCCTGCCTCTCCTGAATGCTTCAATTTTTTTTCTTTATAATTTAAAAGAATTTTGAGTTTCTCAACAAAAAAAAAAAGAAGGAATTTTGAGAAGTTTCAAAATGAAAAAAAAAAAAAAAAGAATAGAATAAATAAGTTGTGGTTGGATAAGATAAATACGCACTGGAAGTCTGGAACACCTGAACTTCTCGGGTGTGTCAAAAGTTTTCTTTTGATAGAAAAATTATACAAATGTTCTCCATTTCTCTTTAAATTTGGCATGATGTTGGACTTTCAGTTTGAAATTGTTTCTTTTATGTCCTTAAATTGGTCTTCTTCCTTGTTTTCGTTCCCAAACTTGAAATTTCTCTTCAGTCATTAAATTTTGATATTGAGGGTCTGTTCGTTTTAATTCATTTTTAGGAAAAATACAACTTTTTGAGGAAAAAAAACTCTATAACCAAATATTATCTTTTTTCACTCAACTCAAAATTTAAAATTTAAATTTTTCTCTAAAACTATAATCACATTTTCAATAATAACAAAATCATTATCTATTTTTTACACAATTTCTCATAAAATAATTCTCTCCAAAAAATATTTTCTCAAAAAGAAAAAATTTTCTCTATTTGAGCTACAAACCAAACAGAGCATGAATCTCCATGTAGTTCATCTCTCAAATTTAGATCAAAACCAACCCAACTTAATAGATACGTGATGAACATAACTCGCATAATATTGATATTTTATAAAATAATGTAAGTGGTGACAAAGTTGCAAGAAAAAAAATTGACATATCGAAAATTTCAAATTTGTAGATGTTGGGTTGGTTTTGGTCGAAATGTGGGAGATGAACTACATAGAGACGGAACATTCGAATTTCGAGACTTTTGAAATTCAATGACGAAAGTAAAGACACGAGGCAAAGTTTTGAGAGTAAAGATAAACAATTTCAATTTCAAGAACGATAGTGCGCCATAAGACTAAATTTCGGAACCATATGATGTATCATCTGTTCCGTTAAAAAAAATTAGTTTTTAATCTTTTTTAATTAGAAGAGTAAATTTTTGGTTTTTTATTTTTGTACTTTTATTGATATAATTATACATAGTTTGCAATTAATCTATAACATTAGTAAAAAAAATAATGATAAATTACTTATTTAAGATACATGTAATTAAAAAAATCTGTACATTTTAAAATTTTGATTATTCTAATAAAACAGGAAAAGTACTTGTTTTTGTTAGTAGCATAAAATTTTCATTACTTTCAAATTATTAAATTATAATTCACTATCCAAAATAAATTTATATTTTAAGCTACTTTTTTAGTTTCACTCAAAGAGTTCACTTTCAAAAAAAAATTTGTCACACTAAAAGAGTCCACTTTAAACTTGTTTACATTACAATGAGTACATACTCCTACAATATAATAGTATACAGTCCATGATTAATCTTTAACTTATAAAGTAAAATGTAAGTGATATATATGGTGTAAAATTATTTATTTTAGGTGTTATTTTTTAAAATAAATTCTTTGGGTAGAAATGATAAAGTATTTGACAAACTATCACTATAGCCGACCTCAATTAGCTCTTACATTTAAAAGATAATGCGAATATAAAAGGAGAGAGTTTTATGAGTGTTACGAAAACACCATTAATTAATACTGTATTAATTAATAAATTTTAAGTTTCTTCATAAATCTAAATTAATTTAGTTTTAAATATTCAATACAAAATGTGTAAATGCTCAAAACACAACCCAAATGGTATATACGAGAAAAAAAAATTAATTAATTTGGTAACAGAAAATTTATTACTCTTTGTGCATCTTGATGTCATTATTCTAATCCTAGAAAAGGACTTTTAAGACACACTTGAATTTATTGTGTGGGTGCACTAACAATATTCAAAGATGTTACGTTTCACCAAAACACTTCGTCAGTATCATCTCTATATGGTTCACAAAAACATATAATGTATCATCACAAAATCTTGGCTATGAATTTTTAGAGAGTCTTGTCAACATTTTTTGGATGGGCAAAAATTGTGATGATAAATTAACTAATTTCTTATGTGAGATTTTGAATGAAGCCACGCATTATCCCATCAAAATATATCTAGCTACATTCGGAATTTAAAGACCCGAACTTTGTGGTAGCGTTGAATATTTTAATCATTATACCTAAACTTTATAAGAGATTTCGCAACAACGAAATGAAATGATGAAAATTCAAAAATCTTTCATCTTGATTGAAGACGTACAAATAAAACTGCAATTGTGTTCATTTGGAAACAGACATTTATCTGGCGATAAAATTAAAAAATCTTACCTTTACAATAGTGTTGGATGTTAACTTAATCGTTATATACGAACTTCATTAGAAATTTAGCGACAACGAAATTTTGAGAATTAAAAAAATCTTTCATCTTGATTGAAGACAACAAGCAGGTGGAAAGGAGACGATGAAATTGAAAAACCTTATATTTATAGTAGCGTTGAATGTTTTAATCGTACAACAAAATTTTGGGAATTCAAAATTTTCTTCTTAATTGAAGACAAATCAAACATATAAATGCATTCATTTGGAAAGGCACATTTACATTTACAATAGCATTGAATGTTTTAATCGTTATATCTAAACTTCATAAGAAATTCGGCGACAATAAAAATTGGGAACTCTAAAGCCGTTCTTCTTGATTGGACACGTACAAATCAAACATGTAAATGTATTCATATATTCCAAAAGGCAAAAAGAACCAAATTAATCGAAGGTTACAATTGGGAAGCAAAAACAAAAGGATGAATTTGCATTTTGCAGCATTAATGCCGAGAGAGAGGGAACCCTATTCCATGTCTCCTGCTCGGAAATGCAACAAACAAAAGGCTTCCGACAATCCCAACAAAAACAGGCAAAACAGTGAGAAGCTCCTGAGTTTCATCTGATCTCTCCGGGTACAAACAATCGATCACATTCTGATCAAACATGGCCACAGCTCCAAAAACCAAAAGGGACATGAGCGCATGAAAAAAATCCATGAAACTAATCTTGTACTTGGCTGCCTCCTCAGGAGCAACATCCAACGAGCCATCAAGGACCCGAAACCCCGTAAACGTCGCCAGGCCGTACCGGACTTTCCCCCGGCGATCCCTGATGCTGTCGGTGAAGCAGAGGGCGAAACAGGAAGCCGCACAGGTGCCGAGGAGGCCGAGGGTCAGGCATTGGCTGACGATGGATTTGCATTTCCCTTCGTGCGTTACGGCAGGGGAGAAAATCTGAAACGCAAGAACTGAGCCTGTGGGGAGAAGATTGGCTAAATGTGCAGTCCCTTTGAATGTTTTCCTGATGGCTTTTTGTGTTGGTGATTTTTTTGGTTTTGGATTTGATTCTTCCAAAAGGGGTGCCTCCAATTGTTCTTCAAGAACTATTAATGCTTCATTGGAGATAACATCTTGTGAACTCATGATGTTTGATCTTCTTATGTTTGCCAAAAATAAGGAAATTAATTAATAGGATTGAGACTTGGGTTTTTGATTGAATTTGAAGGAAGGTTTTATGATTATGCGAGGGTTAATTTGATGGTTAGTAAGAGGATTGGAAACCTTCTTATAGTGAAGGAGGGTTTTACTTTTACTTTTACCTTTACCTTTTCTTTCTGCCAAAATGAAAATGGGTGAAAATTGCGTGAATTTATTATGGGTTGTAATGTGGCGGTTTACACTTTATAGTTAGAAATTTGTTTTGACATGGTGTAAATTAGGGATGTTACAAATGAGGATGTGAGAAAAAGATGACACATGCTAGTTAATTACTTTTACTATTTTAAGAGGTTTAAGACAAGGATTAATTTGTGATTAATACATGTTTAAATAGCTGTTTAATTAGGAAAAAGGGAAAGGAAGGTGATTTAAAAGATGGCTAAGGCAATTTTCTTGCTAAAAAACAGGCTTTGATTTGAGGGTATTGATAAAAAAGAAAAAGGAACAAGAATCTTGACAATACGAAATAGTTTAGAAAAAGATTATATAGATTACATCTCAAAAAATATTACACTTTGAGTATAAAACCATTCAATCATTGGATAGTCTCTTACCTTTTTATGATCAAGACATTTTATTGAAAATAGTAACAATTGTTCCTTCTTTTTTCGATGTAAAGCCATTCAATTATTGGATAATATCATTGGAAGGCAAGGGAATACGATACTGTCTTACCCTTCTATGATCAAGACATTTGATTGAAAATAGTACTCTCCCATTTCATTAGAAGTGTCCACTTTGACAAATGTACAACTTATTATGAATGTTAAGGTACAATATCTAAAATAGCTAATTTGACACACTTTATTCTATTTATATCCTTACTTATTAAGCATGGATTAATTATGGATCACACGTGATTATATTAGTAAAGGTAAGAGAAGTAAAAAATTTGAAAGTGAACTCTTATATTAGAACAAAAAATATTTTTCAAAATGAACTCTTTTAATGGAACGGTTGGAGTAATTTTTTATTTTTATTTTTTATTTTCCTAGAGTGCTAGATTATTTATAATTTCTAGGATGGATCGAGTGTCTTTCTTACATTAATGGGCCTAAAGCTCAAAAAGCTAGGGTGGAATGAACACTTACTGTTCAATTGAAAAGGTCCATTTGACCAAGCAGGCTACAACATTCAATCCATTGTTTCAAACCCGACCTTCAAAAAAAAAAAAAAAAAAATCCTTAGAATGCATTATTTTCTCTACGGATCCAAGTAAAGGAAATATTCCTAGTCAAGCTTCTTATCCGAAATAATTTCAGAAAGGATCTAGATCTAACTAGTAAAACAAAAAATCACCATCGCGTTGGATAAATCACGTACCAAAGCATGAATTCGATCTCGAATCTGCCACTAATCTTCTGATGAAAGCCCCCCAACAGAATGAATTTTTACTTGATAATAATAAAATACCTATTTATTTTTAGGGGGATAAAACTCTCTTTTATTCAAGGAGACGAAATCTTTGACTATGAGAGAACAAAACACTCTCATCATGAAAGAAAACAAAAATAAACTAACTAGAAATAATAAGAAAGAAATCTATTTCTCCCATCTCTCTTCCATGAGAGATGGGGAAAGGAGATTAGAAAAGATAGATGCTAGGGTTTAAGTTGACCTCCTTAAAATTGATAGCTTGGACGACTGATAGTGTATCCCCAAGAAGTTGGACATCACTTGTGTTGGTTTCCTCTACGTGTTTAATAGTGTGCATCACAGCCAAAGCTTCAACATATCGTGGGGATGGAGAATCCGTCTCCTCCATTGTTTAAAATAACCTACGATACATTCTCCACTATTAGCGTAAAAAACGACAAAAAGAATTTTAAACTAAATTGATAAGTGCCTGACAGGTCAGGTCAGACTAAGTTTTTCAATTTTTCTGACTCCTTGGCTGCAAAAGGCGATATCCCTCGCCCGCAGGGCCCACACCGCCCAGCCCCATGAGCCTCGTGTGGGAGGTAAATCAGGGTGACTCAGCGATAACCTTGGCAGGAGGACCAGTGCCTGGTGCCCACAAGGATCCACCCCCCACATTGGGGGGATGAAAATCCCACACTGCGGCTGCCAGGACTCGATCCTGCGTCCTTGGCTGCAATCTGCTGCCAAGTTACCAACTGAGCTAAGCCCCTGGAGGCAATTTTTTTCAATTTTTTTCAGGTCAGACTAAGTTTTTCAATTTTTCTGACTCCTAACAACAATATATGGATGTTTAACTAGTCAATTAACTAGTTTTTGAGTCACTTTTATATTTGACCAAGTGAGTCACATTCATGATTTAGGCCTCTTCTTTTATTCAAGATTCCGTCCTGGTTCAAACCCAAAACTAACCCAAACCAGTGTTCTTTGACCTTAGGTCTTAACCTCACTCTCAACCCAAATTTGAGTCCAAAAACAAACCCAAAACCCTAACTTATGAGAACAACCCCCACTTACCGATCTGGCTTGAGGTTCGGGTTTGGGTCGGGCCTCAGGTCAGGATTCGTGCCTCGTGTCGGTGTTAGGACCTCAGTTCGGGAGTCAGGTCGGTGTTTGGGTCTCGGTTCGGGGTTTGGGCATCAGGTCAGGATTTGGGCCTCGTTTCAGGATTCGGGCCTCGGGTCTGGGTCTGGGCCTCGGTTTGGGGTTCAGGCATTGGGTTGGGGTTCGGGCATCGAGTCGCGATTTGGGCCTCATTTAGGGATTCGTGCCTCAGGTCGGGGTTTAGGACTCGTTTCGAGATTCGAGACTCAGGTTGGGGTTCGGGCCACGATTTGTGTGAAACCCCATAAAATTTTACTATTATAAAATTTAATTTGAAAATATAATTCAAGTATTTATAAATACTTTGGGATTACTTATAAAAATTCTTTCAAAAGAATTTTCGTTTAAAATTATTTCTTTAAGAAATTTTATAAAAGTCTTTGGATCTTTTATTTCAAAGAATTTATTTATTCCCTTATTTTCTTTATTTTCAAATCTTTAATTATGTTAGTTAGTTGATAACTTTGATTCTAAAATATATGTTATGGTATTTGATTAAGAATAGTATGATTTAAGGATTTGCGAAACCTTCGGAAATAGGAATTAGAAGATAACAAAATTAGAAAATAAATGAAAAATAGGAAAACAGCTTTAACCATTTGGAAAAGGGGAAAACTGATTAGACAATCGATTTTATCCAATTCCAATCGGGTAAAACCAATTCCCTATGGATAGAATTTGGTTAAAACGGTTTTAACCTTTTAACCAATCGGTTATCGGTAAAACCGATTGGTAAATTAATAAAAAATTACCAACCACCCTACTAATCAGTTTTAACCAATTTTCTGAGTGGGGAAAACTCATTGTAATTGGTTTTACCGATTCGTCACTCGGGAAAAACCCATTTGTAGCAAGAAGATAAAATTTAAGACTTGTCACTCAAGTCACGGGCATAGAGGTATTTTAACCTCTTGCTTTTTGTCCTACACGACCCTAACCTCTATAAATACTCCCTCTTCTCCTTCCTAAACTCCATTTCTACAATTTCCATGCCAAAACTTTGCCAAAATTTCTCCAACTTAAAAGCTAGGAAGAAAAGCTTGGAAGAAGGAGAAGGAGCAAGCTCTTGAAGTGGAAATTCCATTCCAATCCGAGGAAACGCAATTAGTAGGTGTAGGGAATCGAAAGAGGTAAAAATCTTACGTAGGAAAATGCAATTATAATGCAAGAATCTTGATTTTTAGAGCTTTAATATTTTCTTAGAATTTAATTTGAACGTTGGAAAAATGTTTAGAAATGTTAAACATATTCTAGGAGTGTTGTAGTATAGTTTTTGGCAAAAAGAATCGAAGAAAAAGGGATCTAGATGCACTTCTTTTGAAAAACCCACCGAAGCTAGGATGAAGAACACAAAATCTGGGCACGAATATGTTTTAGCCGACCCAGGATCGGGAAAAATCGATCCAAGCCCGGAATAAATCTATTTTGCCCGTTTGCAAAGCAGGTAAAACCGATTGAAATTTAGATTTTGCCATTTTGAGATTTAAAGTTTATCAGGGACTGTTTTGCAAATATTGAACCAATTTTAACCCATTGAAAATCAGGAAAAACTGATCCAACGTTTTTTGGAAATTTTGGATCGAGTTTGACCGATTTACCCTCAGGTAAAACCGATCCGAAATAGGGAAAAATGATTTTCAACAATTTTGATCTCTTTTAGTTATTTCGTTATAAATTCTTCTATAAATATTTGTTAAAATTATTTTAACGAGTATTTTACAAATCTCTTAAGTATTAATTTTCATGAGATATATCTATTTTTGAACTATTTACGAAATAAAATAGAAATACTGTTTAAAGATCCTTTGAATTCAGTTTTTCGGCAAAGTACTTATATTTTCTTTAAAGTTATAACTACTATGTTTTATAGTTATTTTTCGGATAGATAATTCTTGGAATACCTAATTTCTAGAAATCATGTTTTAAAAATAGTTAAAATTACAGTTATGCCCTTGCTAGTTAAAATTCCGGAATAAGTTAGAAATTAGAATTCTATTAGTTATAAATAGTACTAAATTGCTGGAACCTGAAATAAATGCAGATCGGTTAGATAGCTAGTACGTGAGCTTGAATCTTCGGACCGATGTGAGTTTATCACTGAAAATGGATACCGTTTTAATGTAATTAATCATTGAACTGCATTAAATCTTGTTTACGGTATATTTTGAAATGTTTGCTAAAAATATTTGAAATGCTTTTTGTTTTCAACTGCCAGTTGTGTTTACTTACCGGCTGGAACACATATATAATTGTCATGCTTTAGTTGTGCTTTGTTTGGACACTGAATCTATTATTTGAGCATAAGTTGTGTCGGATCCATTATGTTGATACGATCTGATCCCATGAGCCAGCAAAGGGCTTGGTCGTCTGGATCATTTGCGTTTCTGATTTCGAAATCAGTCCCGACCATAGGGGGCCCATATATGCATGTATACGTTTGGGAGTGGCTGACGACAAATATATGATTATGATTATTATGCCGAGGTGAGCTAGACTCTGTTCATCGTATATGTGCACGTTGACGAATGCCCCTCATTCTCTTTACGTATGATGAGATAAGTTGATCACGTTGAGCATACATGTATACGTTAGCGATCGCCCTTATTCTCAAGATGAACTGGCTAGTTCATTTACTGTTCATATCGAACTTTAAACGACTAGCCCTTCATTCTCCTTATGTCTTGAATCCCGCATAAGTCATGAATGCTATATGATTAGGATATGCTTGACTTGTATGCATGGGTAATATTTATAACTCGGTAAATGTTTGCGAAAACGGTGAATTCTCACTGGGGAATGACTCATTCTATTTTTTTTTTTTTGTTTTCAAAATTGTATTACAGATCTTTGGTACGAAAATGATTATGCTCACTAGGATCACCCGGAGTTTGGAAACTTTGGATACTGATAGAAGCGGGATTGTTTAGATGGACTCATACTCTGATAACTTATGCACTATAGGGCTGTGTAAGTTTTACTTTATTATAATAAATGAAGAAAAAAAATTATTATTATGTTCTGCCAGTTCTGAGTCATGGTGCAAACCACGTAGGCATTCGGTGAAGCCAACCCTTTGTATGCAGAGTGGTGGATTTGGGGTGTCATAGTTTGGGGTTCGGGCCTCAGGTCAGGGTTCGGGTCTCGGTTTGGAGTTCGTGCCTCTGGTTGGGGTTTAGGACTCATTTTGGGATTCGGGCTTATTTTGGGGTCGGGCCTCAGTTTTGAGTTCTCGCCTCGATTTGGGGTTTTGGCCTTGGGTCAGGGTTCGGGCCTCTGGTCAGGGTTCGGATTTGGCTATCAGGTTGGGGTTCGGGCCTCGTTTCGAGATTCGTGCCTCTGGTTGGGGTTTAGGCATCGTTTTGGGATTCAAGCCTCTTTTCAAGATTCTGGGCTCGGGTCAGGGTTTAGGCCTCATTTTAGGATTTGGGCCTCAGGTTTGGAGTTCGGACCTCGTTTCGGGGTTCGAGTCTCTTTTCAGGGTCCGTGTCTTTTTTTTGGGGTTCGGTTCTCAGGTTAGCGTTCGAGGCTCGAGTCGGTATTCGGGGCTTGTTTTGGGATTTGGGCCTCAGGTTAGGTTTTGGGCCTCGATTTGGGGTTCGGGCTTCGAGTCGGGGTTTAGGTTTCGGTTTGGGGTTCGGGTCTCGGGTTGAGCCGGGTTTGACTTGTCGGTTGACGTCAGCGTGAGAGCATCCTAAGCTACCTCGCCGTCGATGACGAAATGGATGAAGGGATTCTCTGGGATTGGCCACGGGTTTGAAACCCATGTTTGTTTACCTAGGTTTCAGTTCTGGTTTGAAACCGAAACTCAGAATTTTGTTTCTTAAAAATGGGTTGAAACCATTTGGTTTGAGTTCCAGTTTGTTATGGGTAAAGAACAGGCCCTTAATCAAAGATGGATTAATAATTGTGGCGTGCAAAAGGCATCAATTTGTCACTTCCAAACCTGTTGTGACATTTAGGGGTGAACAAAAGTATTATCCGATCCGCATCCGTTTCAATTCGATCCAAACTAAAGTTTTAGATCGGTTTCGAATTTTTATCCGAGAGCTGCAGTTTCGAATTAAATCGGCTTTTTATCTGAAACCGTGTTATGATCTGAAACCGTTGTTTAATACGAACCCATTATTTTTTTTATCCAAAACTAAGGTTTTTACACTGAGACTGTGGTTTTTTATCCGAAGCCCTTGGTTTTCTTTGTTTGTTTTTTTTAGTTTCAGATCAGTTTTTTGGACTATCCGAAAATAAAACATCGGTTTTGGATATTAAAAAATCGATCCAAAACCATCCTTTATCCAAAAGTAAATCCGATCCGAATCCAAACTGAAATTTCAGATCGGATTTGGATTGGATCCGCGGTTTGACCTGAACCGCGGAAAGTTTTGTTCTCCCCTATTGATATTAATCAACCTCAATTTACATTTCTTGGACTGCAAATTAAGATATTGTACACTAGTATGTTATAAAGCCAGATAAGTATAATTAACTACTCATAATTAAGCTGACAAATTAATTTGACAATGCGTTAATTGCTACCTATCCCTTTCCTGTTCAGTCTCAATTTTTGCATGTTATAGTACTAAGGGGGCGTTTGGTTAATTGCCAGGAATGGAAATGGATTTGATAGTAGAGGGAATGGAATGGGTTTGGTCATTCCAAATATGTTGTTTTGTTAAGAAGTTGAGATTGGATGTCTTTGGGTTTAGGAATGGTTTAAAATACCAAAATTGCCCTGAACGATAACTTTCTGCATTTTATATACTGTACATGTATGTAAATATTTTAAATTCTTTAATCTTTTTTTTTTATTTTAATTATTCAAACCCGAATAGAAGTTAAAAAAAAAAAAAGAAGAAGAAAAAAAGATTGTAAGTTTGGAATTGTAAAAGTTTAGTAGTAGGAAAAAAAAAGATTGTAAGTTTGGCATTGTAAAAGTCTAGTAGTAGGAAAAACAGCAATTTTGCCAAATTTTCAATTTTTTTCCCCTTCCTACCACATTTACTATTCATCTTCTTCCCCAAATTCCTCCCCCTTCCCTCCTTCAACTCCCTTCCCCCTCCTCCTTCGTCCTCCACCACCGGCCGCCTCCCCTCCTCCTCCCTCATCCAAGCTCATAAAAACCCCCACTCAGAAATATAAAATCACCACCTACAAGCATTTTTCCATAATCTTAATGATTGACTCACTGTTCTTGTTGCAAAAAACAAAAAGTCCTTTTGGACAAAATAAGAAAGGAATTCCAAAATTTGAATGATAAAGTTGCTGATATGGTTACTCCAGCCATGGATAAAGCTTATGAAGGGAAGGATGGTGGTGGGTTTTTTTCGCGATAGTGGTGGGTTTTATGGAAAAATGCTTTTATGGTGGAATAAGGGAGGAAGGAGTAAGGTGGATTGAATTTTCTTTTATGGACATATGGAAAAATGCTTTTATGGTGGTGGGTTTGAGGAGCTGAAATGGTGGTGGTGATTTTATGAGCTTGGAGGAGGGAGGGGGAGGGGAGGCGGCCGGTGCTGAAGGAGGGAGGGGGGGGGGGGGGGGGGAGGGGGAAGGGACTCGAAGGAGGGAAATTGAGAAGAAGTCTTGTGGAGGCTAAAGTGGGCAGAAAAAAATGAGCCAGGGAATGGGAATGAAAACCCACTAGGGGGGTGGTTTTCACCCAAATCCAATTATTTGGATTTGGATTTCATTACTCCATTCCTAAACCCACCAACCAAACAACCATTTTTCAGTTGATTCCATTACTTCATTACCAAACCCACCAACCAAACACCCCTTAACTTTTAATAGGATCAACTTTGTATTATGAATCTCGATTTCAAATAATGAGTTTTGGACTTAAATAAGCAGTTGATGTATGACAATACCAGTATAAACCGCATAGAAATGCGGACTCTAAAATTTCGAACTCAAGAGTTATACTTGCACTGCACAAACCACCTTAATTAAAGTATGTGTCTCTTTTAAGGCCACATTAAAGACCCAAATTCATTCATAAAATTTGAAAAAAATTTAAATGATTTTTTTAATATCATTGAAATGATTTTTTAAAATTCAAACATTTAGAACACTATTTGGATGCTCTTTGTTATTGGCCATAGCGAAAATAATACTTCTTCCCTCGCATTCAAAATGTTCATTTTCAAGAAAAATTATTGTCCCATTAAAAGAGTCAATTTTGAATTTGTTTACGTTACATATCCTTAATTACAAATATAATAATGTGTAGTTAACAATTAATCATTGTTTTATAAATAAGGATATAAGTGAAAACTAGGGTGCCAAATTACTTATTTTATGTGTTGTACCTCACAATTTATAATAAGTTAACATTTTTTTTTAAAGTGAACTCTATGAGTGGAATTATGGGTCATAACGAGCCGAGCTGAGCTATGACGTGTTCAGTTATTGTTTATTTATTTATCGAACCTAAAATCTTATTCGTGTTCGTTTATTTATTAATCGAGCCGAACCGAGCTTGTTCGTGAACATTCGTGTGTGTTCTATCTCGCATTAACTGACAGAAAATTATAATGTTTAGTTAATTTAATATACTATATCACCTTACATAAAAATCAAAATTCAAGTTAAACTCATAATTCAAGTTAACTCATATATTGATATCAATGTACATATAAATTGATGTGACGTAAAAAGTCCGGCGTATGGATGTTTCGGCTGGCCCAATGAAGATCTTGAACGTTCAGGCCCAATATAGAGATTGATCGACAAAATGAATGAAGGCAAAGATGGAAACCGAGCTATGGAGGTCGGATTAGTGAGGACCTAGATCTGTATGAAGAATATTCCGGTGACAAAGACAAGCAATCAGAAAGAAGCGAGGTTATCCCCCCTGTGTAACTCCGACGGTCAAGTTAGCAACATGTAAGCAGAAAAGGGTATTGACCAAGAGCTTAAGAGAAATTGCATCAAGAATGGCTTTTCTGAAATGAGTCTGGTGACTGAGTATTTATAGGCTCACCTTGATATATCCGTTGTGCTGTGATGAGCTGTATGATATGTCCGTTGTGCCATGATGACCTGCACTTCCAACTACTCTCCTTTTTATGATGACTTTAACGTTCTTGAAATAACGGTTCTAATTTGGCTCATTTGTCATTATTGTTCCTGCATATATCAGATTCATGGCCCTACAATGATGTCTAACTGTCATGCCAATGTTACCGTTATCCCGACCCAACCTAAGCTTTACCGACCTTTGATTTGCTGACCTAAACTTTCCTGACCTAAGCTTTACCGACCCAAGATTTACTGATCTAAGCTCTGCCGACCTAAGCTCTGCCTGACCTAAGCTTTACTGACCTAAGTTTTACCGACCTAAGATTTACTGACCTAAGCTCTGCCTGACCTAAGCTTTACTGATCTAAGCTCTGCCGACCTAAGCTCTGCCTGACCTAAGCTTTGCCGACCTAAGCTTTGCCGAGCTAAGCTTTGCCTGACCTAAGCTTTACTGACCTAAGCTTTACCGACCTAAGCTTCCCAAGTTTGGTTATCTTGTTTACCGACCTAAGCTCCTTGAGCTTTGATATCTTATTTACCGACCTAAGCCTTCATGACCCAAGCTTTCCCGACCTAAGCTTTCATGACCTAAGCTTTACTGATCTAAGCTTTATCGACCTAAGCTTCCCGACCTAAGCCTTCATGAGCTAAGCTTTCCTTGTCTTGATTGGGCCATGCCCAACGGCTTTAGCTATTTTTATGCACATCAACAAGCCCCCCACTAGTACAGAAATGATCAAAAAAGACGCCCCTTTGGAGGCGGGTGTACAAAAACCCGCCTCCAAAGGGCCCGAAAAAGTCTTTGAAGGCGGGCCCTTTGGAGGCGAGTGCATGCAGCACCCGCCTCCAAATCTCTTTGGAGGCGGGTGCAATATCCACCCGCCTCCAATAATTAGTTATTGGAGGCGGGTGGATGTTGCACCCGCCTCCAAATCTTTTTTGGATAGCTCAATGGAGGCGGGTGAAGCCAAAACCCGCCTCCAAAGTGTTTTGCAAATTTTCCAATTTCATTATATGAAAAGAAGGCGGATGCATTTTTGCAAAATTTTTAATAGTAGTTCAAAAAAAAAATTTTTGGATTGTTAAAAATAATTTTAATAATTTTTCGGAATTATAGTGAGGAGAAAAATTAGTAAGTAATAAAAATTACAATTTTTAGAAGGAAATATAGAAATATATATTTTCTATTTTAATATGAAATACATAAATATATGTGGCCTAGTGGTAAATTTAATATGCACGAGTCAAGTGAATCTTAAGGCGCAAGTTCGATTCCTATCAAAGCCATAAAGTGCAAAAAAAAAAAAAAAAAAAAAAAAAATTCGGAGGGTTATTGGAGGCGGGTGCAAAATTGCACCCGCCTCCAATAACCCCCTAAGGGGTGGCGGGTGCGGGCCCCACCAAAGGGAGGCGCCCGTAGCGGAGGCGGGTGCTGCATGCAATGCCCCTTAGGACCCGCCTCCTAAGGGGCATTTTGTGGTAGTGCCCCTAGTATCATGTTTTACTTGACTTTTGCTAAAACATGATACTTAGCCCCAGATAAACGATTAGTATGCATCCGACCTTAATAAGTTCTTGTCCGACCTTGACTGTGGTGAGGTACTGAAATCTAAACTATAATTACCGTCCTAACATGAATTTTACCGACCTATTGCTATCTAAAATGTTGAACTAACAAAGAGCACTACCCCATGCCAGCCGGACCAACCTAACAATGCTTCCAGTGACAACAGAAAGACTTGCTTAGTCGCATACCTCCGCATCCCGACCTAAGGGTTTGACCCAATATCCTACGAGACTATGCTAATGACTTGTCCCGGCCAAATGCCTAGCCCTGCCTATGTTTGTCCCAACTAACATCTTAGCCCTGCTTATGACTGTCCTGGCCAACATATTGGCATTGCCCCTGGTTTGCCCTGATCAACGTATTGGTCTTGCCCATAGTTTGTCCCGGCCAATGTATTGGCCCTGCCCATGTAACATTGCCTTGCCTGTTTAACATTATAACGAAGAGAAGCCATCCCATACATGATAGAAAATGTAAAAAACATATGCATAATTGAAGCTATAAATTGAAAGTGGTTTAAACCAGGCCTTCTAAGGTACCCATGGTAAGGTGATCACATGATTTCTGTAAGTAGTAGCTGGCCAGCTATCATAGTGACTGGTATGCTCAACTATCCTGTGAGTATAACATGGTGGTTACCAAATTTAACATGGTGACTGGTATGTTCAGCTATCATGATGGTTGTCACAATAATTTGAAAGCGGTTCCAAACCGTGTCTTTCACAATGCATACTGAATAATGAAAACAATAATGTGAAAGCGGTTCTCAACCGTGTCTTTCGCAATGCATACTGAATAATGAAAATAGTAACTTAAGCATCTAAGATATTTTATTGTCCTATAGACCGTACCTGATGGTCTCCAAGACCTACCAACGGTGTCTAACCTGACGTCATGACTTGAATGCGTGTCCCGGGGTCTGCCCTCCAAGTCGTCCAGTGATGAGGTCTGCCTTTTAGGTCATCCATTGATGGGGGTCAGCCTTCTAGGTTGTCCACTGCTCCAGGTCGTCCACTGATGGGGTCTGCCTTTTAGGTCATCCACTGATGGGGGTCAGCCTTCTAGGTCGTCCACTGCTCTAGGTCGTCCACTGATGGGGTCTGCCTTTTATCCACTGATGGGGGTCAGCCTTCTAGGTCATCCACTGATGGGGGTCAGCCTCCTAGGTCGTCCACTGCTCCAGGTCATCCACTGATGGGGTCTGCCTTTTAGGTCATCCACTGATGGGGGTCAGCCTTCTAGGTCGTCCACTGCTCCAGGTCGTCCACTGATGGGGTCTGCCTTTTAGGTCATCCACTGATGGGGGTCAGCCTTCTAGGTCGTCCACTGATGGGGGTCAGCCTCCTAGGTCGTCCACTGCTCCAGGTCGTCCACTGATGGGGTATGCCTTTTATGTCATCCACTGATGGGGGTCAGCCTTCTATCCTTATTTCTCATTCCGTAAATTAATATATTTGACCTGTATTCCACATGCAAAAATTTTGGGACCTAGAATGTCTTCCTGATTTGCCATTCCTCCATTTCTCGACATCCATGCACAACAAAGAACAAGAAATGCAACAAGAGTTAAAGGATACAACCAAGAAACAAGAGACACATGGTATGCAGTTTCAAGACATATTTTAATTGTTTCAAGAGCTGCCTTCTGAAGCGTGTTCCTTCTAAAATGTTAACAACCAGATATATGCACATGGTAAGCAGTTTGGAAGCGGTTCAAAAACCCTTCCCAGATGTACATGGTATGATGTCGATTCATTGATGCCAACCAAATTTATATTTCTATATGTCGGTTAAGAAATCAATTGTCCAAAAAACTGTACCTAATTGGAGAATTATTTCCTTAGTGCAAACTGCAATTCTGGAAGAAGAAGCATCCATTCCCGAACGTCTTGTGTCATGACTTCAACAAATTTCTTTGATTGTGAAGAAAATTTGATGAAGAAAATCGATCAAATCGTCCCCACAGACGGCGCCAGTTGATGTGACGTAAAAAGTCCGGCGTATGGATGCTTCGGCTGGCCCAATGAAGATCTTGAACGTTCAGGCCCAATATAGAGATTGATGGACAAAATGGATGAAGGCAAAGATGGAAACTGAGCTATGGAGGTCGGATTAGTGAGGACCTAGATCTGTATGAAGAATATTCCGGTGACAAAGACAAGCAATCAGAAAGAAGCGGGGCTATCCCCCTGTGTAACTCCGACGGTCAAGTTAGCAACATGTAAGCAGAAAAGGGTATTGACCAAGAGCTTAAGAGAAATTGCATCAAGAATGGCTTTTCTGAAATGAGTCTGGTGACTGAGTATTTATAGGCTCACCTTGATATATCCGTTGTGCTATGATGAGCTGTATGATATGTCCGTTGTGCCATGATGACCTGCACTTCCAACTACTCTCCTTTTTATGATGACTTTAACGTTCTTGAAATAACGGCTCTAATTTGGCTCATTTGTCATTATTGCTCCTACATATATCAGATTCATGGCCCTACAATGATGTCTAACTGTCATGCCAATGTTACCGTTATCCCGACCCGACCTAAGCTTTACCGACCTTTGATTTGCTGACCTAAGCTTTCCTGACCTAAGCTTTACCGACCCAAGATTTACTGATCTAAGCTCTGCCGACCTAAGCTCTGCCTGACCTAAGCTTTACTGACCTAAGTTTTACCGACCTAAGATTTACTGACCTAAGCTCTGCCTGACCTAAGCTTTACTGATCTAAGCTCTGCCTGACCTAAGCTTTGCCGACTTAAGCTTTGCCGACCTAAGCTCTACCTGACCTAAGCTTTACTGACCTAAGCTTTACCGACCTAAGCTTCCCAAGTTTGGTTATCTTGTTTACCGACCTAAGCTCCTTGAGCTTTGATATCTTGTTTACCGACCTAAACCTTCATGACCCAAGCTTTCCCGACCTAAGCCTTCATGACCTAAGCTTTACTGATCTAAGCTTTATCGACCTAAGCCTTCATGATCTAAGCTTTCCTTGTCTTGATTGGGCCAAGCCCAACGGCTTTAGCTATTTTTATGCACATCATAAATATATATATATATATATATAAAGATTCAATTATTTGTATTATTTAAAATTTTAATATTGTATATACTTATTTTATTCATATTATATAGTTAATATTTTAATCGAGCATGTTCACGAACGTTAACGAGCTTTCAACACATTGTTCATGTTCGTGTTCGCTTATTATCGAGCCTAAAAATTATGTTCGTGAACGTTTTTATCGAGATGAGTTCGAGCTTGTTAATGAATGTTTGTGTTCGTTACCAGCCCTAAGTGGAATAAATGAAGTAATATAAGTTAAACTGAGATAGAAAAGTCCTACATGAGAAGTCTTTTTGTATCTCATTTCTTATTTTATTTTTAACATTTCTAATATATATATATTTAAATGAGTAATGATAACCATTCCAACTAATTGTCACAACTTTTTCATAACAATTCATGTGACATGCATTCATTGGTCACATTTTAAATACTAAAACCGCTAAAAAGACCTATCGTACAACCTTAAAAAATATCACTTGCATTTTAAAAGGATAACCCAATTTATATATATATATATATATATTAATTGCGTGAATTCAGCATTCATGGCGTGCATACACTTCACACGACAATCTTTGTTTACGATTATTTCTTGTTGAGAGTAAGGTGCAGCTCATGATCCACTGTTACACTTTCGTGTTACACTCCCTATTACACATCTTAATAACTCATTGTAAATATTAATTATTTGTTATTTTAATTTTTTTTACCAATGATATTCATGGGCATTCTACCCAATTTTAATATAAATTATTTTATTTTTTAAGATTATTTTGTATTTTAATATAAGTTTACGATATTTTTTTATTTTTAGCCTCAATAAATTAAAATAAATATACCCTGCACCAAAATGGGTGAACCCTTGGTCAAAAAATTTATTATAATGCCAATGAATATCATTGGTGAAAAATTTAAATAAAAAATAATATTTACGATGAATTATTAAGATGTATAACAAAGAGTAACACGAAAGTGTAAAGAGAATCCTGAGATGTAAGGTTCATTACATTCTCTCTTTTGAGTGTAATTTTTGTTAGTTTTGAATTAAGAAAAGGGTAACCAATTCCACCTACTATTCTCTATAGATATATAAATTCTTCTTACCATCTCTTTCGGCGATACTATTTCCCATGAATTGTGTTGCCTAGAGAAATAAATACGTAACCAAGCTGGCCGACCACTTTATTATGACCATTCGAAAGACATAACTAATATGCGAATGTAGATGGTGGAACAGTTTGGGGAATATTTTAACGATTAATTTGAGAGAAAAAGATATTTTAAAGCAATTTTTTGCTGGTACTCCTTATTTTACGAAAAATTATGGTATGCATCCGCTGCATCAGTGGCGGAGCTAGAAATTTATTTTAGTGGGGGCACAATATATATATATATATATATTGTATAACCAAATAAAATTATATTTTAAAATAGGGTTAAACTAGAAAAAAAATTACCAAAATAATGAAAGAGAAAAAAATTTATTTAGTAATTCTTTTACGTTTTTCGCTTTGAATGTAATTTTAGTTATAACTAATACTAGAGAAAAAAAAAAATCATAACATTAATACAATTTGACTATGTGTTGTGAGTCTTACTAATACTCAAAAAAATAATCATAATCTTAATACAATTTAGTTATGTATTGTGTATTATTTGTGTTTAAATTTATAATTTAAAAAATAGTGGAAGCACAGTATATTAATTTAACAAATTAAAAAAAAATTTATACTAAATATATAAAGGGCAGTGGGGGCACTTGCCCCCATGCTAAATCCGCCAGTGACAGTGGCGGAGTTAGAAATTTTATTTTAGTGGGGGCACAATATATATATTGAATGACCAAATAAAATTATATCTTAAAATAGGGTTAAACTAGAAAAAAAAAATACAAAAATAATAAAAGAGAAAAAAAAATTTATTTAGTAATTCTTTTACGTTTTTCGCATTGAATGCAATTTTAGTTATAATGAATCTAAACTTACTAATACTTGAGAAAAAAAATAATCATAACATTAATACAATTTGGTTATGTGTTGTGAATCTTACTAATACTCAAAAAAATAATCATAATCTTAATACAATTTAGTTATGTATTGTGTATTATTTGTGTTTAAATATATAATTTCAAAAATAGTGGGGGCACAGTACATTAATTTAACAAATTAAAAAAAAATTATACTAAATATATAAAGGTCGGTGCCCCCAGTGCCCCCATGCTAAATCCGTCAGTGCGCTGCATCCTTACATACCTATCATATAAACTAGTAACTCAAATACATATTGATTCATGATCAAGTCCCCTACATTTACATCACTTTTTTTCATAAAAAACGCCATGTCCTTTGAACGTATCTTTTGGACTATTTCACGTGGTGCAGCGAGTGCGCATAATAATCTCACCTTATTTTACTATTTAGTGTCATTTTAGACATATGCATACTTGTTAAGAAGATATTTAAAATGAGTTTTATAATTAAATATTGTTAAATTAATGCTCTAGTAACTATTGTAAATATTGTTATATTCAATCATATTAATTTTTGATATTAAAAAACTACGTACGCCTTAACTAAGCTAAAAAATGGCTACAAAAATCCTGAAATACAATGCAATATATGTGTCTCAGATAATTCGTTTTGTTATTTTGTACCCCTCGATCGGGATTTGTTTATACTTTATAGTATTAATAATTTAGAAGGGGTGTACGTAAATATAATTAGTACAATTAACAGGATTAAATTTGTAATTCTCCCAAAATTAAATGTACTCGAAAGGCAAACATTACGGCTCTGTTATTTTCCATTCCATTTCAGGAAATCTGTTACTAAATTCAAAATTCAGATTTTAAAGTTTCATTAATTTTCACTAACATAAATTCAAAAGATAACATAATCATTATACATTTTTTTTTCTCTTTCCTATACAAATTTTTTTTTTAAATTCCTTCTAAAAAATATTCATTCACTAAAATAAAATTTTTTCAATTCAGTCAATAAAATCACATAGCCTAAATGTGCAGAAACAGACCAATCATGCAAACGACACAAAAAAATAATTTTATATAGTAAGAAATCTAATCCGTACAGTTGAGTCAGCATGAAGCCAAATTTCATTTCTTGCTGGCAATTCTTTGCTGAACATTATTACTTCATATTTGTTCTTTTTTCGTTTGACAATTTTACATAATTTGCCAAGTGCCACTCTAGACAATTTTATATAATTCTGTGGGAAAGACAAATATTTTGTTAGTGATCTTGGTTCGTGGTTTCAATTGCTCCATATCTTCTTTTAATGTATAACTTATTATTGATATTTCAAGTTATAACATTTATATTTGTAGTGACGGAACTAGAAAAAAAAAAATAAAAATGAATGAGCCCTGGGGCTAGGTTGGTTGAAGGCAGAGGGTTCTGTGTGGCGGTGGTGAGGCCTGGGTATGGTGGCGAACTACTACTTTCCCAAGCTGGTAGGAAATTTTTGTGGGGGCTGGTGTGGGCCTTATTCCGCCACTGTATATTTGTTAATTTGTACTATTTATTCAACTAATATTCTTATCTTTTAAAGGTGAATTAATTATGAATCACACATTATTATATAGATGAAACTGAGATACTTTGTATTTGTTAGGAAAAAACACCCCTCAGGATCTTTAAACTACTTGTTGGAAGAAATATCCCAATAAGAAAACTGCAGCGGAATTGAAAACAGAAAAGAAAAGAACACAACATATTTATCGTGGTTCGATCTCAACAGATCTACTTCACAAAACTACTGACCATATATGGGAATCAAACAATAGAAGAGTTTACAATGTACTCTTAACATACAATGTCTCTCGTCCTCTATTCTATTATCACTCTCCCTTCTTTATATCTCGTCGTCGAAGTCATAAGTAGAAATACACACCTCTCATGACTTCAGGACGACTCCGCAAGCCACAACGCAACGTCGAAGATATAAGTAGGAATCTTCATCATCTCTTATGAACTTACGACGTCACCCTATCTTTCACCCACTTGCCTGAAGGCCTTCTCTCTACCGTGCACCCCGCCTAGGTGGATGCTCACTGTTTAACATACCCTAATCTATTACAAACCTCGCTTATTTATAATAGAAAAAGACAAACTCTAATGGACCTAGATTTGCTGGCCCAATACTAATTGTACTAGAAATTTGTCATGCTTCGAAATAATTAGGAGGGTAATGATGTAATAGTGCATGCGGAGCTGGCTATATGTACCAGTCCAAATACGTAGGAGAGGATTATTGATTGATTCTGTGATTTTCTCATCTAAAGTTCTTCCTTTCTTCCTCTTTATTCTTCTTATATTCTCTTCTCATCCCTTTACAATTCTTTTTGGTTACTTATTCTTACTAATTCAGATTTTAAATCCTGACATAATTTGATAAGATACCCAACAGTATTTTCTATAATTTATAAAATAAAATTTATTTGAGAATATTTTTACGTTAGCCTAAACAACACTTATTAAAGAACATATGGAGTATTTTGCACTAGCCTAGTCTCCCTTATGATATACTAAAAGAGTGAAAATAAATTTTAAAATTTTATTTCGAGATTGCATACAAAAATTATTTGAGATACTCCTTATTAAATTAATACAAAGGCTACAATTGATTGATTTTTTTTTTTTTTTCCTTCTCTTTTCCTTGTCATAGAAACGGTCCAACAAAGACATGGATTTCTGCATGGACGGTGGGATGGGACCAATTGATATTGCGTCACACTGAATTAATTATCACAAATTCACAGTAATGTATAGCATCGAATTTATTGCTAAACTACCGATCGAATTGAGGCAATTCGAAGTCTTAATTGGTTGGTAATTGATGGGTGTCGTTTATCATTATCGGTCGCTTGCGTCG
This sequence comes from Leptodermis oblonga, assembly GCA_016801395.1. Classification (NCBI taxonomy): domain Eukaryota; kingdom Viridiplantae; phylum Streptophyta; class Magnoliopsida; order Gentianales; family Rubiaceae; genus Leptodermis; species Leptodermis oblonga. Next base: position 11,215,250 of record CM028758.1, on the reverse strand, counting down.
ATGCCGAGGTTTGTAACGTCGCCGGCTATAAGAAAGATCATCTGAAAAATGCGAACAATTTATCCTAAAATACTATAATCCCTAAATCAGTAATGTATTGGGATTCGGCTAGACTATTTCTCATCGCTACTCCTTAGCCCATTGCTAGTACTAGTACATAACAAATTTTTATTATTTTCCCTTTGTGCTTAAAAATAAAAATAAAAATACTTGAACACAACAAGCTAGTACATACTCAAATTCTAGAAGAAAAGAAAAAAAAAAAAAAACCATAACTCAAATTGTAGTACTGTTAAAATCACGTATCACGGATCTTGAATTCGAGTAGTATTATTGTCAGGATTTTAGAGACAGTTCCTCAAAGTGGTTTTTTTTGTCCACAATGTAATGTGAATAATTATCCCTGAGATGATATCTCAAGTATATTAGAAGCGTCTTAAACTAGTTTATATAGTGTCAAAATGTATATTATATTTACTTAATTAATAGTCTTTGTGTGAGTAATTGTATTTCAGACAGAATCTCGTAATATATATATAAATCTTACTTAAAAAGTACTTCTTTCAAAAGTATACGGTATAATAAACAAAAATATCAGTGTTACTTTTGAAAATAAAATTATTCATTTCAAAATAATAAACATATTATTGATTGGATAAGTTTTTATATTCAGAACTATAACTGTTTTTATTTCAAAAGTACTAGTGTTACTTTCCAAGTATAACTGTTATTTTTAAAGTGTGAGTTTAACTCTCAAAGCGTAAGTCTCATATTTAAAAGTGTACGTGCTACTTTCAAAATTATAATTTTACATTTTCAAGTACGGATGTTACTTTCCAAAGCATAACTATTTATTTCAAAAGTGTGAGTATTATATTCAAAAGCATAAGCCTTTATTTTAAAAGTCCCAGTGTTACTTTTTAAGGTATTTGCAAAAGTAAAAAATTTAAATAAATATTAATGCTTTTAAATACAAGTATTGATTTTTATTTTCAAAATATATGTTTACTTTAAAAGTATACATTTTAATTTCTAATCTATATGTTTTAATTTTAACTGTACAAGTTTTATTTAAAAAATACATATAGTGTACAAATAACAATAAAAGTATTTTTTTTTAATAAAAAAAAAGAAGCATCTATCGCCTCTTTTTATCATTATTTATACCATAAAGAGAAACAAATGACTTGGGAAAGTTTCAACCTTTTGCGTCGAATACGAAGAACCAAGAGGGGAAATTCTTCTGAGACTATGGACAGAACTGTGAAGGGAAAGCTGATCGTAATGGCAAAGCTAAACGAATAGTATGGTTTCGAAAATATATAATTTACTATGAATATCAAGATACGATAATAAAATAGTTAATTTGTTATAATTTATTTTATTATATCTTTACTATTTAAGTGTGAATTAGTTATGGACCACACATTATTATATTAATAAGGGTAGGAAGAATATAAAATTTGAAATTGAACTCTTCTTTTGAAAAAAATAAAATAAAATTGAAAGTGAATTCTTTTAATGTAACAAAGGGAGTATGAAATTTCTATACGCCACATATAATTTTCATTGTTTTTCCATCTGTTCCATTAAAATAGTGGTATAATGGTACATTACTCAAAACAATTAATTTACCATTATTTTTCTACTTTATGTCACTACTTTCTAAATGTAAGTTAATTACAAACTACACATAGTTATATTAGTAAGGGAATGAAAAGTAATAGAATAAAATTAAAAATAGAAATGTTCTATTAGAACAAAGAAAGTTTTAGAAATGGAACTCTTCTCCTAAACAGAAGGAGTGTTACTAAATTCCTTAATTTGTTCTATGTAATACTTCAATTCTTCATATTTTAATAAAAGAGTTAATATGCTTGCCAGCTGAAAAATTGTAATTAAAATTAAAAAAAGGCAAATTTTTATACTATTTATAAATTATTTCTTTGTTCTATAACAAAACTTCAAATTTATATATATACAAAACTTCTTATGAATGTGAATGTGCAATACTTAAAATAGTTAATTTGCTCAAGTTTTTACTTTTTAGAAATGAGTTCCTTGTAAATCATAGATTACTATAAAATAAAAAGGCAAAATTTTTATACTATTTATAAATTATTCCTTTGTTCTATAACAAAACTCCAAATTTATATATATATATATATATATATATATATACAACTTCCTATAAATGTGAATGTACAACACTTAAAATAGTTAATTTACTCATGCTTTTACTTTTTAGAAACGAGTTCATTGTGAATCATACATTATTATATTTCTAAATGTAAAAGTATTAAAAATTTTAAGAGTAAACTCCATTATTAAAACAAAAAATATTTTTAAAATTAAAATTTTACAATGAAACGGAATTTAAAACCACGTTCTTCGTATGAATGTGACCTTATTTTATTAAATAATACAATACTTTATAATTTAAAAAATGCTTAATTACTAATTGCCCCGGTGTTTTCGCCTTCAAACTGGTTGGCCCTCGTGTTTTCAAAACTAACCCATTGCCCCCCTTTGACCAATTCAACTAAAATCATCATTGAAAAGACTAAATTGCCCCCATAGTCTTCTTCTTCCTCTCCATTTTTCCCAAAAGTTTTTTTTTTTTTTTTTTTTCTGTTTTCTCTCCTTCCTTCCTTCCGCCGCCGCCCCCTCCTCTATCCTATGGGAGCTGAGGCTTGAATTGAAGGCTTCATATTTTTCTGATTCAGCAAAGAAATAACGAAAGAGCAATTAATCTCTGTTTCTTTCTTCCCTGCTGCTGTTATTGTTCTGCATGGAGAAAAAATATCAGCACTGCATTTATTGACGCCCAAGAACTTCCCACCAACATCAACTGCTATCGCCTTCAATTTCTATCCCACCATTGAAGTTCAATTTAATGTTCTTCCCAAGTCAACCTGCTTATTCTTTTCTATCCCACCTCCAATTCCCATCCTGATGATTTTTCATATAATGAACCCCAGCTGGGTTTTCATCAGCTGGGTTTCATTATATGAAACCGCTGGAGGTGGTAAAATGGGGATGGGGGAAGAAGAGGGGCGGGGGGTAGGGAGAAGAGAGGAGCGGCGTTGGAGGTAGGATAGAGGAGGGGGGCGGCGGCTGAAGGAAGGAAGGAAGAAGAGGAAAAAAAAAAAAAAAAAAAACTTCTGGAAAAGATGGAGAGGAAGAAGAAGACCAGGGGGGCAATTTAGTCTTTTCAATGATAATTTTAGTTGAATTGGTCAAAGGTGGGCAATTGGTTAGTTTTGAAAACATGGGGGGCAACCAGTCTAAAGGCGAAAACACAGAGGGACCATTAGTGATTAAGGTCCCGTATGGTATGTATTTTGAAAGGTGTTTTGGATTTTAAAATTATTAAAGTTATATTGGAAATATAAAAAAATGTTGGAAAATGTAAAAAGGTGTTTGGAAAATATAAAAAGGTGTATTAAAATTGATGAGAAAGTATTATAAAATAAAAGTGAGAGTGGAATGAGATGAAAATAATTATTGTCATACGGGGCCTAAGCTTTTAAAAAATTACCGGTAAATAAAACACAAGAGAAAAAAAAAAAGTTTTTTAAAAGTGACGCTAAAAATTTGTAATAACCCAAGAAACGGACAAAAACATTCTCCTGAACCCACAATACAGTTACGCAAGAAAGAAGAAGAAAGATACCAAACATGTCTAGCCTAACTGGCAAAAACATGTGAGGTATCATTTACCGCAGCGGGAGGTCCTGGGTTCGAGTCCGGCGGACAACAACTTAAGGGGACTTTCCCTGCAAATTTAAGGGGTTGACGGGGTTCGAATCTGGGCTTCCCGTTAGCACCCTTTTGCCCCCAGGGGCTTAGCTCAGTTGGTAACTTGGCAGCAGATTGCAGCCAAGGACGCAGGATCGAGCCCTGGCAGCCGCAGTGTGGGATTTTCATCCCCCCAATGTGGGGGGTGGATCCTTGTGGGCACTAAGCACTGGTCCTCCTGCCAAGGTTACCGCTGAGTCACCTTGATTTACCTCTCACACGAGGCTCATGGGGCTGGGCGGTGTGGGCCCTGCGGGCGAGGGATATCGCCTTATTTTGCAGCCAAGAAAGAAGAAGAAAGCCCACAATAAAAAATTAAAACAAAAGACACTGGGACCCACAACCAACCTGCAACATACCACGTTGGGGTCCACCAAGTGAAAAAGAAATCCTCCATTTCACATTAGTCATCCAAAATCTACTCTAGAAAAAAAACAAACAAAGTTTCAGTGTTGTTTGGCCCGACAAGTGTCGGGTCAAATCATAAGAGAAACCGAATTTGAAGAAAATCGGTCAAAACCCGGGTAACCAAAGACCCGGCGTGGCTCTGGTTTTCTTCATTTTCTCTATAAAAATAATTAAATAATGAGCTTTCAATGAGCATGGGCCTTTCATAACCCAAAATATTGATTACATTTCTGAATTTTTAGAATTTGTATAGGTTCAGTTTGTCCTCTTCTTCCTATGTGGGATAAAATTGTTCTCTACTTCTCGTTTGCTTTGCTGCCCTTTCAGTACTTTCACTTGTTTGCTTTGCTTTGCTGCCCTTGACTACTTTATATTTTTTTAAACAAATTTATTGAAACCTTTTATATTTATTTTTTATTATAAATTTTGATATAACTTTGATATTTAAGTTAGTTGTTAAATATGACAAATATATGTAATTAACTTAAAAATATATTTTTAAAAGTTGAAATATGAAAAATATAATATATATATATTTATGTGAATTATCAATATATATTATTTAAAATACATTTATGATGTCACTCGGGTTGACCCGGGTCGTGCGACCCTTTGGCCTCGCCGGTTGGCGTCCGGGCCGGGTCAAACAACATTGGCTTCTAAGCTCTTAACTGTCGCCAGCGCCACTTCCCAAGAAACACATTTTCCAGTCACTCTGCAGCAACGCTTCTCTCGTTTTCTCTCCAATTCTTCTTCCCTTTAAATTCTTCCTGTTCTTCCAATTCCAAATCCCACCTGAATGAAAAATCACTGAGAATTTTCAATTTTCCAAAACCCATGCAGAATTTGTCACTTCTGGTTATGGAGAAGCAGAGGTTCGTCGCCGTTTTTTCCGTCCTGTTTCTTCATTATTTCGCCGTTGTTTCTGCTCTGAACAAGGAAGGCCGGTTGCTTCTGCAAGTGAAGTCTTCTTTGTCCGACCCGGCGCGTTCTTTGTCTTCCTGGTCTGACGGGGATGCCACTCCGTGCAACTGGACGGGCATTGCGTGTTCGCGGAAGCAGAGCCGCGGTTTTCCTTCCGTTGTCGGAGTTAATCTCTCCTCGGCTTCTCTCTCTGGCGAATTTCCGGTCGGCCTTTGCCGTCTGCCTCGTCTGTCTCTGCTTTCCCTCTCCGACAATTCGATCAATTCTTCGCTTCCTCTCAACATTTCCTTGTGCCGAGCTCTGATCACTCTTGATCTCTCCGTGAATTTGCTCGGGGGCCCCATTCCGTACACTCTTGCTGACATCCCAAATCTCAGGTATTTTTGAAATATCTGTCTTTATTTGTTGATTCAATCGAGTTTTTTTACATTTTCATTTTATCGTAGGAGCCTTGATCTCGATGCAAATAATTTCTCCGGAGAAATTCCGGCGAGTTTTGGTAGATTTCAGCGGCTTGAAAATCTTGTTCTGTCAAGCAATCTTCTCACTGGAGAAATCCCAGGAGCAGCACTGGGTAATATAACGAGTCTCAGGAAACTCGGCCTTGCTTATAATCCGTTCACTCAGAGTCAACTCGCTCCGGAACTCGGAAACTTGACGAACCTGGAGGAGTTCTATTTGGCCGGGTGCAACCTCGTCGGCTCAATTCCGGACAGCTTCGGTAAGCTGACTGGACTCCTTGATTTTGACGTCTCCGACAATAGACTCAACGGGTCGATACCGAGTTTCATTTCCCAGTTCAACCGCATTGTACAGATTGAGCTGTACAACAACTCGTTTTCCGGTAATTTGCCGCCAGGGTGGGCGAATTTGACTCGGTTGAGACTACTTGACGCGTCGATGAACCGGTTAACAGGGCCGATCCCGGACGAGCTGTGTGAACTGCCGCTCGGGTCTCTGCACTTGTATGAGAATAAGTTTCAGGGGACACTCCCGGAGAGCATTGCAAAGTCACCGAACTTATTTGAACTGGCAGTTTTCTCCAACACGCTTCACGGACCACTGCCGAGTCAACTCGGGTTGAACTCGCCTCTTACTATTCTTGACGTGTCAGGAAATCAATTTTCTGGCCGAATCCCTGAAAATTTGTGTGAAAAGGGCCAGTTGAAAGGACTTCTAATGCTCGGTAATTCGTTCACCGGGAGTATTCCGGCGAGTTTGGGAAAATGTCGGAGTTTAAGCCGGTTCAGGCTCCGGGACAACCGCCTGACAGGAGACGTCCCGGCAGAGCTTTGGGGCCTGCCGAACGCTTACATGATAGACCTCAGTAATAATAGCTTATCAGGAAATGTGTCACACTTGATACGAGGGGCACGAAATTTGTCCACCCTTTCAATTTCTTGGAACAATTTTTCGGGGCATTTTCCTGAAGAGATTGGAAAGGTGAAAAAATTGGCGCATCTTTTCGCTGATCATAATAAATTTAGCGGGAAAATTCCGAGTTCGTTGCTTCAGTTAGAGGAGTTAATCAAAGTTGAACTTGGAAGTAACGAACTTTCAGGGGAAATCCCCAGGGGAAATTGGAATTTGAGGATGCTTAACGAGCTTAATTTGTCCGGTAATAAATTTTCCGGCACAATTCCGGAAGAAATCGGGTTTTTGCGGGAGCTTAATTACCTGGACCTCTCATCGAATCGGTTTTCAGGCGAAATCCCTTTATGTTTGGAGAATTTAAGGCTCATTGCCTTGAACTTGTCATCTAATCAGTTATCAGGTCGCATTCCTTCACTTCTTGAAAAGGATTTTTTGATGGACAGCTTCTTGGATAACAAAGGTTTGTGTGGAAAATTTAATGATTTTTGTAGTCCTGAAAATGGAGGTGGAAATGGAAATGGAAATAATCATCTCCTCCCGGGTCTGAGGTCTATTTTCGTGGTGGTTTCGGTTTTGTTCATCCTCGTGCTCGTTTTAGTCCTATGTACGGTCAAGAACTCGGAGAGATATCCGACAGGAGTGATGTTCGAAAAGTGGACATTTTTCCACAAGCCAGGATTCAGTGAGTCTGAGATACTCGATTGCATTGAAGAAAATAACGTGATCGGACGAGGTTCTTCGGGCAAAGTATACAAGGTTGTTCTTAGTAACGGTCAGGTTGTGGCAGTGAAGAAGATCTTGGAAAAATCAAATAAAGATGGAAAAGGCCGTTTTTCCAGTGATGATTCTGATCATAATGAGTTTGAAACCGAAGTTCAGACACTGGGCAGAATAAGACACAAGAACATCGTCAGATTGTGGTGCTGCTGCATTACCGGGAATTGCAAGCTCTTGGTTTACGAGTTCATGCAGAACGGGAGCTTAAGCGATGTGTTGCATGGCAAGGAGGGTAAGTTTTTGGATTGGCCGACGAGGTTCCGAATCGCCTTGGACGCGGCGGAGGGGCTTTCTTATTTGCACCACGATTGTGTTCCTCCGATATTGCACCGGGATGTCAAGTCCAACAATATTTTGTTGGACCTAGAATTTAGTGCCAAAATTTCAGATTTTGGCGTGGCTAAGGTTGTTCGAGTTTCTAATGTGGATGGACAATCCCCATGCATGTCAATTGTGGCTGGTTCTCGCGGTTACATTGCACCAGGTATAGCTTTATTTTTTATTTTATTTTTTATTATTTTGATTTTTAATTTTACTTTTTTGAGTTGTTACTAATTCATAGAGGCGTGCCGATCCTGTATTGCAACGTCAGAGAACTTCATTTGACGTTATGTTACAGAGTTTGCACCGGCCATAACGTCAGAGTGATAAGTTCGGCATTGTGATACAAAATTAGTACAGAACTAGAGTGACACGTTTATCATGTTGGGGTCCTTAGGCTTGGATGAACCGGACAACTGTCAGTTGCGAGGAAAATCTTTATCTCTTACTAAACTTGTAAACTTTTAACGTTTATTCTTCCGTTATTTCGGGTCATCGGTCACGAGTTCTTTCTGCCATTTTTTTCTTTTTTTCTACAGCTTGGCACATTATAGAATTAAAAACCGCTGGTGATCGATCGAACATCGTTTTTCTCGCGAACAAAGTTTATTAACAGTGGCTTTAACCGTTTATCTTTTTGCAGAATATGCGTACACCATGCGGGTAAACGAGAAAAGCGACGTGTACAGTTTCGGGGTCGTTCTTTTCGAATTAGTAACCGGCAGGCGGCCGGTTGACCAGGAAATGGGGGATTTGGCTACATGGGCTTACGCCAAGTTGAAGGAGAGGGCAGGAGTTGATCGAGTGATTGATCCCACCATCCAATTCCAGGGCGCCAAGGAACACATTTGCCGAGTTCTCAGGATCGCGCTACTCTGTACCAGCCGTGTGCCGCAAAATCGGCCATCGATGCGCTGGGTGGTGGCAATGCTGCGAGAATCAGCTCTGGAGTCCGAACCGAAGGTTGCAGAAACGGGGAAAGAGGATTCCAGTAGTCAGAGATGCAGAGTCTAAATAAATTAAGTAGAAAATAGCTTGGTGGAATTAACTTTAGGAAGAAAGAATCAAAGGCCTTAGACTTTGCCATTTTAAAAGGGCATAATTTAATTATCTGTGAATTTTCCATCTATCCATCCATGGATTTTAGTACTAATTAATTAATTAAGCCTTTCAATTTTGAAACTTTAGTTGAGTGTTCGTTTTTTAAAAGTTGTTGGACGGTTTCCAGCGTCGTTAATATATTCATTTTCGCCTAAAAATAAAAAAGGTTCAGTGTTCGTTTTCCTTGGCCGACCACATTTAAAGAGTCGGGAGATCAACTTTCATATAGAAAATGACCACAGCTGATACATTAATTTGTCCCTAAATGTTGGCCTTTTTGGTTGGTGTAGAATTACAATGATCCGTTGTTTCACTTTCAAATATGACATAGCGATTAAGGTATTGAGCAGTTGTGACACATTAATAATTAACGCACACAATGATTGAGGTATAGAGAGTTTGTGATACAATGTTCACATTAAACTGTGAGACGTATAACGGTTAAAATATTGAGTGTTTGTGACACAATAATAAATGTATTTGTTCTATAGTGACATAATAATCAAAGTATTGAACGCTTGTAACATTGATTAAGGTATCAAGGATGTGTCGTGACAAAGTAAATAAGAAATCAAGCGTTTGTGACACGTGGATGATTAAGGTATAGACAATTTTGTATAGAACCATGTTCTTGCTAGTTAGATATGGTCCAGAAAGAAGCGCCAGCGTTTACACGCAACAGCTTCCTGCACACCGCGGCAATTAACCACCGGCCAATCCGGTCCCCGTCATAATTTTTGAGAAGTTGATGCAATACTAGTGATGAAATATGGACGCAAGCATACTTCCTGAGGAATGAATCGATTAAATTTTAAAACATTTTCATCGGAGTGAGTTGTAAACTTGGAATTTTATTAATTAATAAAGAGCAAAGTGTTAAAATTCAAACAAAACACCCGTGTAGAAAATGCTTTTAAATATAAAATACATACAAATCACCAAATTAAGTACCGCAGATTACATCTCTATTGCTCAACTAGATATTTATAAAAGATAAAATCTTGTGGTCTAACGCTTTAATAGCATATTTATCGAATTTAGTATTTGATGTACATATACAATTTATTGATTTTAACATTTAATGTATTGAGTGTAGCAACTGATGTATTGCGATTACGAGAGCAATTGCTGATATGGGTCGTGATTATGAGTTAGATGCTAAAATATCCCATATCAAATCTAGTCTTTGATGTATCATGTATTGTTCGAGTTTAACATGTGATGCATCAATTTTATCTGCTAATATAACGTTGTTATGAGTTTACATGCTTGTATCATATATTGAGTTTAACTATTGCGTATTGAGTTTAGCTGATGGTGTATCATAGTTTTGTTTAAACACAAGTATTATCTATCGTGAGCGTATTGAGTTTATGTTCCTTGCTATATCGAGTTATGTTAAAACACCCTATAACCAGTAGTGAAGAAAACACGGGTATCGAATTTAGCCTTGTATTGATGTATTATTCGCACGTCGGACTGACAGACAAGAAACCCCGTCTATGTAAAATGATAAAAGCCGATATCACATACCCACTCATTTCCATGAGAAGATGACTCTTCTTATAGGATCGATGATTTAATATTAAAAACATGACTCTTTATATGAGGAGATGGATTATATAAATTTATATTAGTTGAGACTTGAATTAGAGGTGGAACTAGAAAAAAAATCTTTGACATTTTTTTGTTTTGTTTTTTTTTTTTACTGTTAATGATAAGAGTGGGGAAGGTGGTTGGAAGGGTCCGAGGACCACCTCATCCCCGGTTCCACCCCTGACTTGAATCAATTTGGACATAATAATTTAATACTCCTTCACTTCTATTAAAAGAGTCATAATTCTAATTTTGTTTAATCTCTCGTGTATTAACTAACATGATTATGTTATGTATAGTTACGTTTAAAAAGTAAGAATATAGTTTAAAAAAAAGAAAAAGAGTACAAGTTAAAAAATAAACAAAAAAATACTTTCTCGTCTTATTCAAAGAGTTTATTGTATTAGTGAAACAATAATACAAAGTAAACTTTTTAAAGAAGAGTACTATTTTACTTATTTTCATTAAAATCCATAGAGTTATCACACAAAATAATTAAACTATCTGTAGGTCTATTTTTCCAAAATCATCGATCATGGGTATCATTAGACAACACTAGGGCTGAACAAACAAATCCAATATCAGATTCCAAACGAATTTCGGATCGGTTTTGGATTGGATAATATCAATAGTAGGATGGATCGGTTTCGGATATCCGTTCCGATCCGATATCGTCTTCTTTCTTTCCTTTGCTTTGCATGGTAGGCTTAATTTTGTCTTTCCTTGAACTGTAAATCTGCATTTGTAAGTTATTCTTCTTCTTTCTCTCCTTTTAATTCTTAAAAACCTAAGAAGAGAACTTCATTTTGGTTGTTCTTCAACTGTAAATCAACATTACCACCATTGTTGTTGGTCACACTTTTCTCTGCAAATGCCTAAGAAGAGATCGAACGGCATTTTGGTTCTATCCTTACTAAAAAAACATCCACCAGTCTTGCTTGTGGACACTAGCAGAGTCAGAAATGTTTTTTTTAGAGAAGGCACATTCACAATAGCGTGTTAATACAAACAAAGTAAAATATATTTAAATAAATATGAAAAAAAATACCCAAAAGCCGCACAATGTTACAATGCAAAAACAAATTCTTAAAATTGTGTTATTGTTAGTTTATGAATTTATATTAACTAACGCACTACACACAGTACTCAACATTCTATATATATATATATATATATATATAAAATTACCTACGGTGGGGTTAGTGGGGGCCTGGCCCCACCCTAGCCCAGCCAATGCAAGTGCAAGGAGATCAAAGTCTCTAGCTGCTTCACCCTCTTCCGCAGGTTTGGTTCCAGCGTAAAACACACTGGGATATGGCCAGATGTAGATCTGAAACTTCTAGAAGAGAAGTTTGAAAAAAAGAAAGAAAAAAATTGATCTAAAATTGCGGATAAAAATCTGAAATCGCGAATCAAAATCCGAAACCGATACAAAACTTCGATTTCGAATTGGATCGGATCGGTTTCGGGATTTGAACAGCCAGACACAACACCATGTACAAATATTATTAATACTCAAGATAATTGAATTAATCACAGAAAATAACAAGAAGTCACGCACTTGTTATACCAAGTCATTATTTGGATTAATTAATCAAATATCATAATTACGAATGCTACAATACCAGTGGCCGATCAAGGGGGTGGGGTGGTCCCCGGACCCCTCCAACCCCATCCTTCACCCTTATTAGTTGTGTATTTTTTTAATGATAAAACGAAATTTATATATCTAATTTACTCTAAAAAAAAATTTATTCATATGTTGCCCCCTCAAAAATTTCGTTCTAGATTCGCTTCTGACAATACCAACAACAAATGAGTAGAACTACTAATAAAAAGTAAAATATATTTTTAAATTTGAAGTATTTTTTCCATATTGTTCATAGCTGATAGTAAAATATAAGATATGGATGATTTTACTCAGGACTAATTAATATAGTGATGGGATTTTTTGGCAATTTAACCAAAAAATAAATATTACTCTCTCCGTTGCGTTAGAAGGGTCTATCTTGACAAATGTATAACTTATTATGAATATCAAAGTACAATATCTAAAATACAAGACAGTTAATTTTGACACAATTTGTTCCACTTATATCCTTACTTTTTAAGTATGGACTAATTGCATGTGGACACCACACATAATTATATCAGTAAAGGTAGGAGGTGTAAAAAAATTGAAAGTGAACTCTTCTAATGGAACAAAAAATATTTCTCAAAGTGAATTTTTGTAATAGAACGGAGGGATATAATAGTAAAGATAGGCAGAAAGGGAAATAAAATTAAAGATTTTTTTTTTTTTTTTTGTTTCTGTACTTTTTTGTTTTAACATTTATTTTTATTTTTAAGGAGATCTAAAGGGAGTTTTTTTTATAAAATTTTTAATTAAAAATTATTTTCGACTTTGGAGAGGGGGGGCGTAACAGCCGTACCTCTACTACAATCTTGCAAAAATAAATATGAAAAATTTCTACCGCCTTAAGTAAGGTATTTGTAAGGACTCTGATCGCAAGATCATTTTCAACTCTAGAGGTGCTTTTTGCTCAGCATATAATACTTCTATCACTCCATTGTTGCCCCTTCGTGCCATAAAATTTGTTGCGCCATTCATCTCACAATAAATATGCTTTAAAGACCAACTCGTATGAGCTAAAATTCCCCTTATCTGTTGTACTGCACCTGTAACCCTCCTGTGTACATTACTTGATACTATTTGTTCTACCCCTAATCTCATTTGGATGACACATGCCTTTCTATATGCTGATCATCATCAGTGATGTATGCCAAGCCACCAGTAATGATCAAGAAAAAAGGTTAAATAATAAATACAAACAAATGAGTTTCTTTTTTAATTTCTCAAATAATATATATATACATATGTTAAATAATAAATACAAACAAATGAGTTTTTCTTTTAATTTCTCAAATAATATATATATATACTCCATCCGATCCAGAATAAAAATCGTTTGAAAGAGAATAACATATTAAAAATAAATGACGTTTTAACAAAAAACACAATTCTCCCCCTAACTTACCATAATTTGTCATTAATCTATCTAACTAAGAGTTAGTAATTATCTTAAATACTCCATTAATGATTTTTTTTGTTGTTGACGGAAATACTCTATTCATGATCTAATTGAGTATTAATTGGAATTGTTGATATATACTGAGTATTAATTTGACTAAAACTCCAAAATTCCTAGTAGTAATCAATTACAATAATCAATGATTTTTTTGTCATTTAAACGAATTCTTTAATATGCCTGGGCCAGAGGGAGTAATAAATAAGCTACATGTATGAGTGGAAAGTAAGAAACAGATATGAGAGGAAGGAATCATGGTGAAAAGATACTGTGAAACTACTTCTTGGCTTGACTCTTGAGGTGAACCAAAAGAAAAAAATGAAAACAGTGTAGTTTTGTAATTATTAATTATAGAGGGGCTTTTGTGGTTTTGTCCTCTAATTTGAAAATTATTCTATGTAGTCCCTATATAACTTGCCAAAAATGTACCAATGGAGGCAAACTTCCATAAATCATCTCTTAACTTTGATTTACGGCCCTAAATAGTCCCTAAATTTTAATTTATGTTTCTATATTATACCTAAACGCTTAGAAATTTTCATAATTTTCTTTTTATTGATTTAATCTACTTATAAGTCACGTTTTTGCCATCAGTGATGTCTTCTTTACGAGATCCAAATCATACAAAGGCAGAACTAAAGAGGGTGGCGTGCGTAAGCCCCTATCCCTTCCAAACCCTTCATCCACTTTCCATTATCAGTGTACATTTGGGTTGATTTTTTTTTTTTTTATACCGTCTCTGATATTATATATGTCAAGAAATATGTATATTCAACTACACTCTAATTAAGATCATCCCTTTGAAGTTAAACCTGCGACAAATGTATACATAAATGGGCAAGAAGTAGTACTTTTGGTGATCACTATCGTTGTATTTGGTGTGAGATGAGATCAAAACATTAGCTATATAGCTACGTTCAGGTCCAATGTCACCCTAGAGTGCAATTGAAGCCATCAATTTTTGTGGGAAACAGAAAATACCTAAAAGAGTAGAATAGTGGGAAAAAAATTGCACCCAACAATACTTGTAGGATTCTATATTCCTTTGCGTAGACTTCTCATGCAATACAAATGCAAGAAATCTTGCCTTTCCTCCCCGAACACCCCCCCCCCCCCCCCCTCCCTCCCCCTCTAAGTAGGTTCTCCCATCTATACTACTATGTTGTTGAGTTTTTTTTTTTTTTCTTTTGTCACACTTACATTATATGCTATATATCTCTTTTAACTAATGGGAAGGCCTATAATTTTTCATCAGTCTCGGTGAAAGAGTTTAGTTTCTATAAAGTATAACTTTATAATGGTTTGAAAGTATGTACACCAATTAAAATTTACAATTTTTTACGAATGGTAAGATACTATAGCTAAAATAAGTAATTTGATATTAACTGTGGACCTCACATTAGTATATTAGTAGAGGTATAAAATTTTTTAAAAAATAGAAAACTAAGACAATTTTTTATTTAGAAACACGACTCTTTATATGGGATGGATAGAGCAAGTAATTTATCATTATGTTTTCCACTTTTACCATTACTTTTTAAATATTGAATAATTGCTCGTAAACTTCACATAATCATATTAGTAAGAGTATAAAAAGAGAAAACAAATTGAAATCTCGAATGGGTCGGAACTAAATCTTTTTTAAAAACATGACTCTTTCATTGGAATACAAAGTGTATCCATCAAGGTTTCCCTTCAAGATATAGATTACTATTAAAATAATTAAGGCTAAATACATTTCTTGTTCAAGAGGCCTCCGCCCTCTCCACCAAAAAAAAAACAAATGTGTCCAAAACGTGAGTTCCAAGCAATCTCTTTTCCATGTTTGGGAACAAATTAATATGTATCCTTAAAGTGTGTCTATCTTTCATGCATAAATCTCTCCCTCATCCTCAACACAAACACACACAAATATTACTTCAAGAGGAATATGGTGAGTGACAACGATCCCTAATCCATAATATTAATATTAATAAACTAAAAAGAAGATCGAATTCAATACTTTCCCTACTCTCCACAACATTGGCATGAGAACACGTGCATCACAAGAGGAGACAATCTTCACTTTTTCTTTTTTCCTTTGAACCCTTCATCTTCATCTCTCTCCTTTTGTTCATAGTTTGCTTTGCTGATCGAAGAAGAATAGTTAAAGTAAGACCACCATGGAATGAGAGAGAGATCGACCGCCATAGCCATAAGAGGAAAATTGACCAACATCATGACTTGCTGCGGTGGCACTTCTGATTCTGATTGTGGCAAAGACAAAGCAACGGCAAGGCCAAACGATGATGATGATGATGAGAGTCCTAAAAGTCACAAAAGCATGGTTTGTCCCACTTGTGGTCTTAGAATCAAATGCCAAGAAGAAAAGGTTAGTCCTATATATAGTATTTCTATTTTAGTTTTTGTGTTTTTCTTAATTTTGGAGGGTTTAATTTTATTGGTAAATTGTATAGGCCGGAATCAATGATCTTCCGGGATTGCCCGCCGGGGTGAAATTCGACCCGAGTGATCAAGAAATTCTTGAACATTTGGAGGCTAAGGTGAGATCTGATGTTCATAAGCTTCATCCTCTTATTGATGAGTTCATCCACTCACTTGAAGGAGAGAATGGGATTTGCTACACTCATCCCGAAAAATTACCAGGTAAAAACACAGCTCTTCCATTAGAAAAGAACACAATTCAATAAATCATTTTCTTGATCATTACATTACATTAGGGTTATATATTATAATTTTGGTTATTAAATACTCCTTCTATTCCATTACAAAAGTCTACTTTGTAATACTATTTAGTTGAGTATATGTATTTAATTGAGTTGAAATAGAAAAAAACAGTTTATACATTAGCCCTTTTAAAATTATTTTCTGATTACGCTATTGTTGTACAATGGTATATAATATAATGTAGGAGTGAGCAAGGACGGGTTGGTCCGGCATTTCTTCCACCGGCCGTCGAAAGCCTACACGACGGGGACCCGGAAGAGGAGGAAAGTGCACACTGAGACCGACGGCTGCGAGACACGGTGGCACAAGACCGGGAAGACGAGGCCGGTGGGCGTGAAAGGGAAAGTGAAAGGGTACAAGAAGATACTTGTGCTGTACACAAACTACGGGAGGCAAAGGAAACCGGAGAAAACGAATTGGGTGATGCATCAATATCACCTGGGAAACAATGAGGATGAAAAGGAAGGGGAACTTGTGGTGTCAAAGGTTTTCTACCAAACTCAGCCTAGGCAATGTGGTTCTTCAACCTTGGTTGTTAAGGATTCTTCTTCAACAATGGTGAAAGAAAATGGATTAAGGATGATTAATGTTAATAATGGAGTTCAACGCGAGGCAAATTCTCATCATCTTAACAACAATTCATCTGCATTTGTTCATCATGAGTACTACGATTCTTCAAGTCTCATTTCCTTTGATCAATGTGAGAACTACTACACCTCTCGACTTCAAGTTAGTTAATTAATTAATACATTTGCTTTAAATATCATAAATGTATGAGAATCATGCACTAATCTCTCGTCCGTCCTATTAAAAGAGTCGAGGGATACAACTGTCTCTGAATCACAAGTACAATTCGAAATATGACTCTTTATATGGGACGGATAGAGTATATAAAAAAAATTGAATTATGTAAGTTGCACATACTTTATTGAGATTTCGCAAAACTAACATTATCGATAAGGTTTTGAGAAGTTACCATTACTCCTTAATGTTCAAAAAAAATTCATAGAACAAAAATGCTCTTGAAGTTTGTGTTCTCTCTCTCTATTTATATTTATTATTTTTAATTTTTTTTGCTGGTAAGAGGAGTCAATTCCTATTTTAATATATAGTCAAGGAGGCGAGAGTAATTTTTCAAACTTTAGGAAGTAACGATAGTTTTGTGAAATTTCGAGGGAGTAAATATAATTTATGGAATTAAAATTTGTTTTCTCACTGGTACTCAATTTTGATTTATTTATTTATCTTTTTTTAATGCAGGATCTAGCTAGTTGGAGCTGGAGTAATTAATTAATTTAGCAGTACCAGAGAGGAATAAATAAATTAATTTACAGTTTATATATAAATATGCTGATTATAATTAAGGAGAAATAAGACAATTTGGTCCATTTGCAGAAGGAAGCCAAGAGGATCGATTTATTCATAAAATTCCACTAATGGAGGCTAGCTGATGTTTAAGTTTCACCGGTAGAGAGTATTATTAATTTTGATTATATATATAGCTTTGTACAGGTGAGGCTAACGTAACTTCTTCATCAATATTGTTGATCCTTTTCTTTTGTTTTGTCATGAATTCCCAATTTCTGGGAATCATCGATCTGAAACAATAACATTTGATGATCAACTGTACAAAGTACTACAATGTTTAAGATTTCTAATTAATTTCTCAGTTCCAATCTATTTATTTATGCATCCTTTATCACAGCTACTTGCATACATGTAGTGAAGAGACAAGCATTCTACATTCTTGATTCTTGAAGTTGAAGCAACTTTGGGCCTTAATTTTACTTTTTAAGTTATGTTATTTATCCGATGTCTCGTGTGTGGATAAAAGTATATCATCTCTGAAGTATGACATAGCTGAATGTTAAACAGCATAACTGGAGACATGGACACGTCATAAACACAAGGGACTAAAGTGTCCTTTAGATAATTTTGCTTTCTTAACCACAAAACACACCTAATTGGTAATTTGATTTTTTCTTCTTTACTCACGGCTAATTTTGTTTTAAAAAATAAATTAGGTATAGTTTTTGTGAATTTTTGCTATTAAATTTTACTACTCTATAGAAGGATTGATCAGGACCCTACGTGGAAGTAGGATCATAAGATTGTAAAGTTTGTTAGGATCGAATATAATAGGAATTAGGATAGATTTGGTTCTTGGGATCGAAGAATTGTGATATCCTACTTTTGCAAGCTATGGGCTAAAGTATTTATTTTTATAAACGTTGTTGTTATTGTCAGAGCAATAAATAGCTGCCAGAGTAAATTTTTAAGAAAAAGACAATAATATCCTTGTAATGTTTTGATATAAGCGACCCTGCAACATTTATTCTTATCCCTCTGACTCCGACATATATACTAGCATAAACTGCTGGAAGCTTTAGCAATTCCGCAGGCTAAGACATGGATCGAGGCTGGGAAACTCTTTTATTGGCAATGGATGGTTCATCGATTACAGCCGGAGCCGAAATAATTGAAGTAAGAACAACAGCAAAAACTGCATAAGCTTTCTTTGTAAAAGACAATGATCGAGTTTAACAGAGCGTCTGCAATTTCTAAAACGAATTCCTTGTCGATGATACAACACAACCCTTGAGTTTTTTGCTACTGTTCTTCGTTCAATTATTTTGGATATGGTTGTAATGGACGAACCATCTATTGCCAATAGATAAGTTTCCCGACGCCTCTTAGCCTGTGAAATTGCTGTTAGTGTGTCGGTGCCGGAGGGATAAACACAAGTGTTGCAGCGGTCCTTATTAAAACATTTCAAGGGATATTATTGTCTTTTTGATAGAATTTTGCTCTGAGTTATTTTATGACCTGACAATAATATTTGCCTTTAATAAATGTGAGACATTTCATATCTCAAATAAAAGTCATTTTACATATTATTAAAATTTTAGTTTAACTCCAAATACTCGAATTACATTCGAATATTAAAAGCATAATTATCACAAGTAATAAAACTACGAAGAATTCAAACAAGTTCAATTGCAGTTTAGGCTGTGAGACTGTAATACATATCCCAGTCTCAAACTATTTTTGGTATTTATTTTCTCATACATTTTCATCTCCCTCATCGGAGATTTCCCTCTTCTTCTTCTTCTTACGTAGGACATAAACATCGGTTTCCTCGTAAGCATATTCCGGATGCAAATGCTCGTGCGGAATCTTCTCAATCTCAAACGATTTCCCGCAAATCTCCCAGAACAGAACGTGGGCTTCCGGCGACCTCACCTGGTAGCCCAGCAGCACGGCGCCGTCGTCCGCGACCAACTTAGCCATCGTCTCCACCAACGGCCCAACCGATTCCTCGATGTAGACCACGTCGGCGGCGATCACGATGTCAAAGGGAGGGCCCAAAGCATTCATTTGGGCCTTGTTGGCCCAATACAATTGGGCCGTCTTGAGATTTTTTTTCAAAGCCGGTTTGTTCCGTTTCAAGTTGTGCTTCAGAGCCGGCATCACCGGGGCGATGTCCGTCACGACGACGTCGTTGAGGCCGAGGACGTAGAGGCCCATCGCCCCGACTCCGCACCCGGCTCCGAGTTCGATCCCCCGCTTGTTGGTGAAGTTCAGGAGGTCTGCGTAGGGGTTATCGTTTCCGGCGGCGCCGGCGAATGTGGGAGGGTGCCAACGTTCGGCAAATTTGACGAGGACTAAGGAACATGGCCAGACGGAGGTTCCGACGTGCATGGTGGCGTTGTCCTGTTGGAAAGAGAGGTGGGTGTTGAGGACTTGGAGGTCGATCACCGGCGAATCAGTGAATTTCATAGCTCCTTTCTTTCTTTCTTCTTCGTCGGCGTTTCGGAGAAGCTCGTTAGGTTTGCTGGTTTGGTTTTGGTTCTTTCAGTCTTTGTTGGGTGCTTGATATTGGGCTGGTGGAGTGGGCTTGTTCAAATTGTAACTTTGTTTGGGCCTGCGTTCCATTTCAAAAACCAAATTAGAACCCAAAAATATAAAATATAAATAAATAAGTTAAATACTCTTAGGTCCTTAAAGTTTGGAAATAGATCAAATATTATCAAAATTTAGGTTTAAGACCATTTTGGAACGAGACAAAAATGAAATAATTTCAAGTGCAAAGACCAAAAAGAAATACCAACCAATAGAATTGTTTAACCTTAAAAATATGATTTTTAAGAAAGAATTGATGACATTAGCCTGTACTAAAGTACGTGTCAGTTTCAAAAAAAAAAAAAAAAAAAGAAAAGTATGTGTCAAAGTATAGTTTAAAGAAAAAAAGAAAAAAAAAAAAGAAAAAGAAAGTATAGTTTCAAGTGTTACTAAAATAGTGCACTTTCTTCTTTTTTTTTTCCCCTCTATTAAAAATAGACTCTTTAGTGGTACCAAATGGTTGTATACACTACCGTCTCTTGACAATTATTTATGGGATAATAATCTATACAATATCATTAGTAATGTATTGTATGTTACAATACGATTATGTAAGAGAACTACAATATTTTCCTATGTCTTATATGTGATATCCAAGTTTTTGTCATCATTTTTAATATTTGGTATCTCATTTCAAAGTGATTTTCCCTTTCTGTTTTATTAGTAAATAATCACCATACTTGTATTATCTCACACCGTTCCTAATACCTTCCGTTGTGTGACTCTCGCATTACAGTGTACAAAGTGTATATACCAAACGTGGCAAGAATTGTGAACTCTTCTAATGGAACGGAGATTATTATTTTGTGATGTGTGTTGAGCTCTCTTGCAGGTTCACATTTTCTCTCTAATTATGCAAAAGCTTTGCGTGATGACACGTATGTAAAAGCTTCTATACTCCACCCGTCACATTGATAGAAGATAAACAGTTATATTTAATGACTCATAAACGGTTATCTCATTAGGCTTTTATATTGGGACAACTAATGGGAGTATATATAATTAGGGTCCAACCCAATCCTCTCAAAGACTTAATATAAAGTTGTGGAGATTTGCATATCTTTTGTAAGTGGAAAGGATAGCTAGCTAGGGAGGAAGACTAATACAGTTACACTTGCATTCATGCATGCATTATATGTATTAGCTATATATATATATATATATATCATACATAGCTAATGCTGTACAATTTTGCATGGCAAAACAGTAGGTAAGAAACATAAACTTAATTTAATTATAAAGGCTAGGGCTACATAAACCAGATTTAATTAAACAAATAACTTTTCTAGCCACTAGCTATCCAATTAATATAATCATCTTTTGATCACCATTTCCCTCTTGAGAAGATAATAACCAGATCAGAACAGATATGAAACAGGAAGCAATAATGGAGTTCAAAAGTCCCTCTTTGCTTTGTCCCCACTACTACTCCCTTTTATCACCATATATATATATTGAAAAAGGCCACCATTTTTAAAGAGAATTGCTTTCATGAGGATCAAACAGAATATGCATGGCCAGCTATATATATATATATATATATCCTTTCTGGATTCAGTTTTTTTTTTTTTTTCTCTCTCTTTTGCTACCTTTTAGCTTTCATCAATTAACCACACAATGCTACCTTTTCCTCTCTGCAAAGTTTTTTTGCCAATATACTAAAACCACACTACCTTTCCAAATTCCCCATCACCACCCCCACTTTAATTATTACCATCTTTCCATGACCCCTTTTTCAGAATATTAATTTCTTAACTTATATCCATCCATTGATTGAAGATGGATGACAAATGGACTGTACTCCAACTCCAAGAAAATCCCTTGTGTGGCCTGATCCTCCTCCTCCTGTTGCTGTATCTTGATCAGTAATACGGCGCCGCTTCGAAGATGGTGGTGGTGGTAAGGGGTACATTTGCAACTGATTCAGATTTGCAGAAGTTGTTGTAGTTGTAGTAGTAGTACCATACAAGCCAGCAGAGCTTCCTAGGAACAATGAATGGTCAGAAGTGGTTGCTCCTATTTGGGCAGCTTTCTGAAGCAAAGCTGTGGCAGACATCATGTTTGCAGCAGAATGTGTTTGATGAGACTGATGTTGGGTACTAAACAGAGATGGAACAGTTGTAACCATCTCCATCTGAATCTGATGATGATGATCCTTAACTTTTGCTAACTGATCTTCTGAATTCTTATTCCCAAAATCCCAATTCAGTTGGTAATTAGGAGGAACAAAAGATTGATCAGTAGGAAAGATCAGTTGGTGATGAGGGATTTCTTGAAGATTAATGTTGTTGGGGACTTTTTCCTGAAGATTAATTCCATGGCCCCCCATCCACAATGGAAGAAGCCCTTGTTGTTGTCTTATTGGATTTGTTGATTCATCAGCAGCACTGCAACTTGTGGTGATAATTGGCTTAAAAGTGGAAGAAAAATGTTGTTGTTGATGTTGCCCCATGGATGCTCCCACAAAATGATAATTCATCATATTATTATTGGCTGCCACAACATTGGATGCTGCTGTCACTCTTGCTGTTTCTTCAGCTAAGGCATCACAAAAGGCCCTATGTGTGATGAAGCTATCTCTTCTGCTCAATATTATTGCAAAGTGGAAATTAAAAAGCAAAATTAGCGGAAATCGAGGAAGGCGAATTTAATCAATCTTACGAGTCAAAAGTTAATTAGCATGAAAACTTAAAGCTAAGGAGACATCTGACTGTAGCTAGGCAGGCGTGGTCAGCGAACGAATGGACAAGAGACCATTTATATAAAACAACAAAAACCAACAAAAAGGGTGTCATCATTAATTACTCATTTGGTAAAAAAGAGAATGAAGGGAATGACCATATATGCTGAAAAACTAAATCATGTTCTTCTATGTTTCTGTGTCCACTACAACTGAGGAAATAATTAAAGGAAGAGCTAGCTTGTTTTGAGATCATTTTCCAAAGGTCCATTCTCATCTTTCCTAATATTTATGCTTATAAATTAGTCCATGCTCACTAGATGTCAAAAAAGTTCCAAAAAAAGGGGAAAAAAACAAAACAAATATGTCTATATATCTTGTAACATCAACCCTCTCCTTACTCAAACTCAAGTTATATTAATTTCTAAGGACACGCATGGTAAAACTAGACGATGCATAGAGTTGCGGCAAATGAGTTCAGATACTCTACATAAGTTATTGCAATCTTATTTTGTATTTAAGATACTGTATAGTGTCAAACACTGAGCATAATAAGATACCATAAATTTGGTAGATGATCGGAGCTCACCGTAAACAAGAAAGCACATAAAACTTCGTGACTGATCAGTAAAACAACCCTCAAAACGTATTCTTTGTAGCTTCTTTCCAAGATAACCAAAATTCAATCCTTTTGCATGCAACATACATTCCTTAAAAACACATAAGAAAAAGAACAAGACAAAAATAAAAAAAGGTCTAAAAAATACCTTGAAAATATAGTCCCACAGCTACATTTGTACTCCCTAGTGCCACAAGTCTTCGAGTGCGCTTTCCAGTCCGACTGCACGGCGTACCGCTTCGCACACTTCTCGCACTTCCACTTCTTCTCGCCGTGCTTCCTGCAGAAGTGTTTCTTTATCCCGGTCAAGTCCCCGAGCGCCCTTGAAGCGTGGTGGTGGACGCAGGATTTTTCAGGGCAAACGTAGACCCGCTTTCTCACTTCTTTGCTCGTCCTTTGCTTCAGTTTCCATGGCAGATTATGCCCTCTTCGGTGAAGCTGTAAATTCTGATCCCTCTGGAAACCCTTCCCGCATATCTCACACAAGAATCTGTTGGTGGCCATCAAAGTTTTTGGAGATAAGGCAATGACTTCAGCTTCAGGATCTATAAAAATGACAAAAAGGCAATAAATATATATATAATTACTCATCATCATCATGAATATCCATGAATATACTTGTGCTAATAATAATAAAGGGAAACAATAAAAAGATAACATTTTTGGGATTTGAAAAAAAGGAAAAAAAGGAGGGATTTTTGCCTGGTGTTCCTGGAAGGTTTCTCTTCTTCTTTAAAGGAGGAAGATTATTATTATTGTTGCAGGCTTCTCCATCTTGATTTTGAGAGAAAGAACTTGAGATCACCTCCTCTGGCATCTTTCTTCTCTAGAATTAATAACCCTTTTTGCTTTGTTGTAGAAAGTGTTGAATTTGTACCAAGAAGTATTGAAATTGAGGGGGGAATGAATCAAAGGGAAGAAATTAACAAAAGGATGAGAGTGAGAGTATTACAAAAAAAAAACTTAGGAGGAGAAGTGAAGAGAGCCTAAGTTTCCAATATCTTATATATGTATGAAGTGAAGGGAATAACAGATTTCTTGCTCTCTAGCTGAGTTTGTTGCTGTACTATGCAGTCTTTTAACTGCTTTCTGTCTGAATAGAATATGAAGTTTTCATGGGAGGCGGTGAAAAGTGAAAGTTGGGGTGAGTGGGGGCCACTATGGGGGTGGGGGCGGGGGGGGGTGGGCGGTGGGATTGAGCAGAGAGGTTTGGTTTGGTTTAGCATCCAACTGTTGTAGGTGCATGATGACACATATGATGAGGTTTGGAGAAAGGTAGACTGTGAGCCTTTCCCCTTGGAATGATTATACCATAATTGTTAGCTTTTTGTTTCTTATATTATTATTCATTCATTCTCTCTTCCCCAATGAATATATAATCTTATGTATATACACATAATTTGGAAGAGCTAGCCCCACAAAAATATTCATTAATATATTGATGACTTACCATGTTTGATTATTTGCAAGTGAGAAATTTGAGTCACAACCCTTCAAAAGATTTCTTACGAAATATTTATTCTATTAAAAAAATTTATTTTAAAGTTATACACTGTGATTCACAAATAGCTGTACGTACATACCAATGAACTATTTTAATGAGACGAAAAGAGTAAAATATTTTTTTATGTTCAATGTCTTGTATTCTCTTTGTTCAATGGTTCATACAACCGTTAATATATCACAATTAAAAATACAATTCTAAATTAGTATCTTCTAATTAAATTGATGAAGTAGATTTTTTCTAAAATAATATATTCTAATAGAACATAGAAAGTAGTTTCGTCAAGTTCATATGAAATGAATGAGAAAAATTACAAGAATATTTCCTCTTTTACTTTGATAACATAATATATGTATATCCATAAGCTATAGCTTTTGCATCCTCTTTTTCTAACGTGTGTGTGTGCGTTCTTTGAATCTCTAAGATCAGAGACATAGAAAAAGCCATGCACGTGCCCAACTGTGAATACACAAGGGTAAAATAAAATCCAAAGAAAACGACGAGAAAAAAAACTCTTCACAAAAGGGAATAATCGTCCTTATGATACATACTACAAAGGATGGCAGTCCCACAATTCAAAAATCGTGCAAAATCGCACATTCTAATGTAGATCTGTGTGTTGCCCACTTTGGCTTTTTTGAAATGAAAATTACCAAATTTATTTGGATGGAATGGAATTGAATTGAATGGCATTTTTTTGAAGGGAAAGAAAGAAGACTTTGATTGTTGGATGCACTCCTTGAATGGTAGATCATTCTTCATTTTTTCCAATCACTTTATTGCTTTTTCTTAAAGCAAATTGATCTGGGAATGCGTGAGTAGAATCCCTTGGGAGTTTTGACATTTGCAAATTCCAAACCATTCTCAAAGTTATACATACTTTGTACTCATTCAAAGAAAAAGGAAAAAGGAAAATGTATATATAAGGTGTTTATTGCCCTTAGAAAGGGTTGTTCGGTGCATAAAATTTTTTACAAGTGTGAGGTTGAAGAAGGACATGACTATCAATATTTGATGTATAGCCTTATACTTTATATTTTTGTAAGAGAATATTTCCGGCCACGACGTAGATCTCATGTAACCTCAAGTCATATAACATGGCGATAACTTTTATTAATACTCTAGCATGGAAATGATAATAATAATTAGGCACACATATATTTATTTTTATCATCATTATTGAACTCTTTTTTTTTCTAGTTATTAATATTTCTGTTTTACTAAAAGAGTTTATTTTATATATTGTTTTCATTATTACCAAGTTGATTTTTTCCGGAAAGAGTACATAACTTTTATCAAAAGAGAAAAAAAAAAAAAAAAAAAAAAAAGATACTACGTGTAGTTTTTACATAATTATACATTATAACTTCTGTATGCATAATCCAGAGATTAATTAATCTAGCAAGAATTCAATATTGTTCACTTGTAAGTGGAAGTAAATGACAAATGAGTTCAATTAGCATATACTCATTCGGATTCATTCGGATTCAAAGTATAAATCACTCTATCCTTTATGTCCATAGAAAATTAGAATAACGTATATGGTGGAAGTGGAACAATAAGCGAGGAAGAACAGTAATTTTCAAAATGGTTGGTAGTTAATCTGTAAGAATAATTAAGGAATAAATAATTAAAATGGAGGGTTTAATAATTAATTAAAACTGAAAAGGCAGGGAACTGACAAAGGCAGTGAATTTTTAGAGAAGTGAGCGGTCGTTTACTTGTGGGCTGACTTCTCCTGTTGAAGCCCTTAATCATAATCTAATCATGTTTTTGCTTTCTAACGTTGTTTATTATATGTACTTTGGAGTTTAGCTGTTGAACTTTGGTGGCCTTAGAATATTCTTCCCTCCCCCAAAGCCTTCAACTTTCAAGGTCCAGCTCTTCTTGTTTTCCCCAAAACCCCATTATTAATTTACTACTACTATTAGATACCCTCTCTTTCTCTTTAATTAATATTAATTAGTTTTTTTTTTGTGGATCTATTGATATATATAATTATGAAATTAACATGGTCTTACAATTGACTTCAAATTTATGTTTGGGAAAAGTAAATTGTTGTCACCTTGGGGTATGTTTGTTTCTTTGTTGTCTTTTACTTTGTAATTATACAGTTTGGTAAGCTAGAGTTCTAATTTATAGGGTTTTAATCCAAGTTAATTAATTAGTCCTAAGAGTGTATATATATTAATTTCCTCATTTCAAGGAATGGATGCATGTAGTCTCTCTTCCAAATTTAATTAATATATATTTAGAATCATAGGTTGATTCCATATGGAATTTAAGCTAAATAAAATTTCATGTGGGATGGCCTCTTCTACTTAATTACTTTGTTAATTGTTCTCTAATCCATAGGTTTTATACCCAAGAATTTGGAATGGAATTATATAACACAATATTATGTAAGATATGGTAACATCATCATGTGCAACTATCCCACAAACATACAAGGACATAAGATCACAAATTTACTTTTTTCTTCTTTTTTTTTTCTTTCACATTGATAGAATCCAATATAAAAGTTCAGCCCTTGGATGGTGCAAAATTGGAGCAAAACTAATTACTCCATTTGTTCGGTTAAAAAAGAGTCATGTTTGGAGTCGTATCTTATGACTCATAAACAGTTATATTTCATGACTTTTTTTATGGAATGAAGAGAGTATAAGGGTGCAATCTTTGTCATAACAAAAAAAAAAAACTCGAATCGAAACTAGCACATTATAACTTATAAGTGTTCTGTCATTCGAAACACAATCTGATTGCCATTCCTAGAGACAAATTATGACAATCTATAGTACAACACTAATACTCAAATCAAACATATATAACACGTTATAAGCGATCTGTCAACTCAAAACACAACCCGATTGTCATTTATAAGCCACCTAATTTACATGGAATTTTCAATTATTGATTGTGAGATCTAACATTCTAATATAGGTAGGTCTATAATATTGTCCAAGCTTAAAGATTTGACTAGATTTGCAGAGGTAAATATATCTATAAATATTCTGATAATAAATGTATTAATATAGATTTGGATCTAGGAATCCTACATAAGCCCCACTTGCACCAGGTCATAAAAAGGTGGAAAAATTGCAGCATATTATCTTTCTTTTTGCAAACCCTAGCTACCTAAACTAATACTATTACTTAGTTTTAAATTTAATCATCTTTACTACTTTTGCTTTTGGGAAATAAAAAATTTATAGGACATGTCATATTGGCAGTAGTTCTCAGAAATTGTGCAAAAAGATTAATTAATATAATTAAACATGTCTCAAAGTAGAAGTTAGATCGATCTCTCTAAAACAATGACTTCAAAAATCTTTTCAAATTAACTTTCGCCAGTGTAATAATATTAATTAATTCTGTTAATTTTGTTCTTAATTTCCTTCGGTCTTTGAAATTCATGAGAACAAGTTTAATTTCCATCCACAAAATAGAAGTATTAAATCGGGGTTTTGGGGGTCAAAACTCCATCCGTTTCATTAAAAGAATATATATTTTTAGTATAACAAAGTTGACTCTTCTAACGGAATAGATGGAGTATTCATTAACTTCGTTTTTGAATTTATTTCGTGCCTTAATTTGAGAAAAGATTTTGGTCTACTTCTTTTTTTGGTTTTATTGAATCACTTTAATCGCAATTAAACCAAATTTGATGGCCAAACAATGACTACGAGACATGAACATCGGGTCAAAATCACGTCAGATAAGTAAACATTAACGATGATTGAACTTACATAAAATTTATGTTTAATTTCTTGTGTGAATATCCTCACATTCTACAATATTTTGTATAATTTTGAATAAAAGAACAATTTAAATTAAAAATGAAGTTAAAGGACTAAATTTTTTTTATTTTAATTAACGAACTAAATGAAGGGACTGATAATATCATTTACTCTTAAATATTATTGAATTTATCCCATTAAATAAACCATTTAGTCATTTAATTTGGCCTTGTATATATTACTAAAGCTATTGCATAGTCAATTGTATAGGCCAATCCAATGACTGAATGGTTCATTGATGGGGATGTAGTTTTTCCCTATATTATATACACTCTAACTCATAATAAAAGACGTTTTAGAGTTTTCCAAACAGATTAAGATAAAAAACTCGATATACCAAAAACTAAACTCACTACGCCATGTATCACATGCTAAAATTAATACGCGTGTTATTTACATAAATTTCGATATTAGTTGTATTGTTCGTTATTAAGCATCCACGTACGGTGCTAGCTATATAGGTACGTACTTTTCATATACAGGAATAAAGACCAGAGGATTAAATTAATTAATCATTGAAAAATATAACACCTATAGATCGAGTTTTCTTTATCTTAATTCTTAATTTATCAATTTCGAACTTTTGATTAATTTATTTAAAAATCTATAGTTATAAAGAAGATAACCCTTTTTCACAAATTAACTAATTCATGAATTTTATTCAGCCTATTTAGCTAAGCCCTACGAAATGAACCCCTATAAATTAATTGATATCCCCTTCTCGAAATGTTTAAGAATTTAATTAATCTCAAAAAAATTAATTTAATTTGGTCAGCCCCTCATTCACTGCAATATTATAAATTGATCATTTTGGATTGCATTGCTGGCATTCCATATATCGTGCAAGGTTGCAAAATTAAATTAACTATGTATTATTAATTACAAAAGGCTAGCTCCCTATATATATATTCTTCTAAATTCAGAAATACATTATTTATTTACCAACACAATTTCCTTAACACTAATAGTAATGAAAACGGTAATTATAGGGGTTATTTGTAGTTTTTTTCAAAATATTGGAGAGGCAAATGTAATTCACCCAATAAGTTATGTTGTGAGATAAAAGAAGTACTTGTACATGTTAATGGAAAATGACGATATTATTGTCAAAGTAATTATTTATCGAATAATTTAGTATCAGAACAATTTCGTATGTATTTATATATAAAATTATTTTGAATGGTAAATTATAACTTTAACAATAACATTATATATTTGTCATTTTTTAATATATTTTTTCATATTTTAGAATTGTATGATTTCATCAAGAATTTAAACTTCTAACACGTAAAATACATTATTCATTATAGTTTTTCTTACTTTTTACTTATTTTCTTACCTTTTTTTAATTTGTGAATTACTATTTATAGTCACATCATAAAATAAATAAATAAATAAAAAGTACCAACCCGACCCTTCTTTTTGGACCAAACAAATCAAATGAAATCTAGAAGTTGATTTTTTTCAAAAAATAATACAAGTAATAATTAAAGTAATATGCATGTTGCATTTACATTTTAAGGTGTAAAGAGAGAAATCACTGCTTATTTTTCAAGTGTGACTGAACTACCTTGATTTGAATTTCTCTGAAACTCAAGATAGATCAAAATAAGTCCACTCTTTCTTGAACCTAAACCCAATAACTAACCTCTTGACTAACGACTTATTTTGTTGCAGAGTGACTCTAGCCTTGAGAGAATGAGAGCTAAAAGAACGGAGATAAAAGAAGTAGAAAAGTAGACTTGCGCACGAAGAAATAAGAAGAGAGTATGACATGACTATAGAAAGATGTAAAGTGAAATAAAAACATAAAACCAAGAGTTCTTACTTGAAGACCAGCCGAGAAGTCGACTGTTTACTTTCTCGCTAGGTGGTTAATAACCATCACGACATTAGCTAGCTTGGTGGTAGTTAATAATCCAATCAAACTAATATACTTTCTCACTACACAAAAGTTTGCAAAGCCACCAGCTCAATACCCATATAGCCACCACGTTCGGCATTTTCGGCTGGTGGCTATTAGAGGGGTGGCTTTGTTACGTAAAAGCCACCGGCTTAAAACCCCGGTGGCTTTTACGAAAAAATAAACACAAAGCCATCGGTGCAAGTATACCCTGCCGGTGGCTTTGTCCGCACTTAAATAAAATTCAAGGCCACCGGGTGGATGTATACCTGGTGGCTTTGTGTCGAAAAAGTAGAAAACAAAGCCACCGGGTTGGAAGTATACCCGGTGGCTTTGTGTCGAAAAACTATATAACAAAGCCACCGGGTTTGAAGTAATTCCGATGGCTTTGTGTAAAAAATTTAGAAAACAAAGCCACCAGGTTGTGTCAAAAATTTAGAAAACAAAGCCACCTACTTTGAAGCATGGTTATTAAACTCGTATGTTGACTCGTAAACTCGGACGAGTCTATGAGCCAACTACACACAATCGAACCTCTGTGATAAAAACTAGTGCTAGTACACTGACCCCGCCTTTAAGTGCAAACAACCACCCTGCACCTGTGCTGCTTTTATAAATGAGATCTCATCACCAAAATGTCTCTCCAGCCGATGTGGGACATAGAAATCCGCACGGAAAAAAAAAGTTTATTTGCTTCAGCTGGGACTCGAACCCCTGTGATAAAAACTAGTTCTATACTCTTGGGAATTTGGAATTCCACTAGGCCAAGGATGTTTATGTATTTATATTCAAAATTTATATTATAAACATTTCTTTTAAAATTTGTGGGTTTAGTTACTCTAGTAATTTTCTCTTTTGAATGTTATTTTTTTTCTAAAAGCTGTTGTTTTCTATTAAACTACTAATTTCTCACTCATGTTCGAAACTCGACACATTTTCAAATATTTTTCATTTCCTTTTAGGGCCGGCCAATTGCTTTTTTTTTTCCTTCTCTAAAACATGTGTATTCCTATTAAATTTATAATTACTCACAATCAATTAATAATCTAGTAAAAATATTGAAAATGGTAATTTATTTATTTTATTTTCAAATAGTAATCATACTAATTCTACCTATATTTGTTCCAAACATGCACATTTAACCTTTATAATTAAATTTAAATGATAATTAATAGTTTATAACTCTAGTTGTATACATATGTCATTTCATTATACGTTTTAACAAGTAACAATTAAACCTACAATTTAAAATATCTGATTCAATTCAACCTATTCTAAATTGAAAATCAAAACTACAAGTTTAGAATATATCAACCAATCCAACACTCCCAAAGTCACAAATAACTCCTAACAATAATTACCAATCAATAAGTAGTTAAAATTTGCACAATCCTTGCAGGAGCAAATAACGGAATCTGTATCTTTAAAGGCAAACGAAATAAATTTCTCAACTTCGGTTGCATATTCATCGCTTAGCCGATCACCGCCTTAAATTATGGAATTGCGATCCATACTTGGGTAAGACACCCTAAAAATGAAGAACATAAACGAGAGCATATTAGAGTACATAAGAAATCAAATTTGGTAGGGAACATGTTATCTGAGATTTCCCCCGAGTCGGAAGTGTTCTCGGACACCCTCCAGTACACTAAATAGAGCAAGGCGGAAGATATAATATCATTTTTACTATGGTACAGGGTATCCGAGTTGGCACACGACTCGGACGTGCTGTCGTGCACCCACCCGAACTCAAAATACAACATTTTCTCACAGTAAAAAGAAACCATTTTTGCAGAAAACAGGGTATCCGACTACTTGCCCGAGTTGGACGTCAGATCATACACCTTACAGTCCCATAAATTAAGTGATTTCCAAGGCAAAAAAAATCAGTTTGGTTGGGGAACAGGGTAAATCAAGTGTGCTAAATACATACTAACACTATCGCTGTAATGAATAACGAGAGGCAAAAGTAGAACAACTGGCGATTCCGATTTGAGTAGTTAAATAATGTACACCGTATCTCAACCATAAGAAAACTAACCAATATAAGAAATTCAATCATAATTGAAATAATTTACCGGACACTACGTGGTCTTCAAGAACACAAGAAATTTTGTGGGTGTTGCTTGATAAAGGCGACGCGCCGTATAATTTACCGGACCGTGGGATCAGTTTCCTTGAGTAATCAACGATGCAAGGGGTTTTAGAAGTGTGTTGCAGTTGATGTAACCATACAATGACAATTGAGTGTGTACGTATTTATAGGAAAGCTAGTTAATAATTAATGAAAAAAATATGTATTTCCTAAACCATTTAGATTTCTAAATCTACATGCATGCCAACGGTGTCCATAAAGACATATGTCGCAAAAATAAAATGGCAACCTCTTAGATTACTAAATCTAAACGGTTTCCATGTCTTTAATTAAACAAACAGTACCTGATTTCCCAGTAGGTAGTTACCTATTTGGTTTATATTTAATCGAATATTAAACCAAACAGGAATATAATTGAGGGACTAAAACTTAATATCCCTCTCATAATTTCGGTCGATGTTGTAGCTGTACAAAAATCGGATTAAAGACACCATAAATTTTATGAACAAATGGCTTTGTACAAAATCGGCCATATAAAGCCACCGGAATCAACGCACCGTGGTGGCTTTGTACAAAATTAAACAATAAAGCCACCGGTCTCACATTCTGCAGAAAGCCACCGGGTTCTTATAAACCGGTGGCTCTATTGGTTGGTTTTTATAAAGCCACCGGTTTTGAGGCATCCGGTGGCTATATGTGGGTGGCTTTGACAACTTTTGTAGTAGTGTCTAATTGCTATTCTACCTGATGTGAGAGTTATGAGCAAAGTATATTGATTTTTATTTTTCATCAACGTACGTATAATTCTCAAACATAAAATTTTCGTTTCTGGCTAATTTTTTTATTTTAAAAAAAAACAAAAATCTAAGATTATCCAGCGATTATATTGAATCAACAAAAATTAATTGTTTTCCCTGCCGTGAGTGGACGACAATAGATGTAAGTTTTCTTACATTGACCACTATATATCCATCATTATTTTGGTCAATATATAAAGTCATTTGGATTGAAAATTAATTAGTTTTTTTTATAAAAAAAAAGATGATGTTGATGGGGTCACTATCATCGCTTGAAGCATATGACTGTAAAGCAAAATTATCTCAAATGAAAATGTCACTTATATTTATTTTATATATATATATATATATAATATACTTATTTATTTTGATAAATTTTAGTAGTTCTTTCTTTGAAAAACCTAGCTATATCTGGCTAGCTAGCTAACATTTCAGATGAAAACTGTGTTCGTTTGTCCTTTTCTTCCGATACATTAATTTGTGGTTTACAATTAACTTGTTATCTTTAGAAAGTAAGGAAATTAGCGAGAAAAATTGCGACAAATTATTTATTTTATCTTTTGTACCTTACGACCTATAAAAAATTGTACATTTCAAAACTAAATTATTCTCTTTTTCTTCTTCTTTTGAGTTTTATGAACGAATTCAGTTGGGTACTTAGACGAGAAGGCCGAAAATTAAACTATTCTAATTGAACCGATGGATTGTAATTTGAAAACTAAAATATTCAAGAGTTAATTCGGTAATTTGATAGAATCAAAAATTCATTTAAATAATTTAAACAAATATCAAGAGGGTTTTAATAATTTACCTTAATTCTTAAGATATTTGTTTGTGGAGCACATATGTAAAATTTTATGAGTAATTAAAAAAATGCAAGCATGCTTAATCAACACATCACTCTCACATATGATCGGATAGCACTACTTCATATAAAAATGTATTTACATGAAAATATTAATTACAATGATTAGAGAAAAAGTAGTTGTTTGTTGAAAGGCCATTAATTATAGAGTAATTGTAATGCTGGTCGTCTAATTTTCTTTACTTTTTGAGCTTCATATTCTAATCAATTTAAAATTTTCAAATAAAGTTATTCATTTAATTTGTTCAGTTTTATTTTAGGTTTTTAAAAAAAGAATAAAATTTATATTTATATTAAATAAGAATAAAGAGTCTTTATGTTGCGTAACCGAAGTTCTCGTTTCAAAAAAATAATAAAGTAACCACGAGTTCAAAATTTATAAATACATCATATATTATTTCTTTCCTTTCAGCAGAAATGTCATGTTTATATATAATCCTTTCGTTCCATTAGAATGATCCATCTTGATAAATGTATAACTTATTATAAATGTTAAGGTACAACAGCTAAAAAATAACTAATTTGACACTAATAATTCCTTTTATATCCTTACTTTTTAAGTATGGACTAATTGTGGACCACAAATGATTATATTAGTAAGGGTAGGAGGTGTAAAAAAATTGAAAGTGAACTCTTCTAATAGAATAAAAAATATTTCTCAAAATGAACTCTTCTAATGGAACAGATGGATAGTATAAAATACAGCTTCATATTTTTCAAATGACTCAAACGAAATTTAAAATTTCTTAAAGAGGTTATTTCACACCCAAATATAAGTACCCTCCATTTTCATTTACAAATATAAGTACCCTCATCTTCACCAAACTCAGCCTAAGCAGTTTGTATTATTGGGAAAATCTGCAATCTTCAACTCATTAATTTGTAATCTTCTCACAAACTTCCAAGAAAATAAGTGAAGAAATCTGATCTTTCTCCCTTTGATCCTTTGATGACTGCTAAGCCAAGTGCGCATGGCAACTGATCAAGCAAATCAAATTCCATGCAATACATAAGAAGATTAAAGATTCCTTTTTATGTAAGTTTGGCACATGAGAACGAGAATGGATGGTATCTCATATCCGTGAATAGATCTTAAACTGCCTTTTAAATGATATAATAATTTAAATTATTATATTTTTGTACGTACCAAATATAAGAATTTCAATACTATGAATCAGATGCATATTCTCCCTATTCTTATTCTCGTACACCAAATGCATCATTCAATTTCAAAAAAGAAAAGGAAAAAGACTAATAAAATTAAATAACCTCTCCCATGAGTCACGCCCCTCCTTTTCTTATTCTTTACTTTTCAGCCCAAGGTAGATTAATGGATGGTCCCAATTGATTCCCCTAATAGTCTATGAAATACCCTTTACAAAGTGTTGGTGGTAAATTAAAAAGAAGAGATAGTGACTGATGGATTGATGGAGAAATGCACAAATGTTAGATTAAATTAATTTACTTGCCAGAAAGGTTATGAATTATTACATTTTTAAGGGAAACATTTCAAAGAGATTTTAAGAAATTTGGACCATTATTCATACACAATTCTACATAACATGATGAACTCGGCACCACCATTAAAAATCTGCCTTAAAAGTAGAGATAGTAATTTTATTCTATGTTTTGGAAATGGCTTTAGAATTCATTCAACCACCATGGACAATTGTATCTTTATTTGATAAGATTTCGCTCACTTTGGAGCACCTATACTATATACAACTCACACGAGGCATTCTAGTTGTCGGACTTGCACTGCACACCACAATATACTACGTTGGGGACTTGCACTTGAACACGATACACCACGTTGGGGATGAGCAACTTAAACACCACGTTGGGGACTACGTCACTGTGGACCTGTACATTACACATCAATACACCACCACCGGAGTAGCTCCTAAAATCTTGACAATAGTTTGTTTTAAAATTTGCAAATCTTGTACGTCCCTTGACCTCAATGTCTATGTGATTTGCCACTTGAGTTAGGGATGACTCACAAGGTTAGTAATCTTTGGCATGACACGAAAATCTGAATCAGACCTAACACATTATAAGTAATCCGTCAACTTGAACATGACCCGATTGTTACCCTCAAGAGACAATTTTTGACAATCTTTGTATGACACGGAAATTCAAATCAAACTTAACACGTTATAAGCAATCCGCCAACCCAAAACACAATTCGGTTACCTCGATCTCCTACTTAAAAATGCCTAACTTTGTTGGTAAGGCTACTAAAACTCAGTACCTCTCTGCTCTATTGCAGTTAAGAAGTGGTTTTTGCCACTTCTTTGCATAAATTATTACAATTAAGTACTGGAAATCCCACTTGCATAAACAAATTGAATGGTGTCTAAGATTAGAGAACTGCAAAATGAACAATTAATTTAGTGATTTCATTTGCAATTGGAAGGCTGGAGGATGGAAGAAAAGAAAAGAGCCAGTTAAGATTGGCTTGTCAAACCAAAAGGGAGTTTTCAACCTTCAATATTATGAAGGTCCACTTTCCCACTCCCACCACTTTGTTTTGCCACAAAAATAGACATTAAAACAAAGATTCAGATTTGAGCTTTTTGGTGTTTTTCATTCTTGATTTGATATGGCACTACTACTTTTAATAGTGCAAATAGGTTACATTAAGCGCTGTAGTGGCCATAGAAATTAGAATCAGAAATTTCCTCGTACATGCATGCTTCTCTAATTATGTTCTTTTTTTTCTTTTTCTTTTTCTTTTTTGGGGGGGGGGGGGGGGGGGTGGGGGTGGGAGAAGAAAAACTACACTGTCCATTTGTTCACATTTTTAGTATAATAGATCAATAAGAGGAGATAATCACTAAATATGACATATCACTACTACAAAACACGATGCGAGTTTTGCGCTGCTCCCGCCTCCAATACGGCCGCCACCATATTGTTGGACCCACCTCCAATAAGAGTGGAGGCGGGTGCTTCGAAACCCTCCTCCAATAAGAGTATTGGATGCGGGTGCTTCGAAACCCGCCTCCAATAAGAGTATTGGAGGCGGCCCTTCGAAACCCGCCTCCAATACTATTATTGGAGGCGGGTGCCAATAATATGGCGGTGCCCATATTGGAGGCGGGGGCGTCGCAAAACCCACCTCCAATAGTATGTTTTGTAGTAGTGTATTTGGCCGCCTATTTAGTGACACTTTTATAAATAATTTTCACTCATTTCATTAATTCTATATAGGTTTGCAGAATCCCACTTTTTATATAGAGTGGGTGAATGAAATATATATATATATATATATATATATATATAGGGTAAAATCAACTTTATTAATTAGCTATTCGAGTACATTGAATGTACATTGAGGGGATGGGCTTTTCTAAAAGGGTAAAAAGTTGGATTTTTTCCCCCAATATTTATATTGGGGTCAAAAATTACCAAAATAGATAATTTTTTTTTTTCATTCCCAAAGTATAAAAAACGAAGTTGGGAGATTCGTTTTCATTGAAAACGAATTTCCCAACTTCGTTTTCTTCAAGAATAACACAAAAAAAAAATAAAAAAATAAAAAAAAAATCTTTAAAGAAAACGAATTCATGATTTCGTTTTCCAAAGAAACGAATTCCATGATTTCGTTTTCTTTGGAAAACGAATTCAAACGAATTCCTTCCTTCTTTTTTTTTTTATTTATTAATTTCAAATTAATATTTTCCTTTTTTGTTTTTTTATTAATTTCATTAATTCAAAAGAACCCCCATAATTCGTTTTTGAGTTATTATGAAAAAAAGCAAAATATAATTATATAACTGAAATTTTAAATTGTAATTTAATAAAATT
Organism: Leptodermis oblonga; assembly: GCA_016801395.1. Classification (NCBI taxonomy): domain Eukaryota; kingdom Viridiplantae; phylum Streptophyta; class Magnoliopsida; order Gentianales; family Rubiaceae; genus Leptodermis; species Leptodermis oblonga. Next base: position 11,177,156 of record CM028758.1, on the reverse strand, counting down.
TTAGAGGAAGTAATTTACGGCATTTTTTTAAATGGTGGTCAATTACCTTTGTCTTCTTTATTCTCTCCATTTTCTATATTATTGCGCCTGCCTAATCCCACTAGTATTCCCTATGTAAGCTCATTTAAACTAAAAACAATTAAAAATGAAAACATCAATATCGGTCTAATGTTATTTCTCTTTAAGAGAAACGAATTTATGAGTTTTGTTTTTAATGGAATTAATTATTTTTAAAACATAAATGTGTGACTAAATTTTTAAAAATAAATAAATTCCCCAAATTCATTTATACGGAGATTTTATGTATTTCAAAAAATGCCGTAAATTATTTCTTCTAAAATTTTATTGAATTACAAATTAAAATTTCAGTTATATAATTATGTTTTGCCTTTTTTTTATTTTTTGTAACAACTCAAAAACGATTTACGAGGGTTCGTTTCGAAAACCCTAAAATTTGTTTTTCATTAAATAATATTTATTTTTTAAAAATGAATAAAAACTTAGAAACATGTTGGTGAACCGTTTTCAATGAAAATAATTATTTAATTTTTTTAAAATTCGTTTAAATATAATTATTTTTATTTATTTTAAAAATCATTTTAGTGGAATTCGTTTCTTAATGAAATTAATAAAAAAACAAAAAAAGAAAAAAATTAATTATGTGTTTATTAACAAAAAAGAAAAAATCATTTTAGTAATTAGCAATTACTAAAAAACAAAAAATCCTTTTGAAAACGAATGCATGGAAAACGAATTCCAAGCATTCGTTTTCAAAAGGAAACGAATGCATGGAATTCGTTTTCTTTTGAAAACGAATTCCATGAATTCGTTTTCAAAAGAATTTTTCTTTTTTTTTTTTTGGTTAGTTTGGAAGAAAACGAAGTTGGGGGATTCGTTTTCATTTGAAAACGAATCTCCCAAAAACGAATCCCCCAACTTCGTTTTCTATAGTTTGGGAATTTTAATTTTTTTTTTGTTTATTTTGGTAATTTTTTCCCCCAAAATGAATATTTAGGTAAAAAAATCGTAAAAAGTTGCATTGAATGTATATAAAAGGTAGTATTAGAAATGTAAAAAATATTTCTCATAAATAAAGAAAGGTAGTCCATCCCTTTGAGACATTCAATAAAATTAGAAGAATACAAAAATAAAAATTTGTAAAAATATGAATTTCTATAACAACTATATGATATATGTGACACTATTTTTACACTCTTTCAACCTATATATATGTTGTTTTTACTCAAAGAGCATAAAAATATGTTTTGTTTGTTGTTTGTTGATTTAGTGCTCGTGGTTTTCCCAAATCAAAAAAATCGTCCAAACCAAATATTTTTTGGTTAAAATAGTTCGATTAACATGATTAATGGTTTGATCTTTTAACCAAACCATTTGTAAGAAGTGATTAACGGTTCTGTTATTGGTTTTATTAAAAAAAAAAAATGGTTAACCGGACCGAACACCGCGATTTGGTGCGATTTGGGTGGTTAACCGAAAAATTGTTATTTTTAAACATACATAATATTGATATTGTTATTATTATTATTATTATATAATTTACATTCATATTTATATTTTAATTTTTAACACATCCACATTATTCTTTAAAAATCTATAAATTTAAGATAATACCTCAATTTACTTCAATTGGCAAAATAGTTGCAAATTTGCATTCATAATCCATTCATATATTAGGCATACACACGAAAAAGTCTAAAATACCTAAAATTTACAACTGATTGGCTTAAACCGTATCCTAACTGATCATCTATTCCTAAATCAATGGCCCGACATAATTGTTCAGTTATAAAATTATGATATTATAAAATTTTAAGATAATACACTACGATGTCCTTTTGTTTTTTAAACTCTTTATCAAATAATTTAAAATGGTGACCAAATTCGAAATTATTTGTTTTTTGGTTTTGGTAGACCTACCCTTAGAAAAATCGAAATAATCAAAAAATTGTCATCGAAATCTGAAAAAATCACACCATGAACACCCATACTTAAAACCATGAGTTAATTTTTATTCCTCTTAAAATATTTAAGCAATAACCATGACCAGTCATCATGAATGGACCTTTTTTTTTTTTTTTTTTTGGACGAAAGTAGACTTTTTTTCTTTCTTTCTAAAGTTAGATTTAAAATTTAGATTTAAAAAAAAATCCTGAAATATTAGGGTCAAAATCTATAATTCAGAATATTTGTCATACTAAAGGGGCATTAGGTTGAAATTAGGGCTCAATCAAATTTGGGGATTTGAGGTGTTATTGGGACGAAGTCGTGGAATGGCACTGTTTTTGCTCATTTACCGCAGGAATAGTTTTTCTTCTTTGCTGAGACTTAGTTTATTTCCTTTCTTTCTTTTCAAGTTTTAGTTTGTTGCTTTAATGATGTCATGTGAGCTCACTCAATTGACAACTATGCATTCGGTTATGCAATTGAGTGAGAGTGGAGATTGTGTGTCAGATATATTCCTTTGCTAAGGAGGTAGAATAATGCTTTTGGTATTTTGCTAATTTCTCATCTAAAATCTTCTACATCTCATCTCCATTCTTTTCTCATTTCAAATTCCTTGCTGATTCTTTGCTCATCTTTTTATGCAATTTTGCCTTGCAAATTGCCTAACAATATTCCATAGCCTAATTTTGCACTTAAAAAAGCTTACGGCCCAAAGATTTGGCCCAACATTCATTAATTGGGCCTCACTTTAAACAAACTCAGAAAAGGAAATTGGGCCTCGCTTGAGGAAAGTCGTTTACGAGTCTGTTCCTTCTTCTTACGCCTTATTCCATGAGCCATATTCTCGTCTTGAGGTGGAGTTTTATGGCTTCGTTGCTGGATTCTTGAAGCTGGAGCGATTTTGAGGAGTCACACTCGTTATACAGATTACAAACGCTTGAAACAAGGTATCAAAAAAATTTAATCGTTTTCCTCTTCAACCTGCAGTGTAATCTTAATTTTTCTATTTTTAATCTTTTTTCTCAATCATTTTAAGAAGTAGAATTTGATTTGTAAAGTTGATTACTGAATTACAAGACACTTTAGACAATTTATGATGCTTATATGCTCATCTGGGATCGCTGGAACTGAACCTGCAGATGGAAAGTTTGTTGCTTTGTTAAGTTTAGTATTTGGGATTTTGCATTCTTGGGCCACTGAAAAGGACATTCATTTTCTAGAAAAAAAAAAAAAATGCCTTAGCGATTTGGAGAAGAACTGGGATTCTTGGTTATTGTTGTTATACTGGATTCGTAGGGAACCTAGAAATATCTGCTGATTAGGCCGTAGACCGATTAGTTCTTTTGGGACCTGACTGCTGAGTTCCCAATTTGAAGGAATTCTTTTGTGGCCGTTTCCCGTAAGTCCTACGAATTGTCAGGGAAGGAATATGGGCATGGCAATTGGTGCTGTCCTCATCCATTGTATTCTTCAGCAACACATATCCAACAATTTACCCATTGTAGTCCTCAGTAACGTAGAGCTATAGTAGCGAAGAGAATATGTGGCAAACCATGTTTAATTAAGGCTGATTAGAGGGGATATTCAGAAGGGTTTTTGATTCAGGAACTAACAGTTGGACTAGGTTTATACTCTTTTCTTTTTTTGGTTCTCGAATGCAGATGCAATTTTTTTCTTGGTTCTTGATGCTTTCAAAATTTGTGTGGTTCTTGATATTGGTGGATTTTATTTTGTGGTTGCTGATGATGCTGCACCTTTTTTTAAATTTTTGGTTGGCTGGATAGTTTTCTGCTGCAATGGTTTTGTTTTGGTAATTGGGGAAAATTATTTGATACTGGAATCACTTCTGTTTTATTTGTGTTTTTAAATCACTGATGTATAGATGGGTTTAATAATTTAAAATCATTGTTTCTTTTATGCCATCCCTGCAGGATCTGGTCACAACTGACATGTGAGTGTAATCATGGATGCAAAAGCTTTGGCAAAATCTAAAAGAGCTCATTCTTTACATCACAGTAAGAAGCATCACCCAAATCCTACATCTAGAGCAACTGCTGGTTCAGTTACAGCTACTAGTGGTAAGAAGACAACCAGCAAACAAGATAAAGATAAACCTAATCAGTCTCAGGTCCCAAAAGAACTCCCTTCAAATTGGGACCGGTATACGGATGAGTTTGAGTTAGGTTCTGAAGAGTCACCTCAAGTCAGTACCAGTCAGGCATCTGATATTGTTGCAGCAAAGAGTAAAGGCGCAGACTATGCTTACTTGATTTCTGAGGCCAAATCCCAATTGCAAGCAAATTCTTCTTCTGATAGCTTTAGTTTATCTGATGATGTTCTAAATGGTATATTTCTCACCTGGATGATTTCAAGTGTTTAATGTGGTTTAGAAATGAAAGGGCTATATGATTACTTTTGCTTTTCCTTACACCCAGAAATATAGCTGCCATCAGTTATATAAATTTACATATTGAACTTCTCTCGTAGACAAAAATACCCAGTAATGTCCAAACAATTGTTATATCTGAAAAATACTATCCTATCACCAGTAGATTTAGCCGTACATATTTTTGTGATTGTCTCATTTCAGTCAGTCTTACACATAAGCCGAGCAGAGTGTTTAATACTAGATTGAGCATTTTTACCATCCTACTGAATCTTTAGTGTGATTGAATGTTCTTATTTCTCTCTAGTTTGATCAATTGATGCAGCTGCAATTCTGTTTGACCAGTTTCCGTTTAGTAATAAGGATTGCCTCTTCTTGATGCACTTTTTGCATCAAATTGGATAATAATATATCTATCTCTTACATTTGCAATGTATATGAAAGGTTTAGGATCCGTACTTCCTTCTGTACTTAAGCTATCTAATATCAGTTATAACATTTGATTCAATTTTGAATAATCGTTGCTGTGTATATGTATGGTAGACACCCTGAAACCTATACTCTTATCTCTGCAAGGGCCTTAAATATGTTAATGATGTATACACAAATCAAAGATTCAGGAGAACTGAAGTTATCCACATAAGATTAGCTCAAAACTACACATATTAAGAGATATATGTTATATTGAACCCTCTTAAGATTTTGTTATTTTTGATAACATATCTCTATGCTGTGTGCATGTACACAGATATGTACACACTTGAACACTATTCTTTCTCTTTGCTTTTCTAAGGTTTTTAAGTTAAAAGTACTGAGAAATCACTTCTAAATTTCTTAGGCGTCCATCAGGGACAGGGTCCATTGCTTTCTGTTGAAGGGCAACGTTTGCTATCATGGATTTCAGATGACAATTTTCCATTTGGTGATAAAGGAACTAGTAGCCAAGAGGTAATCCCTTTCTTACTTAGTTTCTCTTCGTGTAATCATCCTTGCTTGCTTATTGTGTCTGGATTTCAAAGTTTATGAATTAGAAGGCTTTCCACCTATCTCTGACATGAATGAGTTAGCTTCTGAGGAACAGTTTTTCCTTCTGATTTTTTTTTTTTTTAAATCCTTTTCTTTAAAACAAACCATTTTCTTTTCCTTTTACTTATTGCTACTTTGAATTGCACCTTTTGGGCTGTATACATGTTAAATAGTTGTTTGAGGAACCAGAGTAGTATACAATAAACAACACAAAACATTGCATAAAATCTAGAATAAGGTTGAACTGGCCAAGCATCATATATAGTTTATCAGGCTTTAAAAATAGTTAATTAATCATTAGATTACTATGTTCTGGGATAGTACTCTAATGGTACATAGCTATACTATGTTTTACTCTCAGCTGAATCTGTTTCAAATATCAGCTTATTAACTTTGGTGAATAGGATAAAGAAAGAAACAATTCAAGTTTCAGTTAGTTTATTCTCCTAGAACTAATCAAGTGTTCATGCTAACCTAATGGAAATCAGTAAGAGGTACTTTTATATGTTTTTTTTTAACAAAGTGATTACTTTATTCTCAATAATAACATCTATAGACGACATGACTGGGAGGCCAGGCACGTCTTTAGATGGTTCTGAGGTTATAGCTAACTGCTCTAGGCAAGCTTTTATGGAACTTATTTTCTTATCGGAGCATATTTTTTTGTTCTCGTTTCATTTGTTTACTTCTTATTCTTGCAGGCATCATTTCTCTCTCTCAATTTACATTCTCTTGCAGAACAACTTTCAAAAGCAAGTTTAGTGGAAAGGCTTTTTATAGAACCGGATGTATTGCCTCCAGAGTTGGTATCCATGATTACTCCTGTTGACTTTCTTCAGTTAACTAGAAAATCTTTCTTTATTGTTTTTTTTCGTTTATATCAAAAATAGATACGGTATGGAAGATGGCTCCATAAATTTTGTGTACAGGCCAACAGTCTTTTCTTCTGCTGGCATAGTAATCTTTTCCTATTTTGCAATGTTTTCATCTGTTGTAGGTTTTTTTTATTTTCAGCTAGTATCTTCCTTGATTTAGGGTATTTCTGTGTACCTTCCCTTGATGAGTTGCTTGCGAATCTTATAAGCCTACAAAGCAAATAGTCGTTTGCTCAGCATCTTATATAATTACTTATCATTTTTCGACTCATCTTGCAATGATATGGTGGCCTAGTCGTTAGAGGGTGGTGATGATATATTGATACGTATAGATTTGGATATTAAGCTAAAGAAAACTGAACCCCAAAACTTATGCTGTAATAATTTTTTTCAATACTTTTCGGGAGATCTGCTGCATGTGCTGTTGTGTTTGGACTTTTCGGTTAATACTTTTTGGTATTTGGTTTTATATCAACTTTTTGTGGAAGAAATTAGTTAATATTCTCAATGCAGCACTAATCTTCATTTTGAAAAATATCAAGTATTCAATCACTTGTGTAAAAAATTTCCCACCCTTAGCTTTATAACTTGTATCAGTAGGAAATATTTTTTATATTTGAGACTGCATCTGCTACTGTGCTGAAATACCATGCTTTTTGTTTATACTTTTTGTGTCTTAAATAACTATACATTGCAGTTTTCTGAATTACAAGCAACCAATGAGAAGAATCCTGATGGGGCTGAAGCGGCATTCAGTACTGAGGCAATTGAAACTGCTTTAGGTGGGCAAGTTTCCAATAGTAATATGAAAGAACACAGAAGCACCTCTCTATCTCCTGAACAAAATTCATCTATCACTAGCACAAGCAGCAGCATCTCTGCCCCAACTTCTATGAACCAACCTGAGGATGACTTTTGGTGCAGTGGAAGCACTTCAGAAAAGTTGCCTCCAGATGTCCATGCAGATTCTGTTGCTAAAACCGTATCAAGGTTTGAGTCAGCACCTGCAGAGGCAGAGCTTGACATGCTTCTCAACTCATTTGATGAAATCTTTGATTCCCCGAGTGTGACAGAGAAATCAAGTTATAAATCTTCAAACACGCAAAATTCATCGATTCATTCAGTCTCAGTGCAACATCAGAGGAAAGGGCCTCCTGATTCGACAAACTTCCAAAGTATTAACATCAGCCTTGATGATAGTCTTGATGATCTACTCAAAGAAACCCCCAATCCGACCACTTTAACCAGTTCAAAAGGAGTATTACCAGTGCAACATCAGAGGAAAGGGCCTCCTGATTCGACAAACTTCCAAAGTATTAACATCAGCCTTGATGATAGTCTTGATGATCTACTCAAAGAAACCCCCAATCCGACCACTTTAACCAGTTCAAAAGGAGTTATACCAGTGCAACATCAGTGGAAAGGGCCTCCGGATTCGACAAACTTCAAAAGTATTAACACCAGCCTTGATGATAGTCTTGATGATTTACTCAAGGAAACCTCCAACCCGACCACTTTAACAAGTTCAAAAGGAGTATTACCAGTACATGAGGTAAATGTTATTCCCAATAATACTCCCTCTATTTCCCAACCTAATTCCAAGTCTAAAATTTTGGATGAATTTGATTCATGGTTGGACACAATTTAGTTGCTCAGAACCAGAAGGACTTCCTGTCCATGTATTTGCTGTAACTATCTTGTACAATTACGTGCCACGAGATTTCTTTCTGATGAGGATTCATTACAATATGGTGTTATTTTAAGTTTCATTTTAGTATGGTTAACTGGAATAACTACTGATTTGCAATGGCTATTATCTTGTTGGAGTTTGAATTGTTTTGTTTTGCTAGTCATTGTGTCTCTATGAATGCCACTATGAAGATTGCATTGTTGGTGATGCATTTGATTTTCAAAGACTTGACATCTGTTCACATTAGTCCATACATGTAGAAATCAAGACTTGATGATAATCTAGTTTTCAGCAAGTTGGACCAATAAATACTCTGCACCTGGACCATAACTCATCCACTATAGGCCATCCAAGTAGCTATACAGCATTTATGTGGATAATTTGTTTGACCTATTTCTTTCTGTTTTGGACAACTAAGATATGGAAGGGGATACTGTCCTCTTCCTGTTAGTCTGTCTTTAATTTGAATCTGCCGCTGATAATGCTTAGTCTCAATGTAGCAAGGAGATGAACATGGATGTTTTTAGACCTCAAAAAGGCGCAGCAGTGAAAGCTGTCGCCGCGTGAGCTGAGGTTACGGGGTTAAGTTGTGGTAAAATAGGGCTGCGTACATAAGTCCTTCCCCTAAATCCCACACAACCGGGAAGTTTTTATGCACCGGGCTGTCTGGGCGTAATATATACATTGTGGAAAATCCATGGGATCTTTGGATATTCACTGTTTTGTGGTTTCTTTGAGTTCCCAATCTCTATGTCGCATTATTTTGCAGACAATGAAGTTGGAAAACTTATGACTTGTGAAACACAGGCTTGAAATCATCATCATCATCAGTTGTGCTGACATTGGATCTCATTGGTCTGATTTGTATTAAAGAACCAGTGAAATCAACAGGAATATAATGCAGGCAAGGAAATCTGCAGCAAAGAATTTGCCTTTGAAGTATTACAGAAGCAAAAAAAGAAAGAAAAAAAAAATTTGTCATTTTATTTTAGAGAAGGAAAAATAAATCTTGATGGAGTGTAAACAATCTATCTCTAGGGCGAATTGGAGGAAGAAAAACCATGGGCTTAACTAACTTTCAATTTTTTATTTTTTTGGGGTTTGAGAGGATAGTATGCCGGTAGAGCCGCAAAACAGGCTTCCTCATTATGCGAGTTGAACCCACCCGAAGAGGAAAAAAGTTACAATAGGGGAGGGCCTGGTAGGCTCCAATATATCAATTTTATTAAAAAAAATTAGTCAATTTTTCGCAAACTAACCGACTTTTAATGGTTGCCCAAAAATGAAATTTTCTACCCGAAAACAAATTAATAATAGTAAAAACTGTTTTTTTTTTTTTTTTTTTTTTTTGAAAGGATAATAGTAAAAACTTGCTTGTGCAGGGATGATGTTGGTCAAGAAGATATTACTTTCTTTTGTTTTTAGTGTTGTTATTTAAGCCCATAAGGCTTGCATGTTGGCCACAAGCATATTACTCCGTAATAAAATATTAAAAAAATACGACATATTATTAGTAGGATTATTTAAATATATAGTGTAAGAACATTGTAAAAACATGCATTAAATTTAGTTTTTGATGTATTTCATATTGAGTTTAACCTTTGATGTATCGCTTTTAACTGCTAATGTATAACGGTTATGAGTTTATTAGCCTATAATGTATCGTGTATTGAGTTCAAACTTTGATGTATCACTTTAGCTGCTAACATGTCGTTGTTATGTTAAAACAACAAGTATCACATATAGTGCACGTATTGATTTTAGAGACAAAAGTATCTCCATTGGACCGTCAAACAAGATTCATATTTAAAATACTTTTTTATTTTTTATTTTTTTTTCTTCCTAGGAATCCTACTTATTATAAAAAGTTTATGAAGGACGGAATAGTATAATTCGAAAGACCACTATATTTCTCTACCACGAAAATGTGTTTTAGAGATATCTTTCTAATAGTTTTTTTTTAAATTTAAATATGTACTCTCCTCCAGTTCAATGAAAGAGTTTTATTTTCTCCAAATGTACGTATAATTCGTTTTAGATGATGTGTAATGGTGAACTACACATAGTCGTATGAGTTAGAGTAAACATGGTAAAATATAAAATTATATTAATTCAACACAAAAGTCTCTTAATAAAAGGGTGAAAAGGTTTTGAGTAAAGTCCCTATTTGGTCATTTAGGCTTAATGATCTTTTTGGTTCTTTACATTTCAAAACTATATTTTTGATCCTTACTTTTATTTTTTTGAACTATTTGGTCCCTTGACCGTTCAATCCGATGAAAAATATTAATATCACTCACGTGTTGTTCACACGACCCCGTTAGCGAAAGGGCAAACTTGTCGTTTAACCCGACAGAAAATATTAATATCACTCACGTTCCACTCACACGATTTCGTCAACAAGTGGCAAACTCGTCCCAACATCATTTTTAGCATCCCAATAATTATATTGGGACAAATATTTCTTTAGCTAACGGAGTAGTATGAACGATACGTGATTGATATTAATATTTTCCATCGGATTGAATTACCAAGGGACCAAATAGTTCAAAAAATAAATGTAAGAGACTAAAAAGATTATTAACAATATGTAAAGGACCAAAAAAATCATTTTGAAATATAAATGACCAAAAAGATTATTAAGCAATATGTAAATGACCAAATAGAGACTTTACTCAAAGGTTTTTTTTTTTTTTTTTCCCTCTCTTTTCCTACTTTAATATTAATATAATTAAAAATAATTATTATAAAAATCTCACCTACTTTTAAAATGTGTAGCACACTATAAATAAATGAAAATCTCAATTATTGTTGTCACAGTTTTTTTGGGGTATGTCAGCAGGACACGTCAGTGAGGGGGTGGGGTGAGGTAATCAACAAATATTGCCTTTTGGAAGATTTCTGTGATTAGCCGCCACGGCGGCCACCCTATTAATTCTATGCTCATTCCTTCCTTTAGTCAGAGTCAAGCTAAAACATTAATCTCAATATTTATCAACTAAACCTCGTTTATTAGTATTATTTTGAAGAAACCCCTAAATAATTATTATTTTTATCAAATTCCTCCCCAACTAATTGTAACAATTAGAACTCATCAATTTTATTTTATTTTTAAGACAAAGTAAGTTTTACCTCATTCTTGACTTTGCGTGTTATGGATAGCTGTAAACTTGTATATAAATTTTAAATCAGATTATTTTTGAAAATGTATTTAAAAATTAAAGACTTGAAAATAGTGAGTACTCCCTCTGATCCAAAATAAGTGTCATTTTAGAAATTTTCAAACAAATTAAGAATCCATTAAAAATTTATTTAAATGACAAATAACTCCATAGTTGTTGTAATATGATATTACAAGGAGTGTAGAAGTTGTAATCCAATTGTACTCAATTTAGTATTTAAGATAATCATAAACTCTAAAAAATAAATTAAGACAAGGGCAAACTAAGAAAAATTTTATTTTTTTCTAAACCGTCACTTATTTTGAAAATTTCTAATCCCTCTAAAATGACACTTATTTTGGATCAGAGGGAGTATAAATTATGGTTCAAACCAAGATTTAAATTGAGATATTATTCGACATAATAGCGCGTAAAATCAATGTCTCTCAATTTTATTTATATTTTGGTTAATCATCATCATTGGTAAGATATCCACCGTGCCAAATAGCAATTAAATAATTTACAAATATTCTATTATTTCCGCAACCACTACTGAAAATAAACCATCAATAAATGCTTTAATTTCAACTGAAATTTCAGTTTCTGTTTCAATTTTCTTTTTCTTTTCTATATATAATATAATATAATATAAAGAAATTTCCAACCTATTTTCCACAAACTCAAAATTTCCCATCTCCTTCCAGGAATTCAAGCACAACAAAGATGGAAATTTTCTCCCAAAAAAAAAAAAAAAAAACTTCCATAGAAAAACACTGTGATTTGTGAGAAATAAGAATTACTGAAACTAATTTACAGCCACAAGGCCCCAGCTTTTTTCAAAATTGGAGTCAACTCCCCAGTAATATGAGTAGCCATAACCCGATCCAACCCTCCGAACAACTGGCCGCCGATGAACACAGCCGGCAACTGTACCCCATCGCCGCCGCCGCTGATCCTCCCCAGCTCACTCACCACCTCCGCCTCCTCCTCCTCGTCAACCTCGTGCACCGGCGGATTCACTCCGAGACCTTGCAGCAACCGTTTCACCACGTGGCTCATGCAGCAGCCTCGTTTTCCGATCACGATCACCGCGTTCACCTTGATCGCAGTCCTCAGATCCGCCGCCGCCGCCCCTTTAACTTTATAGACCGAAGAAGAAGAAGATCCGCCGCCGCCGCCGGTTAAAGGGTTGTCTTTTCTCGGCATTGGGAGCCATGTTTTGTACGGCAGTGCTTCTTGCATGGCTTCACTGTGTTTTTTCGAAGAAATCAATGAATGGTTTATCGGAGGATTTTAAGGTAAACTCAGACAGAGCTTTGTGTGGTTAAGGAATATGAGAATGTCTTAGTTATATATATGTGGAGGAGGGGGGGGAGGGGTTAGGGGCGTGGTGGGGAGGGGGGTGGCTTGAAAGAGTCCGGCGTCAACGGCAGTTACGCTTTCTTACGCGTTACATATGTTGTGGCTTACGTTTCATCATGTCACACATTAGCTTTTGTTTTTATCTTTTCTACATCTATACATAATTAATTACACTGATTTTCCTCTACTTACCCATATTTGCATCCTGGTCCATTAAGAATTTCAAATTGTGTTGACTAGCTTCTCCAACAATTATTCGTAGAGACACACACACAAAATTACATGAAATGAAGTTAAGACAAAATAAATGAGTCAAAGTTTTGAAAATTACATAATTAATTTCTATTATTTTGTTGTTGTTTAACCGAATTATCATTTACTAACTTATCAATTACAAAGACGAGAAATTCAATTTGTAAAACTTTTGAAACAACATTCATGAAAATGAAGTTTGCCAAACATTGTATATAGCTTATTGGCTTTAATTTGTCTCTTACATCAATAGGAATCAATGAGAAGTAATGGATGGATCCAATTCATTTTTTTAATATATATATTTTGGTTTGAAAACTTAATTTAATTATATTGTAGTGATAGGATTGGCGTATTAATGTATATGGTTGAAAATATCAATACGTAATTTGATAGCACTTGATTTCTCACAACAAAAGTTCAATTAATATTGTTTTGATATTAAAATGTGACAATTTTATTAGAATATGAAAATTATAAGTTAGGGGATGATTTTGTGAAGTATGATAAGCTTTGGGGATTTCAATATAAATACTTCACAATAATTTGTGTCATTTCTTTTGCAGTGTGTCAAAATTGAAATAGTAGTATTATATTATTTGGAAATCCCATTAGCGACGTCCCACTGATTACGATATCCAGCCTCACCACGTCACCTATTTCTGTTCATTTAAATTATCTTAGTTAGTTTTTGTTATTTAGTAGAGTTCGGCCACACCCCCAAGTATTTGAGACTTGGGGTATAGAAAGAAGGGTAATTAAAATTGACCCATCAACATTCTATAAAATGATTTTTGACGCGATATGACACAATACAAAACTGATACATTAGACGTAACGTGTCATCTTATATAGAACTTGAGCTGTCTATCTCTAAGAGATAATTACGACAATATTTGACACGACACGTTAAAAGTAATCTGTCAATTTATAAATGACTCGAGTTATCACTCTGAATCAAGCATTCAACTTTAATATTTCAATATTTTGATACAATCAAGTAAAATTGTAAATGGGATTAATGGTGTCTTAGCATGTTACACTAAAGGGACACTCAAAGCTAACATCATCATATGTTATATTAATTACTTGAGAATTTGACTAATTTCAATTCATATGCATTTTAACAAGAAGCATGTCAACTTAATTATTTCACACACTATCTCTATAAAGAGCATAATTATCTTCTCTTTTGATTACCTTTTATGATGTTTGATATGAATGTAGGAGTATAAGAGTTTTTTTTTTTTTTTCCATGGAATATTATTTTGCGTTGTTTAATAATATTGTACTACAAATATTTTTATTGATATACTCTTCACCCATAACGCGATACGTATTCTCGTCACTGCTGATCAAATCCCTTTCGTTCATACAGATCAGATCACTACAAACCGAATACATATAAACTCTAATTCCTAACTATAAACATCTATAAATATTACTTAATCTATTCCATTTAAAATAATTCTGCTTAAAATTATACTTCAAAACTAAAAAAAAAGACATTATTAATGGAATAAAGAAATATACATGAACTACAAAAATAAGGAATTTTTTTTTCCCTCCTCTGAGTTGATTCTTTCTATCTTACTCCTTCTGTTCTCTAAAAAGTGTCTCCTTAGAGATTTGCACATAAATTAAGAAAGTGGGACAAATTATTCTTTTACCTCTATTTAAATTCCTTTGTTTAACAATAAATTTATAGGAATTTGTGTAAGGTATGTACATTTAGAAACATAAGGTAATTAATAGATCAATTAAATTAGGGGTGAAATAGGAAAATTCTTAACTTTTACATTAGAGTTTGAAAATGGACACTCTTTAAAGAGAAAAAAAAAAAATTTCTTAAAAGGACACTCTTTAGATAACAGAGAGAGTAAATGGCAGGGGCTTTAACGTGAGATTTGCAAGTTTGAGGGGGTAATTTGTAAATATGTATTTATAAAACAAAAATCTGAAAAATCATTCTTCAATTGATAAAGGGCCCATTGATAAATCCAGACAAAGACAGCCGGTCGTCACCGGATGCAAGAAACGCAGCGAAGTAGTGGGCATGAATCATCATGCTTAGGTGGGCATAACATTTATCTCCTCATTTTCAGCAAAGGCCACCCCCTTATTTAATTGAGGATTAGTTGTATGTATACTTGCGGGCATAGAAAATTATTTAAAGGTCTGGGATCAATTCATATCTCTATTAATTTTACTTATTTAAAGTATATGTTAGTAAAACTCTGTAAGCGCCTGCCTAATTTTATTATTTTTTTCTACAGTCACTGTTTTTATAACTTCTTTTTGAAAAAAATATACTAAAATTCGTCAAGCCACAACTAACATGTAGGATAGGATTTCTGACAATACAACAATTGGGTGCCACTGAATTCAAGAAAAACAAATTAATTATATATGTATATAGTTTTTTTCAAAATTTTCAAAAAAAAAAAAAAAAAAAAACAGTTGCCCTCTTCTATTTATTTATTTCTTTCTTTCTACGTAAGTTTTGGTGTATAATTAATTTGTGAGTAGGAGTTGATTTGACACTCACAGCTCTCTTGGATTGCAATTTGCATGCGCCCCCACTGGTTTCTAGCACACAGTAATTTAACAAACCAAAAGCATTTTTAATACTACAAACCTTCATCTTTTTAATTACTTTTTTTGAACTGGAAATTCTTTAATCATTTATTATTGTTATTTCTAAAATAAAAATGTTTTAGAGTTTAGAGTTTTTTTAATAAAATTAAGAATCCATTTAAATGACAAAAGAAAAACCTTAACTATAATAATGTAATATTACTAGGAGTTTTGGAGTTGTAATCCAATTAATGCTACCAAAATATTTAAAATAATTACTAACTCTTTGGTAGATACATTAAGACAAAGGTAAGTTGGAATTTTTTTTTCTCTTTTTATTTATTTTGAAGATAATTACTCTCTCTAAAAGTCTTTTATTCTGGATCGGAAAGGAAGGAGTAGTAAATATTGAAAAGAATAAAAAATGTAAGCAAGAATCACGGAAATTATTAAACAAGTCCGTTCACACTAACAACCCTCACATCATTCTTTTGTTTCTATATGAACCAAAGCTAAACAAATTTCCCAAAAGTATCAAAATAATTATCTTCAATTATTTTTAACCAGAAAAAAAAATACTTATAACGATTAAATTAATAAAGTGTTTCTTCTTTTTCAATAAAAGAATGCTATTTTAAACTCTTCTGTTTAAAAGAAATAATAATAATACTGATATTCATCCTAGTAAATTTATACTCTTATTGTTTCATTAAAAATAATTATATTGTAAAAATATAAATTTTTAATACATTTTAAATAAAATATTTAAAAATAAGTAACTGATTCTACTTAAATTTTACTTTTTAAATATGAATTAATTATTAATGACAATAATTATAGTTATGTAAAATATATTATAGAAAAAAAAACAGCAGCACATGCAAATGATGTAAAATGTAAACGGAAACAAAAGAGCCGCTCGCGGACGGTGCGCAATGAGGACGTCAGCTAATGGACAAAACGCGAGGCGTTGGGATCAAAGCCACGTCATCTGACCTTCTACGTGACGTTACTATAAGGTGAAATAAGTGGGGCCCTCTCCCCCTTCCTCTGTTCAAACTTCAAACAAAATATATGGAAAATTAAGTATTGATAATCAATGTGACGTCATCCCAGAGTGCAGCAGTGACCTGTTTTCATCGTCCACGTGTTGGATGACGTCTGCGTGACTGAAGACAGGTGTCGACGGGATTTATGGAGGACGTGTTTGTTTGTAGTCAATTCTTTCAAGTCACAGTCTTTTAAATTTATATTTATATTTATATTAATATTTGGAAACTCAAAACATAAATTCTCATTTGTACGAAAATTTTATTTAATTTTTAGAAATAATTATTTATATTATTAATGTGATTTGTATTTCCAATAGTCATTATGTCCCACTTAAAGAGTCCGAGACAGAGGAGGTATAACCTTTTGGCTGTTTTCAATATAAGAAAAAATATATAACATAATCACTATATATATACAATTTTGGGCAAAGTACATTTACCACCCCTGCATGGAAGTTTAGTCAGATTACAAATAAGTTCATGCAGTTTTGAAAATTACAAATTCCTCCTTGTGTTTGATCATAATTTCATAATTGATTTATGTTATTTATGGTTGAGGTCGAACACAAACTTTATTCACTAAAGTTTAGTGTCGACTCGATAAAAGTTCAGTTTGAGCTTATTAATTCAATAAATAAACAAATATGAATGAATTTTAAATTTGATTATTTAGTAAACAATAACAGTTTGAGCTTTAATTTTTTCTCAGCACTGCTTAGTTGGATAAAAAAGTAAATACAAAATATATTTTTTTAATATTGCAGAAATATATTTATAATTTCTAGAACCACAAGGACTTATTTGTTTTTTAACAAACTTAAGGAGAGGTAAATGTCTGTATGGCAACAAATTCTCATTTCCATTTCACTCTCACTTTTTATTTTATAATAATTTTTTATCAATTTCAATAACCTTTTTTTACATTTCTCAAATACTTTTTTACATTTTTAATATAATTTTAATAATTTTAAAATCCAAAACATTTTCAAAAGGCATGCCATACATGGCGTTAATTTGCCCTACAATGATTTTTTTTTGGATATGGCCACATGGGCAAACCACCAATTCTCAAAGTGCGTTTGATTATTTAAACTTGTAGTCAAACACTTCAATCTTATCCGCTTTTAACTATTTGTTTTGTTGAGCAACGATGACTTTCAGTCTAGCTATATGATTGTCATTTCTTCGAACTTTAATTTGAAACGAATTTTGAAAATAAAGTTGAAATATGTTTTAAATTATTGTATAGTATGAACAATTTTTTATTATTATTGTCATTTTTTTAGTCTTTACCAGATGTCATTTTATTATGAAACCATATTTCAAATCAAGGTTGAAAATGACTTACCATAGATGATCAGAAAATTCTATCTTGAGAGTCTTAAACCATATTACCCTTTTTAGGGTGGTGAGAGTGATAAACTCAGAAAAGCATGTTTATCACGTCACATCAAAAGTAAAAATTTACCCATTTTTATAAACTTACCCCTGTAACAATAAACCTAGAAAAGCAACTTCATCACAGGTCCTACTAATAAACAACTCTATACACATTTATTTATACCTTTTTAATTATAATTTATCAACTAGGTCAAACTAAAATCAATAGTTATAAAACATTTTAAATTTTAATTAAAACAGATTTTACATAATTAAAAAAACTATAAAAAAAAATTACATAGTTAAAAAATTAAAAAACTGAAATTTTCTATTGTGAAAATCAAATATAAAAATTGATTGGAAAAATTTATGATTTGGATGAGGAGTAGAGAAATATTAGAATTGATAGGTATTTATAGAAAAACAAATAGTAAAAAAAAGAATTTAAAACAAATAAATAAAATAGATCTAATGGAAGGCAAAAAAAAAAAAAAAAAAAAAATTGTAAAAAAAAATCTAAGCCTTTTAACGGCTCTTTTAGAAAAAAAAAAAAAAAGTAAATTGTTGTTGGTGGCAGACAGTTCACTTCCTCCCACTCGCGAGTGGAAGGAACTCGCTAGGGGAGCGCAGCGTGAGGTGCACTCCCCTGGCTTGTGGGGCCCACAGTGAGTCAAAAACCCACCTTCTGAAACCAGAAGCTGGGTCATGACATGGAGGAAGAGACTGGTGGGTTTGGGTTTTTGCTCAGCAAAAACCCACCACTCAGAAGCTGGGTCATGACATGGAGGGAGGGACTGGTGGGTTTGGGTTTTTGTGGGTTTTTGCTGAGCAAAAACGCACCACTCCCACCACCCTTAGGAAGGTTAGAGGTTTGGTAGGTCTGGACGCTAGGGGTTTCACCTATATCCTCGTCTAGTTTTTGTATAGGTTGCATATGTATTTTGTATCTATGTATAACTAATGTATGTTCATTACGTCCCCCTTAGTCCTTTTTTATGGCTATTTGGCACTGATTAATGAAAGGTCTTCAAACCTTCAACC
This sequence comes from Leptodermis oblonga, assembly GCA_016801395.1. NCBI lineage: Eukaryota > Viridiplantae > Streptophyta > Magnoliopsida > Gentianales > Rubiaceae > Leptodermis > Leptodermis oblonga. The sequence goes on along the minus strand of CM028758.1, from coordinate 11,158,389 downwards.
ACTTAATTGGCTGTTACCTAAAAAAAAAAAAATAATAATCATATTTTGTATGATTTTGCAACCAGTATAAATTACCGTTTGAATCTAAATATGATATTTCATCTATCCCAAAAAAAATAAAGTATTGTTTTTTAAATTAATATTTTTCTCAATATAAAAAGTCTCACTTCTATTTTTTTTTTTAATTTTCCATACTAGCTAATGTTGGATAATGGAATAATACTGAGGTGAATATTAGTTGACCTCGGCCTTAGCCAACCTCAAGCCTAGATTCACGAATGCGCGACAGATCACACATATGACAGGTGGCATCAAAGGAAGAAAGGATGGCACGTGTTATATCTTAATGATGACACTGCGTCTCGACAGCTGTATTCACTTACTTCCTTTCCAGCTATAAATATCCATTCCTCCCCTCATTTGAAAGGTATTGAATTCTAGCTTAGTAATTCATATATCATTTGCTCTCTATTCTAATTTAAGCATCGGAGTGAAATCTGTGATTTATTCCCAAAAGCAGGAAACGTAAAAATAAGGCCGATGTCAAGTGAGTTCGGCGCTAAGCGAGGATTCAACAGCTAATACTATTACTAGTAGATTAATAAATTTACAGTTAATCCACACTTTAATATAATAGTAAGTGATAAAAAAATAATAATAAATTACTTATTTTAAATATTCCTCGTTATTAAATTTTGTAATAGTTATACATTTTTAAATCTAAAAAAATTTAAAAGGACAAATGAAGTAATATACAATTTTCTTAAATTTGTGACATTTTAATAGGAGAAGCGTAACCTAATATTATGGTGCATGAACCACCACTAAGGGACAAGTAACTCATATATACCATATTCGTATTGGGATACGACCATAACTAAATACATAGAATCAATGGACAAATTACATGTGCACGTTGTGACAAAAGAAACATTAATGTGTATAAGATAATAGCACGTTCGTTTGAAAGTTTTGCAAGATGTTTTTATTTAATTATAAGTTTTAGAAATTGTTTTAAAACTCAAATTTTATTTGGTACTAATTTTAAAGTTTATTATCCAAAACTTGATTTCCAAAACTAATTTTCTTTTACACTAAAATGATTGTTCTCTAAACTCAAACCTTGATGTGAAATCTTGTTTGTTGTATACTATTTTACCAAACAATATTTTTTTAAAAAAAATTATTTTTCAAAATTCTTTTACTAATAATATTTTTTTATTATAATAAATTTATTTCTCAAAAATCTTTTTACTAATAATAGTTTTTTATTATCCACATGTACGTTTGCTTGTTTTTGAAAATATATTTTTCAAAATATCTTTTAAAACCCTCTAACGAACAGAACAAATATGACCGACTCTTGCGTTTACAAGTTGAAATAATCTCATAATTACCAAACCGCCATCCATCTCGGTTGTTCTTTTTAGCAATAAAAAAATATATATCAAGAGAACTGCGCAAAAAAAGTAATCACTTAAAAATTCGAGGTAGCTAGCACAAAGAAACAAACTGTATTTAACTCTCACACGTAAAATTTGGAGCTTAAAATCTCTGTTTTTTTTTTTTTTTCAGTTAAAAAATATACTTATTTGCTTCCTTTTATTTTGAATCATTAAACTACAAGTAGATGCCAAAGAAATTGAGACGATTGAGACGCTTGCCTGCAAAGTCTTGCAAACCTATACGGAAATATGAAAGAAATTAGTAGAAATAAAAAATTAAATCAAAATTGTTAAAGCATTTATCATGCGTCACAATCGCTAAGTTGTTATATATATATATATTTCAAGCAAATGTAGGTTGAGAAAACCATTTAGTAGGTCGGTGTTGTGGAGCTGCCTAATTACACATGTTTCAGCCTTTAGTCCCGTAAATAATTTAGTAGGTCCCTCCCACTATAAATAATTTTCACAAGATGAATAAAAACTTGTAGACAAAAATCGATGAAGAACACAACAATTAATACTAGTATGAAAGAGAGGATCAACCAGATTTCGGGCCCGATTTTTGCCTTTGCCAATTTTATTTAGAAGATTCTCCAATTTCGTTTTTTCTCTCCCCATAATTTCTATCTCTTGTTTAATAACTATTTGAAAATTCATATTTTTAGTAGTATTAAACTTTTCAACTTTTTAAAATAAAAGGAAAACGGATATGACATGCACAGGGTATCTATTCAAAAGGAAAAATGGCATTTTCAGTCCCTTTTGTTTGGGGCAATGGCAATTTTCGTCCCTTTCGTTTTACCGTGGCAGAAATGGTCCATTTTGTTTGCATTTGTGGAATTTTCAGTCCTTTTTACCTGTGAAAACCGGTCATCACTAGTCAACTTTACAGTCAATGGTTTTTAGGATCGTTTTGAAATGAAAAAATAAAATTGGGGCTTTCTCGCGATTTTCTTAAATTCCAATGACCCAAACAATAAATATTTCCCTTTTTTTTAAGGAGAAGAACCCAGTTCCCGTCTTCCTCCCCTCCCTCCTCCTCCACCGTCCGCCTCCCCTCCCCCTCCTCAGTCAACACTCAAAGGCGGCAGCATTTTTAGGTTTATTTTCCCCAAATGGCAACCCAAATCGGAAGATACGCCTGTATTATTTCGCCGCTCTGAGTTCTTCCTCCCCCTTCCTTCTCTGAGTTCTTCCTCCCCTTTCCTTTAATTAAATAGAAATTGGCAAATTTCTGTTTCTGTTGAGTGCCACTGTCCTTCTCTTGAGTTCTTCCTCCCCCTTCCTTTCTCTGAGTTTTTCCAAATTTCCAGTTTCCACGGCGATGTTCATTTATCAAAGGAAGAAGAAGCAAAGATTGAGGAGTCGACCCGAGATTACTTCGACGGCGTAGCTCCGAAGCGCCACACCATGGCCTTAAGAGAAGATGAAATCATTGACCCTTTTTTTATGAACAGCAAAAACAAGCCTCCAATGCTCTCAAGAACCCCACTTTGAGGCATGAAGAGCCAAGATTTTCATCGCATCCCTCTTCTCAGTTCCAAGAAGAAAGATGAAAAAGAGCATGGAGTGATCGAATAGTTGTTTTTTTTAGTATTTTCTTCTGGGTTTTTGATGAATTTATTGTGTTGTGTGTGGGGGTGTAGAAACTTGTGTATGCTAATGATTCGATTCGTTTTTGTGTTCTTGTTTTGTTGATGATGAAAAATTGCAGACGGGAACTGGTTTCCCTATGTGGTGTGGAGAAAGTGAAGAAGGTGGCGGTAAACTTGTGTATGCTAATGATTCGATTCGTTTTGTGTTCTTGTTTTGTTGATGATGAAAAATTGCAGACGGGAACTGGTTTCCCTATGTGGTGTGGAGAAAGTGAAGAAGGTGGCGGTTTGGTGATGAAGGAGAAGAGTCTCAGGGAAAAAAATAAAAAAAGGGAAATATTTATTGTTTGGGCCTTGGAATTTAAGAAAATCGCGAGAAAGCCCCAATTTTATTTTTTCATTTCAAAACGATCCTAAAAACCGTTGACTGTAAAGTTGACTAGTGATGACCGGTTTTCACAGGTAAAAAGGACTGAAAATGCCACAAATGCAAACAAAAGGGACCATTTCTGCCACGGTGAAACAAAATGGACGAAAATTGCCATTGCCCCAAACAAAAGGGACTGAAAATGCCATTTTTCCCTATTCAAAATGTGGCAGACCAGAATAACCACACTTGACCAGACCAAAAGTATGGGTGATAATTACTAACTCAGCACGAAAACACGTTACTAGGCATGTTCTTTTTGGGCGTTTTGAAAACGATTTTGAAAACAAGTTTTGAAAAATAGTTTTATAATGTAAAAAGTGTATTGAAAATATAAAAAGTAGATGCTGAATAGTAAAAAGTTGTATTGAAAATGATGAAATATGATTAAAATATATTAAATTTATTATTGAAACCAAAACTGTTTTCAAAACGAAACAAAAAGAACAGGCCCTATATTTGTAAAGAATTTTTTATAGGTTTACGAATTAAATTAGTCGACACGAATAATCAAATAAGTAAAATTAATATTGAGAATATCGATAATACGAGAACCTACTAATCTAAACAATACACAAATAATTTATACAATAACAGAAAAACACAACACAACTTCAAAATAAATGTTCACATATTTAATGAAAAAATTATAAATAATACAAATAATTAAACGAATAAAATTAAAGTTAAAATGTACCGATTTTTAAATCGGGACGACACGAAAAGACTAAAAGGCTTATCTAGAAGAGGAAGCAGGGTGGAGTGGAGCATCGTCAGCAATCATGAATGTTACTGTAGACTGTATAATGTATACCTGTTTTTCATTGATATTGAATAGCGATTTTGACTTCAACAGTGCATGGTACGCGCTAAGATCTCGCCGACTTTCATTTTTCTACTTCTAAACTCGTTGTGTTGTGTGGAGAATACTGGGATCCAAGCCACGCTTTTTAGCCCATTTCTCATTTCCATGTTAATTCTCACTCGTTTGCCAACCTAGTCGGTTAAACTTTCTTTCTTTTCTATATGTTCTAGTCATGTCCACGTACACACTAGATAATTATAATTTAATTTCAGCGTCGCTACAACGTTTTATTTTCTTAAACATGCCACTTTATTGGAATTTTATTTAAAATAATACTCCTTCCGTCCCATTCAAAGAGTCCTGTTTGTAACTCTTTGAATGAGACGGAAAGAGTATCATGTTTTTTTTAGTGTGATACATAAATAACATGTTGAAAATATAATAAAGTATAGTTTCGTATTTACTAATTCAACTCAACGTTGGAAGAGTGTGATGTAAGTGTTATTCATATTGAATTTTTTTCGTTTTCCTTTTTAATACTTCCTTTGTTCTATTAAAGAGTCCACTTTCTAATGAAACGGAGAGAGTAATAATCACTATTTTTATTGCAACGAATTATTGTCCATATAATAAGACATGAAACTCTGGCAATACAACCTTTTTTTTTCTTCTTTAGATAATAACTATGTTGGTTTTTAAACTTGGCTTCCTAACGTACTTTCGTTCCCTCTCCGAACTTAAATCCGTTTCTCTTTAGTTCTAAACTTGAGCATTTTATCTCCGTGTAGCTCATTGCTTGAATTTCGATCAAAACTAACCAAACACCGAAGAACTTGAGATTTTTGATTAATCAATTTTTCTCTGCAATTTCATCACCACTGACATTATTTTAAATTTTTAATAGGTTGGGTATTATGTTCATCGCATTGGCTTAGGCGGAGCTTCTTGGAGCCAAGGCATGATCATGGCCCCTCCAATCTTTTTATTAGATAGATATATTTTTAAAAAAAGTATAACTATTTTGGCTCTTTACAAATTTTTAAAGTTCAGTTATAAACACGACAAAATAGTTCAGTTATAAATTTCAATATTTAGCCAATTCAATTATATAGTCAAGCTCCTCCACTGGGTGTTAGATTGGTTTTGGTCAAATCCAAGTTTTGGGACGGAAGAGAAACAATTTTCAAGTTTAGGTACAAAAATATGACATAAGACTTAACAAAATTATTATCTCAAAGTTTTTTTTTTATTAAAAAAAATTTCAATATAAAAGTGTACATTGTATACCGAAAATAAACGAGTGAAAAGGCAAGGAGATTTGTGTTTTGCATGGGACTCATATGGCAAAGTAGTGTTTGCGATCAGCGCCACTTTGGGGTGCTCACAAGCTTTCAGGCCGAAGCTCGTGGGCTGCTGATTGGCCTCAGTATCTGCGATTGGCTTGGCATACATTAAGTGGATGTGGAGACAAACTCCATGATTATATTGCTGGCAGTACAAAGCGGATCCACCATTTGGCGAGCGGCGGCCACGCTGGCTAGGATCTCCGAGTTGCGACATGTGTGTCGTACCATTGCACACCTCTATCGGGAAGGAAATGCAGTGGCGGATGAGCTAGCTCAAACGGTAAGTCTGATGGTCATCACATAATTCTTTGTTCACTCCACTCTCCCAAAGAGATTCAGTGGATTGGTAGATTTGGATGCTAGGGGATTCCCATATCTACGCTCGTAGCCTAGTTTTGTTTTTGCTATTCTAGCTCCACATGTATAGGTTGCATATTGCATTTTGCATCTTTGTCTAAGATAAGGCTCATTATGTCCCCCTTAACTCTTTTTTACTGGCGCTTTGCCCATTATTAATAAAAGGTCCCAACCCCCCCCCACCCCCACCCCCCCCCCCCATCTACTTAATCAATTGCTACCAAAAAAAAAAAAGGACAAAAAGGCAAGGGGGTTTGTGTTTTGCATGGGGTGATAATGATGAGAAGATAGTACACGTTTATGTTACATTTTGCACGATTTTTGTGAGCAAAATTGGCAAAGTTGACGTAAAAATTTATTCGAATTGTTATTGGTCACTAATTTATTAATTGGAACAAAAAGTAACAAAGAAGTTACTGTACTGCAGCCATCACTTACATACTAGTATGTCTTTTTCTTTTCTTTTTCAAAAACGCATTTTATTTTTGTTTTATAGTAATATCTTTTTGGATTTAAAAAAAAAAAAATCAATACTTGTGGTAGCGAAATCAATACTTGAAATAATATTTAGAAAAAATATATATGTTTCACATAGAAAGCAACAATACTTGAAGTTGAAAGCACTCTATCTATATAAATGGTGTTTTTTCAAACATAAATAGATATTTTAACACAGAAATAGACAGCTTGATACAAATTTACGTTTTAAAAAAAAAAAAAAAAAAACTTTTTAACCACTCAATTGGTGTTTAAGAACAATCATGTGGAGGACCGGCCAAAGTTTGCACGCACCCATTATTTTGATTCAACGCACTTTGAATCGCACCGCCCGACTTAGCCACAAATATCTGTTTAAGTGCAGCCCCTCGCCACCCAACTTCCATGTTGTTGACCGGTCGGTTAGTAGTGAGAAGAACAAGGATCATCCAACCAAAATATTTTATCAAATATTATTAAGTGAATAAAAATTTCATTTTAAAACGACATTGTATAAAATATTGGGTAAAGTGCAATTTAACTATTCGTGGTTTGAAAGTGGACAACTTACTCTTAAGTGGTTTGAAAATGAGCAACTTATCTCATATGGTTTGAAAATGGACAACTTACTCCCTAATGGTTTGAAAATTGACAACTTACCCCTCAATAGTTTGAAAATTGACAACTTCCCCCTTATATTTTAATCCCTTTCCAAACCATGTGATACAGGGATACCCAATAGTTTGAAAATTGACAACTTCCCCCTTATATTTTAATCCCTTTCCAAACCATGTGATACAGGGATAAGTTGTTCATTTTCAAACCATAGGGTGGCGTAGGTTGTTCATTTTCAAACCATAGGGTGGCGTAGGTTGTCCATTTTCAAATCATATGGGGTAAGTTGCACATTTTCAAACCACGTGGGAGTAAGTTGTCAACTTTCAAACCACGAGAGGATAAGTTGTCTATTTATCAAACCACGAGTGGGTTAGTTGTACTTTACTCATATATTTAATAAAATAATGTAATGTAACATAGTTTTATTAATTTAAACATAATTTGACAGAATATCTTGAAGAAATGGTCCTATGTCAGTCAGTTCGATAAAAAGAGCACAATCACCGGCAACATATCTTGCTAACAATTCACCAATTTTTTTTCTTTTATTTTCATTTTGGGTTAGTTACAACTTACAATTACATCATTGAAATTTGAAGATATTACTAATATCATTGAATCCTTGAAATTGCAATCACCCCATGAAAAATATTATACCCAAATCCCAGAAAAATATTAGTTAAATTCTCAAACCTTAGAGGGGAGGGGGTATTGGCAATTTTTTCAGAACATCAAGGGAGGTAAATGTAATTAACCCTTTCATTCCTTCATCTCTCAGACAAATGCATAACATAAGTAAACAACAAGAGCACTCCCCCAGTTAGTTCACTTGCCTGAAATCCAGTTTTGCAAAATAAAAAAATCCATTGCCTAAGATATAACTAGCAAGCTACTAATGGAAATTCTCAATCAACCATGTTCCAGAATATCCAAAAATATTTAATTTTACCCGTCGTCGCGGAAACAGACTTCTCAAGCCATTTATCAGGGTTTTCATAGTCACAAGGCAATATTTTAGTGTACTCATATGTCACAATGAAACCTTTGTTGCCTTCTGGGAACGAACAGAAACAAAATTACTTCTTCTTCATGGGGCTCAAGTCCATATCATGGAGGTTGAGCAACAGGTTGTCTGTGTTAAGATAGACCTTGTTGGCAGAGGCCGCGAGGATATGTGAAATTTCTCTTGATGCTTCGATCCTCCTCAGCGAGATAAAAGCTGGATTGTTGGAAATAGCTTCACCAATCAACTGGGCACTCTTAGCTTCACCCTGGCAACCATAAGAAGAACATGTGAATGAAAGTTCACTTGCTTTCTACAAGTAACCATTAATAAAGAACAAACCAAGCCCCTTCTCCTTCCCTCCCCTCCCCTCCCCTCACCACATCACAAAAAAGACAATAAATGGAAGATGAGATGGGAAGGGAGCTGCACGTTTATCCCATTCAATGAAAACAAGTGTATGCCCAGTAATTGCAACATCAAGCGCAAGAAAATTCATCCTCACTTTCAACAGATAACTTTAAGGTAAGTTTAAGAATGAACAACTTTGTCACCTGAGCTCTAATAATTGCACTTTTCTTGTCTTGCTCGGCTTTTTCCACAACAAACTTGGCCCTTTCAGCCTCTTGTGCAGCCACCTGTTTAGCTTCAATTGCGGCTGTGAATTCTCTTCCAAAAGTTAAGGTAGTAATAGACACGTCATCCAAAGCGATGTTGAAGTTGGCCGCCCTTTCTGTCAGAATCTTCCTTATCTCCCTACTCACAGCCTACGACAAATGAAACTGGAAAACTCAGTTGCAGCTAAAAGTGTTAAGAAATTCACGATTAAGAAACTGCAACTAAAATGTTTAAAACTAATCCCACTCCCAACGATTAACCAAACGCCCCTAAACCAGATCCCTAAATGATACTTTGGAGTAGTCAACCAGAATTCAAGAATTTGAAGCTGAATTTATCAGGTTTCACTTTATTGAAATTGAAAATGAAGTGCACAATATATATCAAGTACCAAACTACAGGACCCAATGATATACCTCTCTCTGGGTGATGAGCTGGCTAGCATTGTACTGAGCAACAACAGCTTTCAGAGTTTCATGAATGATTGAAGGCAAAACTCTTTCATTATAATTCTCACCAAGAGTTCGATAAATGGTGGGCAATTGATCTGGAACTGGACGAGTAAGAACTCGAAGACCAATTTTCACCTGTACAACAAGAAAAACCAATGTAAAGTAGACTATGATGGCAGAGAAAAAAAAAAGAAGAAGAAGGATTCAAGGAACAAATCTGAATGCATCAACAGCTAATACAAGACCAGAAATCACAGCAACATTTCCATCAGTGATACATTATGCTAGTAACCATTGAACGCACTTGCAAAGGTTATGAACAGAACTAACAGCACAATCACCATATTTACGTATGGGGATATTTGTAAATACAAACTTACAAGATAGACAAAACAACAACAACAATTAAGCCTTTGTCCCCCCACGTAACAAATATAAGATAAATAACCAACAAAATTTCTTTTTGACTCACTGCAGGTAGTGCTCTCAGAAACTACTACATTAACTGCCGTACTTTCTGACTCAGAAAAAAGAAAAAAAGAAAGACAGATGACATACAAATAGCAGGAAGATACCAACACAGGAATTACGGTACAATTTTAAACAGTAATTCTATGCTCATCTCCCTACTCAATATAACTCAGATTTGAAACCAAAAAGTTTAGAACTGAATGAGATTTGTCCAAGAGTCAGGTGTTTGCATTTAAGCAGGACATTTAGAAAACAAAAAAATCAGAAGCTCCAAATGTTAAGGAAACTAAAATTTATACAAAACTACAACCTTTTTGTTTAACAAGCAATATCCTCAACACCAGAAATCAGCAGCTTTGAGATTGAGTTCCACATTTATCAGAAAAGAAAGAAACGTCAGCCCGCCCCCCACCCCCCCCACCCAAAAGTAAAAATACCAAGAAGGGCTCCAAAATAGTACCAAAATCATATCCAAATGTTCTAAAGACAGAATATCAATTGACTGACCCCTGTTCAGGATGTAAAGGGAAAGAAAGGCGTGAAAATATTTGTCTAAAGAATCTTAAGTTGTAATATATTTCACCAAAAGCTTAAAAGACTATAACTTTGACAATATATATTAAGGGCGGGCTTCTCCATTTATCAAGAAAGCAAGTATTTACAGAAAAAAGAATGTGTACCATTTGCAAGTCACGACTACCCGAAGTGCTCTCCACCAGATTAGGCTTAGCGCGTACATCGTATATGACTGGCCTATCAAACCAAGGGACCATCAAGTGTGTGCCTTCAGGGTAAACCTAAAACATGAAAAATCCACAAACATCAACATCAATTAAAGAAGATATAAACAAGAGATTAAAATTCACGGATAGCAGAATCTGTCCATAAATCGAGCCAGAATAACATATATGTAATTATGGAGCTACAAGCACACATTGCGATAGAATAGAAAGCACACTTCCTAAATTTCAGATGCAAAAGTTGACAATCTCGATATAAGTAGAGAGCCACAATAATCCTCCACCCGGGGAGATCTCTTCCCCTTGATCAATATGCTAACATGCAAACTCATGCATACAAGAAAAATAAGACCTTCCACACTTGTAGAAAGGGTTGCCATGTGATCCATGTTAATGTTATACAAATTCATAGCAATTTCAAGTCAATAAACAATAAAACCAATCATTCTCATACACATTCTTTCTTGAGCAGCAATGCTCAGTGCAACGTAAATTAAACTTAAATCACCTTGTATCTACAAATTAAGTCCAACCTTATCTTTAACACCAACAACTCTGTTAAAGACAATAGCACGGTGACCTCCTTCAACATTATAGAGGCTGTTAGCAACTCCATAAATGCCAAGCCCAGCAACAATTCCCAGCTTAATCAAGGCAGATGGAACACCACCACCAGGAACCTTGGGAACCTTCATGTCTTTAAAATTCATCTTCACAAATGCTGAAAACATAAACAAAACCATGAATTTGCAGCAAACAAAATCAGTAGCAAATGCTAACATAAATGAAAAGGGTGCATAATCAGCAAAAATGACCTATCAATCAAATGGGTAACACAATACTCTCAGAATCAATTAAAAAAAAATTTTTAAAAGAAAGAAAAAAGAAGAACAAAAAGTTACACCTATTCAGTTGATCCAAACCTAAAAAAAAAAGAAATCAAACCCAGGAAGAATCTCAATTTTGCAAAAGAAACTCAAACCCACGAAGAATTACCTTTTGGAGGAATCGGAGGTGTAGTGATTGGAGAGGGTTTTTGGTAGAAAGGTTCTGGAAGAGTGAAATGAGAAGAGTTTTAAGGGTTTAAGGATTTAGGAGTCAGCTTGGAGAAGGGGAAAAGAGAGCGCAGCGCGGTCTTGGTGGTTTTGACTTTTTTATTTATTATATGGGCTTTTAGGCCCAACAAGATGTATTGGGCTAAATTTATTTTCTGAATGGGCCTTGGTTAATGGGAGTTTATACAATGGCACTATTAATTTCGTAATTGATTACTCTACAAGGACCTGCAGAAATGTTTCTTGGAGAAAACGCCCATTCTTCATTTGTGTCAAGGAAACAGTAGCTGGTTAGGATTTAATCTACACAATCCAGTTGTGAGTTTAATTTTAGGGAAATTTTAATTTTTTACAGCACAAAAATAGGAATAAAAAAGACAAAAGATGGCTCTCTCTTTTATTTATTTATTTTTTTTTGAATTTTAAATAGCTGATTAAGAGAGAATTGGTGATCCAATATGATCTGATAATAATCATATACAAACAGTTAAAAATAAATTAAATCAAACCTATATAGATCTAAACAAATAGTAATCTGTATATATCTGTCTAGCAGAACAAAAAAATCACTATTGCGTTGGACAAATCACATACCCAAGTATGAATTATATCTCGAATCTGCCACTAATCTTCTGATAAAAGCCCCAACCGACTAAATCTTCACTTGATAATGATAAAATACACATTTTATTAATATTGGAAATAAACTCTCGGTTATTTGAAGAGACGAGATCTCTCACTATGAGAGGACCAAAAACTTTCATCACGAAAGAAGACAAAAATAAACTAAATAGAAAATAATAAAAAAGAAATATATTTCTTGCATCTCCCATGGGAGAGAGACGGGTTAAGATCAAAGAAGATAGATGTTAGAGTTTGAGAGGAGGAGAGAGAAGAGATAGCTGATTAAGTTGTTAGTGAGTGTGAAACCATTTACTAATTTTAGGAACTGATCATACAAAAAAAAATAAAATAAAATAAAAAAATCAAGAGGGAGTTAATGAGCCATACCCAATCCACTACAAGTTTGGGGCATGATATTTGCAGTAACTGTTTCGATATTTGCAGTAACATTTTCTTGTGAAAAGTCTAAAATATCCCTAACACTTTAAAAAAAAAAAAAATCGCCGGGCGCAAAAATATCGCCGGTGCCCAGTGATATTTTACCCCCCTTCAGTTTGATATTTGCAGTAACCACTGGGCGGATCTTCCCCAATCCGGTAAAAAATTCACATTTTCGACAAAAATACTAACAAATCCGGACATAATACAACTAAAATAATCAAACCAACTATCTAAAACAATACTGCAAATATATTTTAACTTTAGCCACTAACCTTTTTCCGATCCGAGTCGTCTCGATTTTTATCCGATTTTGTGATTCCACCCGACTCTGCTTTGCAGGAATTATTAAACGGAACAGAGCCCGTGAGTTGCTTTTTCAATTTTTTTTTTGCAGCCCGTTGGTTTTTATTTTTTTTTTGCCCAGGGGCATTTTTGTCTTTTTACAGGGGAATGTTACTGCAAATATCGAAATATCAATTCCGACAACTTTTTTAATCTTACATTTTTGAAATGAGCTATGCAACTTTGACTAGCCTTATAAAATTCTTATCTAAATGAACTAGCCTTTTCACATTTTCGTCTAGCTCTAAATTATTAAAGAGAATATGCTTGGCGAGCCCATGTGTATGCTAGTGAATTGGCTTCGCGGCAAATATGATGGTTTTTTATTTTTATTTTTTAATTTATATTAAATAAGAAAAATCACACTCTTATCTAGGGGTGAGCAAAAGGAAAACCGATCCGAATCCGCTCCAAACTTATCCGAATCCGAAGTTTCGGATGGGTTTCGGATTTTAATACAATGGCGAGGTTTCATATTGGTTTTTATCCGAAACCGGGTTTTATCCAAAATTCGCGGTTTTCGATCCGAAATTCGTGGTTCTCTTTGTTTTTTTTTTTAAAAAAAAAAATTTCATTTTAGCTTTCTTTTTTTGTGAATTTTTGTTTTGGATCATCCGAAAAAAAATCCGAAACCGAACATTATCCAGAAAAAAAAATCCGATCCAAATCTTTGGACGGTTTTTGGATTATTTTGCTCACCCCTACTCTTATCCCTCGTTAGAGTTCAAGCTATATAACGTAAAAGGGTATATAAACTCGTATGAGTTTAGAGATTTTCTTTTTGTTTGAATACCTTGGAAATCAAGAATGTGAAATAACATGAAATACTTAAAAAATACATCTCAAGAAAGTTTAAAATTAAAATTTTGCATCTCAAGTTCTCATTAATGATGTCAAATATAAATGAAATGATCTTACATAACGGGCTCGTCATGAACTAGCTAAATTTATCTTACAATAAAATTCCAAACCTTATAGTATTGCGAATATTATTCTTTGTTGTATTAATTAAAATGTCACTATATCTTTTTTATTAATATTTTTTTAACACCAATTTGTTTATTGCTTTGTTGTTTTCCATATGGCCAAATTGACAAATTGAGATATGACAGATAAAAGTAGGAGACCATTACAAATAATTGCAACCAGCTTTCAAAACCGACATTATTTGCTATTTGAATCCTTTGTTAGAACTAATTAGTTGCATTTTCATTATAATGCCACTTGAGATTGACATAACAGCTGATTAATTAAATGACCAAAATACAACTCGTATATAGTACGATTATTAATAGTGTTTATTGCTCAATTACGACACAGAAAATTTTGATTTCTCATTGCCTTTGTTATATTATCTTCCATTTCACTTATTTTATGAAAAAAAAAAAAATTTACCATAAGATTTTAAGAAACAACAAAACAAACTCTGCAGTTTGAAATAATAACAAAATGATATTTGAACTGTCAAAAGTTTTAGTAAAATGACCAAAAAGTCCTTATCCTTGGGGGCTATTATAAAATAATAGGGTACTTGAAGAAATTATTATTTTTTGACTATTGATCAAATGTTCATTTTGTACGTTATCATTGAAATTACATGAATCATTTTGTTCATTCATGAAATCTTGGAGAGTAGTTTGTAATTTTCTGAAAAAGTGAAGAAAAATTACAAATTCATACATTATCATGTTGAGCTTGGGTGTAGTGGTGGGATAATTTATGTAACAAAATCCATTTTTTTTCAATTTTTATTTTTTATTTTTTTATGTTGAGGATATGGATAGAATGGCTGCATTTTGCAATTAGTGATGAGTTTTGAACAGTAAGTTTATTACTATTATTATTTTTTTTAAAGAAGTTTTGAATTGTAAGTTATAAAATACGCGCATTAGGCATAACTGTTTTTAATTAGAGACCATATCATAAGTTTTTTTTTTTTGTCTTGTCCTGTCTACTGAGAGTAAAATAACATTACTTTGTCATTCATTTATATTTGAACAACAAGTAAGTATGAATGAATAGCAAAATAATATTACTTTACCCTATGTAAAAAAAAATAGACAGGGAATCTAAATTATTGAAATCTCGTTAGTGTAAGAAGTCATTGACAACATTTGAAAGGGCAAAATGGATACAAACCTTGATGACAACATGTGTTGTGGTTATTAGTTGCCCCCACCAGCCTGTCAAAAGTAGTGCATACTTATTCCTTTGAGTTGATTAAAAACCATGCTCCTGTTGTATACTTATTCCAACACACAAACAAAATTAATACATGTTATCCACTCTATCTATCTATCTGTTTCCATGCTTACTCTCTAGAGTAGTAGGTAACATTATATTGTTGGATCCAGTTCATATTTTCATATAAAAATTATGTAATATTAACTATATCAGGGCTGCAGCTGGTATATATGAAATGCAACCGCTGACTTTATAGGAGTACTAATTTGAAGTTACTAGGAGAAAAAGAAAATATAAATATCTAAGTTGATACACTCGTTGTTGTCAGATTTGGGAGAAAAAAAAGCAGAATTACTCTTTTAGTGAGTCAAAAGGAATATCGTATAGTCATATGACATATATATATATATATATATATATATATATGTTGTTGCAGGCATAGGCGAAGTTAGGGTGGGGGCCTTGGGGAGCACTGATCCTATTGACTTTGCAAATATTACTTTTTTTGTCTTAATAATTCTTAAAAATTTTCATTTGTGTCTTCACTATTAACAAATAGAAATTTTTATTTCTTTATTTCTTAATGCAAATTTTTATTTGTTTAATAAAGAGATATATACCATGTCAATCATTTCAATAAAAATTAGATCATCATTTATCTAGTGTAATTTATTTATTTTTTACTTGTTCCCACGAATTTGTAGTAACATCAATGTTAATTTCTTACATACACCGTTAACATTACATATGTGCCCTCACTAAAATTTCTTTCTAGCTCCACTAGTTTTGCAGGAGTCAAAGTTCATTTTAGTCCTTGATATTTTATCTTGCCTTTCAATAAATCACTAATGTTACCATGTGTACTTAAATACACATTTGAATTAGGTGGCAACCTATTAATGAAGAGAGACTAAGTTAGTCCAGTTTTTATAGATATTGAGTATTGATTTTGACATAACATATAACGTTAGATGTTAAAACCTACGCATTGTTGAATTAATGGGTATTTCAATGGTTTTTGCTGGCTAAAACCTTTGCATTTTCTCGTAGTTGTTTCGCAACTACCAAATATGCTTTCCGTATCTTCATTGATCATGAAACATTAGCTTCATCAGTTAGTTGATCGGAAGTTTTATTAATTCTAGAAAGAAAAAAAAAAAGTTTGTGCACTGAGGATGTATTAATTGTAGATTAAACATATGACCATGTGCGCCTACCTACCTGAATGCGTTGGTGGTTACTAGCTAAGCTAGATGGTGACCGATTAATTAAGATGGCTTTTCATTAGAATCATGGGGCCAAATTACATTTGGAGTCAAATTAATAAAGTTGATGAAACTGAAAATCACTACATTAGGTACGTCATCCATTCAATTAGAAAAATCTGATTTCAAAATGTATAATTTATTATACATTTTAAGGTACAACGATTACAATAACCGATTTATCATCATTTGTTACATTTATATGTTTTTATATTTTAAGTGTAAATTAATTATGAATAACGTATTATTATATTAGTAAATTTTTGAAAAGTTAAAAAAAAACTTTTATTAATGTAAAAATAAATTTAAAAATAGACTCTTTTATTAAAAGAGAAGGAATACCTATTTTTTTTTATCACCTATTCCAAAGTATGAAATACAAAAGGTACTATACTTTATTTTTTATTTTTATGGAATCTCCTTTACAAAAAAAAGGTCTACATGAAAGAGAGTACATTTTGGAAGTGATCACGACCTTCGGTCAATAATTTACTTTTGAACAATTGATCTCTTTCATCAACCTACATTAGGATTCTAAGAAAATGAAATGAAGTCAGCGCACTGTACAAAATTGAATCAGTGTGACAAATTTAGAAATGATGAGAAATATGTTTGATTTTGCAATTTTCTGTATTTCTTTTGCATTATCGTTGAACTAATAGGTGTTATTCCAACGTCATAATTTGACTACAAAGCAAGCATTCAATTCTGAAACTCCCCAACACTCTCTAATTACATTTTCTGATCTCAATTAACATTATGAATCCATCACCATAATCAAATATTAATTGCATCTTGATCACCTAAAATGACAATGCAATATAATATTTTAGCAATCATGAGGACCTACAATTTGCCAATATATTAATATTTTGGTACTTCCCATCTGGTTGTTCATCTTTCCAATTCTCAACACCATTTGTCTTGATTCAAATCCCACATAATCTCCAGCTCATTCCAACAATTTCCCAGCCTCACCATGCACATATTCTTGTCCAATAAAACCCCAGCCCACCCATCCCTTCCCCATCACCAAAAAAAAAAAAAAAAAAAAAAAAATCCTCCAAAAAATGGCTCAAACTTCATCATCTTTCTCCCTCCTCATCCTAACCCTCATCCCATTCCTCCTCCTCCTCCTCCTCTCCCAAACCAATGCTCAATCTCCCACCGCCCCGGCCCCCGCCCCGAGTGGGCCGATTGACATATTCGCCATCCTCACCAAAGCCAGCAACTACGCGGCCTTCATTCGGCTCCTCAATCAAACCCAGGTCGGCAACCAGATCAACAGCCAGGTCAACCATTCCAGCGAAGGGATGACCGTCATTGCCCCCGATGACAATGCCTTCCGAAACCTCCCCTCCGGCTCACTCAACAACCTCACCACACAGCAACAAGTCCAACTTTGTATGTACCATGTTCTTCCCAAATACTACAGTTTAGATAACCTCGCCACCGCGAGCAACCCCGTGAGGACTCAGGCTTCCGGCAACGACGGGAAGCCTTTCGGGCTTTATTTCTCCGGCGAGGTGAACCAGAACCAAGTAAACGTGTCGTCCGGGGCGGTCCAAACCACGATTTACAATACGGTGAGGAAGGATTTCCCTCTGGCGATTTTCCAAGTGGATAGAGTTCTGTGGCCTAAGGAGTTCAATGAGACTGAGGCTCCCACCGCCGCTCCGAAATCTTCACCGGCGGATTCGGGTGAACCCAGTAATGGTACGGCGAAATCTGCGGCGGGGCCCTCTCCGGGCAAGAATGGTGCCGGAAGTCTGAAAGCGGCGGCGGGTTTGACTTTGAGCTTGGTTTCAATGCTTTGCATGGGATTGCTTTTCTGAGGCCAAAGCAATTGAACCATGAAAGTTTACACGCACAAACACAGAGATGCCATTGTGTTTATTTTTTGAATTTCCCTTAATTTCTTCGATCTTGAATTTATTACATTATTGGTTGTTGATGATTTTTGTACATTTTGGAGTTCTTGTATACTACATCTCTGTAATCATTTTTCTTTGCTTTGATTTCTGGGATTTTCAAGATTAATTCATGTTAATAAAATCGAGTACGTCTTAATTTTGTTACATGATTAATAAATATTGATTTGCTAGAAGAAGCCAAAGATTTATTTTTTATTATTATAATTTTGGTAAACAGACAAAAGTATTCTTCTATGTAAGACTTGGAAATTTAATTCGTATTTAATTAGCTGGCATCTGAGGTACGAAGGAGATCGAATGATTATGAGAGTCAAATTATTAGTTAAAAGAATCCAATTTTTAGTAATTTTAATTTAGAGCAATACATTTTGTTTCTCGAATAATTCACTCTGAATTTTTGTTGCATGAAACATCAATCATGTAAAATTCTTAGACTTCCATTCATCATTTAATTTAATTTCTTCAAATATACATAATTTTTGCAATTTTAATCTAGTATTATAGGTTTCTAAAACAAGACAAAATGAGAAAAACTGCCCAATAAAAAAAATAGAACTTCCGTCCAAACATTGTGTGCATGGCTTATTTGACTTGTGAGGCATTGGGGGAATATGCTTACACTTTCAATTTCTAATAGGGCAAATTACATTTCACTCCATGAATTTTAGGTGTAACTTATAAATGTATAATTACGAATTCATCTCTATTAAATATGATGCAGTTAATGAGAGTCGTGGTAGTTAAGTTCAATTCGAACGGCAATTTCAAAGGAATGTTTCAACTCTTTTTTTTTTTTTGAGGAAAGGTAAATGATTTTATTCCTCGAAATATCTCAGCTAAAAGCCGGTAAGTGTCAAATTACACTCGTGGAGTGTAACAGAGCAATAATACAACAAAGATGGGGCATTCCCCATATTACAAATCGTGGTCTAAGTTGCCACTACTTAGACTACGTGATTGGCATTCAGCTTGCAACCTAGCTTGCCACTAGCTAAATTACAAACTGTGTCACAATAAAATCAATCCAGCGAGGTTCCGCAATTGATACACCAACGGTGCACAAAAATGCAGTGATGCTGGACCAGATGATGGCTCAGAACGCCACACAGAATGCATCAATGCTCAGAATGCAGCATCGAGGTTCCGCAAGTGTTGCACCAAAGATGCGCCAATGGTGCTCCCAAGTTGCACCAAAGATGCGCCAATGTTGCATCAGAAAGCTACAATGCTGGACCGGAAGATGGCTCAGAACGCCGCTCAGTATGCAGCAACCGGATGGTGGCTCAGAATGCAGCAATGAGGATGGTGGCTCAGAATGCAGCAGAGGTTCCGCCAATGTTGCGCCTTTGTTGCACCATCGCCAACCACTCAAAATGCTCCAAAGATGAATCAAAGGCTTTTACAAGAAAAAATGGGGCATACCCCATATGAATAATGTAATGTATGTTCACCCACTCATGTCTATAAGCAATTTTTTCCACATGAAATGCTTGCAAACAGTTGTGGAAATGCTACCAAGGTTAGGCAGCTGCCGGACAAATAGGACGCACCAGTGATCATAAAACCTCCAGTGGTCTGTACCACCTTTCCCCTTATTAGCCAAGGGGCAGCTGTGACCGGAATTGAGATGCCTTTACCGACACCGGTGGATCGGGCTAGGAAACCATTTAACCGTAGGCCCCAACGTAGTGGTCTGTACCACCTTTCCCCTTATTGGCCAAGGGGCAGCCAAAGACGGAATTGAGTAGCCTTTACCGATCACCGGAATAATCGGGCTAGGTCACTGCTTAACCGCCAGCGACTGCGTTGTTGGATCCACTTCCCGGATGGTAGAGATCGAACATCAGTCTACAAGTGTTTGTTTTGATGATGGATACCAATGAGTCAACAGAAGTATGCACCGAATCAAAGATAAGTGCATTCCTGCAAATCCACAAGTGATAAACCGTTAGTGCAAAAGCAATTGATAAACCTCTATACCTCTTGGTGTCTCTTTTCAGCTCCCTAATCCATTTGATAGTGCTCCGAATTGTGGACATAGATCTGGGAATACTAAGCCACTGCCGAATCCTATACCAAACAGAGTTAGTGTGCACGCAGGCAAAAAACAAATGATCCACATTCTCAACCTCCATATTACAAAAGGGGCAAGTATGATCAATATCAAGAAAGGTCAAGGTAGACCTTGTTGACAAGCGGTTCCTGAAACATAGCCAAAGAATTATTGAACACTTTGGTGGGATGAAATGCTTCCATATATGCCCAGCCCAAAATGGAGTGTTGTTCTTTGGCCTTAACAGATCATAAATCATTTTTGTCAATGGTTTCCCTGATGCATGCCACTGAGAAAGGAGGTTAATGCAAGCATGTTTGCCCCCCATTTTGCCAACGATTAAGTCCCTAATGCATGCCAAATTTTTGAACATCGGGGAATCCCTAACATGTGGTGTCCAATCCCAAATAGAGGCTCCCTTAAGATAGAAGTGGTTAACCCACTTAATCCAAAGGCAGTCCCTTTTTAGGTGAATGTCCCAAAGATGGCCAAATAGCAAGGCTTTGTTCCAAGTAGCCAAATGGCGCAAACCCAGCCCGCCCTCTTCAAATGGAAAACACATTGAAAGCCATGCAACAAGCGATCTACCCTCCCAAAAGAATTTACAGCAAAGGCCGTTTATCCTATCCAAAACCGTGGAGGGGAAGGGCAAATTCTGTAGCCAAAAGCACTCAACTCCTTGTATGACAGATTTGATCAATTCTAGCCTACCCGCATATGACAAAGTCTTTGCGCGCCAGGCAGCGAAATGATTCGAAATCTTGCCAATAAGAGAATCATAGTGCACAATGTTAAGCTTATTGGCTGCAAGGGGAAGACCCAAATATCTAACAGGCAAACTGGCTAGAGGAAAATTTACGACACTCATGCACTTGTCAAGTTCATAGCCAACCATACCTGCCGTGAAGAATTCTGATTTTTCTGGATTGATGGACAAACCTGAGACCCCTTTGAATATATCAAGGCAATGCTTGAGAATACTTAGAGATCCCTCGTCGCCCCTTGAAAAGAGTAGTAAATCATCCGCAAAAGATAAATGGCTGATTCTTTGCATCTCGCATTTCGGGTGGAAATTAAACCCTTCTCTTGTGTGCTTTTTCAATAGTCTCGACAGATAGTCCATAGCAATTGTGAACAAATATGGAGAAATAGGGTCACCCTGTCGAATGCCTCTTCTTCCCTTAAAGAAGCCACACATATTTCCATTGACTGACACTGAAAAAGATGGAGTCGTAATGCATTCAGCAATCCAGCCAACAAACAGTTCAGGAAAACCAAGAGCCGAGAGAAGCCTTAGAAGAAAAGGCCATTCTACAGTATCAAATGCTTTCCGTATATCCACTTTCATCATGCATCTTGGCGAGATACGTTTTCTTGCATAGCCCCTCATGATTTCTTCAGCCAAGAAAAAATTATCCGACATCCGTCTATCTCCAATAAAGGCTGATTGCGCACTGTCAATTAGATTCGGCAATACCACCTTGAGACGGTTCGCAATCACCTTTGTGATGATTTTATACACAATATTGCAACATGATATGGGTCTGAAATCACAAGGTCTTGGGGCATTGGACTTCTTTGGTATCAAAGCAATAATTGTGTGATTAATCTGCTTCAAGAGCCTGCCACTCCGAAAGAATTCCAACACAGCTTCCTGAACGTCTCCACCCACTGTATCCCAGTTTTTCTTAAAGAAACCAGCTGGGAAGCCATCGGGGCCGGGGGCTTTATCATCAGGAATTGAGAAGAGGGCGGACTTAATTTCCTCAAACTGAATTGGCGCACACATTGACTCAATATCCTCAGATCCTAAGGTTGAGCCCTCCTCAATAATAGAATTGTCAATTTCAGCAACTGGCAAGGAGTGCCCCAACAAGGATTCAAAGTGTTTCACAAACTCCACACCAAGTTCGGAACGAGAAGTTGTGTGTGTGCCATCCTCTTTCTCGATGGACACAATGAGGTTCTGTGCATTTCTTTTCTTCACCAAGCCATGAAAATATTTATTGTTTCTATCAGAAAGCTTGAAATGGGTTGCCTTTGCTTTCTGGGCAAAGAATAACCTTTCAGCTTCCATAAGAAACGTTGCCTTTTTCCGCAAATCAGCCACCCTCTGAATCTGAATCGACACATCATTCCCCTGCGCCCGAACAAGGGATTCCTGGGCATTATCAAGCTCAGCCACAGCTTCTTTGGCCCTTTCAGAAATATGGCTAAAGTGTTGCCTATCAAGTGCCTTCATTGGCTGTTTCACCGCCTGTAACAATTTGCAAAGAACAAACTGCTTAGTGCCAACAAAGTAATTCTGCCACGATGACTCTAAGACATTCTTGAACCTGATGCATGCTGCTGCCACATATAATAGAACTTGAAAGGTCTCTTTCCCCGAATGTCTTTCTGAAGGATTGAAACCACCGACGGAGAATGATCCGAGAGGGGCCCCGAATTCATGAAATCAGCGAGGCAATATAGTCCCTGGTCTAACCAAGCTTGGTTTACAAGGACCCTATCCAACTTTTCAAGAACATCCCTACACGACCAAGTGTAAAATTTCCCAACAGAGTTTGCATCATCAAGGCCCAAAGAGCGACAAACATCTTGAAAATCCTGCATTTGATATTCCGTAGGTGCCAAGCCACCCTTTTTCTCAGCCGCAAACCTGACACAATTAAAATCTCCCAGGAGAATCCAAGGGAGGGTCAAATTGCTTCCCAAAGAGATCAGCTTGTTCCACAAATCTCTTCGTTCCACAACACTGTACAAGCCAAAAATAAACGTACAGAAGAAATCTAACTTGGTGGAGTTGCAGAAAACTTTGCAATGTATAGCTTGCTCAGATATATCAAAGTCCGAACAAATCACCATTCTCGGGTCCCAAAAAACTGCCATACGACCCCCAGATATAACATTGAAATTGCTGGTGAAGCTCCACCCGGGCAAGTAATTCTCAACAAATAACCGGAGCCTATCTTCCTTTAGCTTAGTCTCCAAAGCTGCAAAAAGGGAGACTTTCTTATTTTTTATTAGATCCGACATCTCCTTCTTCTTGAGGGCTTGGTTAAGCCCCCTTATATTCCAGCAACCGATCGTCATTGTGAGGAAGATGAGGCAGACGATGATTACTTTTCAGTTTCCTTCCTCTACTCTTGCTACGGCTACGGAGTTTTTTCTTTGTGGTCCTCTGTTCCTCACTAACATCTTCCGAAGAATCCGAGTGAGCATCTTCCTGGGGATTTTCTAGCAACTCCCGATGAGGCAAAGAATCAAGCGTTTGCTTGATTGGACCAGTAACTGCCTCTTTCTGACCCTTACCTCCTCCATTAATATTTTGGCTAGAAGAGGTAGAGGTTGTCCGGGACGAAGCCACAGGATGCACAGGTGGCTTGGTTGCCGTCAAAAATTTCTTGCTCCCACCAACAGCTGGTCCCAATTTTAGCAAAGAGGTCCTGGGCTTAGATTTGCCAGGTTTTTGCTGTTCAACCGACTTTGCGGACCTTTGTGGTAGTTTAGGAAATATTTCATCCATTACCACCGCTGCTTGCTCAAGTTCCATTTCTGACATCAGAAGATCCTTCTCCTGTGGCAAGGCTGAAATGATATGATTCAGATCCTCAACAACAGAAGCACCATTCTGGTCTTCTTGATTTTCTATCTTGTCCTTCCCTTTGTCTTCTTTAAGACTGGCTGGCTCAGGCATGACCAGCTGCTGCTGCTGGGGAGAAACCAATACCTCAGTAGCACACTTCTCTGAGGCCTGCGCAACATGTTGGGACTTCGCTGTCCATTTACTTTTCTCAATCAGTACTGGTTTTACCACCTCCTGTTTTTTAGGCTGAACAGCCTTGGGGTTGCAATGTTCCACATAGTGCCCAAATCTGCGACACTTAACACAAAATTTAGGCAACTCCTCATAGCGGATTACTTGTTCAAAGGATTCACCTTCTCCATCAGGCATGTTTACATGGATAGAATTAGGGGGTTTAGTGGCCACATCCAACTCCACCATAATCCTTGCGAATGATGTTCTTTCACCCTCAAGGGTCAGTTTATCCGCACAAATTGGCTTACCAATTAATGAGCCAATTTTTCCCAATGTTCTTGAGGTCCAGCACTCAATGGGCAAGTTCGGCATCTGGACCCAAATTGGGAGCTTCGAAAATGTGTGGGCTTCAAACCGGAAGCCCTTTGGCACATCTTGCAAATGAAGCCTTCTACCGTAGATGGTATAAGGCCCGCCTGCTAGCACCTTGTGTTTCTCATTTTCTGAGTTGAACTTAAACATAGTCCAACCATTGTGGCAAGGCTTAACCTTGCATTCCACCTTCCAAGACTTGGTCAAATCACTGAGAGCTTTCAATCCTGGAAATCTGCCAGAAAAACAGCCCAGGAGGGAGGAATTCCACACTTTGTTGACGTCTTTGATATCTTCTTTCTCCAGTTGGACTGAGTCCAGGGAACTCGGGGGAAAGAAGTCCAGTTTTAAATCCTCCGTGAACTTTCTGTTGTCTTTAAAAAGATTAACCCAAGGCTTTGCACCATTTGGCAATCCTTTATCAGGAGGATCAGTGGGCCGAGGGCCCACAGCTTCGGCCATACCGTGACAGCCCAACAAAACGTAACCCGAGTTTTCTCAAATCCAATACTGAAACGGCCCAACAAAGTATCTCAAAGCCCAATATCCGAACACAGAATCAAACCACACAAACAGTGGGCCAACTTCCAAAACCAAAGTCCCCAAAGAATCACCAAAACGGAGCTCTCCACGAAGAAAACCAGCCCAAACAAGCAGGAATCAGCAGAAACCGATCAACCCGAAAATTCAAAGGCTAGAAATCCCAGTACCGGCTCCAAATAGAAATTCAATAAAGGATCCTCAGATTGTACAATTTGCCCTGAATCTGCAGTCCAACTCAGCCACAAATTCACCACAAACTGAGAGCAAAATTCCAAAACCAAAGTCCCCAAAGAATCACCAAAACAGAGCTCTCCACGGTGAAAACCAGCCCAAACAAGCAGGATTCAGCAGAAACCGATGAACCCGAATATTCAATGGCTAGAAATCCCAGTACCGGCTCCAAATAGAAATTCAATAAGAAAATTTAGTTTGAACACTTTGCCCTGATTCTGCAGTTCAACTCAACCACAAAATGTAACTCACAGTGCCAAACACAGAAACAGAGAGCTAACTTCCAAAACTAAATCCCAAGAATAGCCAAGTAGAAATATCAACCAGAAAAAAAACCAGCCCAAACAAATATGAATCAGTAAAACCGTTAGACACAAATGTTCAAAGGCCAGAAAATCCTAGCATCAGCTCCAACAGGAAATTCAAAGGGGTCTCATTTTGTACAATTTGCAGTGTTTTTGCATTCGGGAAGAGACACAAATTGACCACGAATTATATCCCACAGTGCCAACACAAAAACAATGAGCCAACTTCCAAAATCAAATCCCCAAGAATAACCAAGTAGAAATGAACCAGAAGAAAACCGACCCAAGCAAATAGGAATCAGTGAAAACCGATAGACCCAAATGCTAAAGGCCAGAAATCCCAGCTTCAACTCCGACGAGGAAATTCAGAGGGTCTCAATTTGTACAATCGGACAAAGCTAAGTGTTTGCAACGATTAATAACCAACAACAATGCCAAATTAACTAAAACAAGGCATTAACATCGGTAGCCCACACAGATTAAACGCAAGAAATAGACAAACCAAACAGGGGCTTTAACTCGTTGCCCAACTTAGTGCAAGAGTTTAGACAAACCTGCTTAGAAGTGGCCAAAAATTGCATAAAATCCGAGAAATGTTGAGCCTCCTGCAGCCAGCAACGCTGAAGCAAGACAGAAGTCCAATATTTCTATACCTGAAACACGCGAAAAATTCGAAGTTCCGCGAGGGGATAGCTGGACGTAAAGCTTTCAACTGGAAGACGGATTTTACGTCCAGCTTGCATATGGGGGAACTTCGAATTTTTCAGCAAATCCACCAGCAACGATGAGGTGCCACCGACGGCGATGGAGGCACGGAATGAAGTCGTTGTTGCTTAATTTGAAAAGCCCAGACCGATAGTTGCTAACCCTAAGCCTCCACGTGGGCGGGAAGGGGATGGCGGCGCATCTAGGGTTTCAAATATCAAGTTAGCGATGGCGGCGCAACTAGGGTTACACCAATCCGCCGGCGTTGAGGCCGTGACCCACTTGGTCTTCCCCCAACACACGAAGCCAAGCGCGTTCGTTCCGATCTGTGGGGCTATGGACGACGAATCGGGAATTTCAAATTTTGAAATTTGAAATTTCCGAAGCGCGGAGACGCCGCAAAACTCGCCCAGAAGCCAAAAACCCAACGGAGCTCGCCCAGAAATCCTCAAGAAGTGATGAGAGATTGCTGGTCGGCCGAGAAATCAACAAGATTCAGGCAAGAATCAACAAAATCCGCCGAACAGAAGAGCTGAGTTCGTGAGGCGCTAGAGGTTTTCAACTCTTTTGACTATGCTTTATGTGGTTGCTAGGCAGTGGTTTAGTAAGGGTTTTAGGAAAATGCGTAACTGCTATTGTCGAAAGGGTTGGGCCATCATTCTCAAAAAGGTTAATAGGTCTCACCATGGAGAATATGTTTAACAAGGAAGCTCGAGACAGTTAAGAGGCAGACAAGAAGGCTTCTGATTTTTTGATCTTCTTGTAGACCCCCAGAATAATTTTCCTAAGAAAATTTCACCTTGTTAGTTTAATGTTGGGTGAATTAATAATTTGGTCACCTTACTTTAGGAATGTTAACATTTTAGTCACCTTATTTTTTTAATTATTTTTTCAGTCATCATACTTTTATTTTTGCATTTTTTTTGTCACTCTATTAAAGTCGTCCGTTAAGTGGCAACGGAACAAATTTTTTGAGGGCATTTTCGTCCAAAGAACTCAAAACTTCTTTGCTGGCTTGTGATTGATAGGACTTGTCGTGGGTCTACCAAATACAGTAAAAGTACTGCTTAAAACCTGTAATTAAGATGCTAAGAAAATATAGCACAGTAGTAGACATGGTCAATCCACAGAGACGGCAATTTAATTCAAATTCCAATTTTAACATGCAAATAAACCAAACTATTGACTAGGAGTCACCTTTGCATCTCTTAAGAGACCTTAGAGTTGTCACTTAAAAATAATAATTAAACTAATAATGAAAGTAAAGACTTAGGAAGTATCAATTAATGAGAAGAAATTCCTGTATTATGTAAATCCACCTTAATCTCATGCATGCAATCATAAACCTCTTAACTTGTCTAATTATTTATGTCGTTTCAGTTATAGTATTACCGCGAGTCCCCGCAAATAATCCCAATTCTCCCATAGATTCTCGATAATCCCCCGCGAGTCCCCGCAAATCTTATTAATTAACAAATAGAAGCATTAAGAACTAGAAGAACCCGAAACTAATAATTCCTACTGACGATGCATTAGAAATTATTACCCAATTAATCCTGTACTGCTCGGCCAATAGTCGTGCCACTCACTGACTCTACCAGATTAAACTAAGTTGATCAGGCTTAATAGAATCTTAATAATTAGACATATAAACACAGGCAATTTAGAAACATAATTCATTAGACCTTAGATTAATTCCTGGGTTTGATACATGCATGCATTATGGCTTCCTACATAATACCAGACTAATAAATTAGCTACTCATGATAAAACACGAAAAACACATAAATATAAAAGAAGACATTAAAATAGAAAAGAGAATACTGTACTGGATATTAAGAATTCGCGATCTGGTAACCGGCGGTTTGGCCAAACGGTAGACTGCCCGTCGGGAAAATCCACAGTTGCGATTGAAACAGAGCAAAATAGAACAGAATAGAGAAAAACAGAGGAAAACTAAACTAAAACGAAACTGTATATTGCATGGAGAATAAAATTAACTAAGAAAACTACTCTCTGGAAAACTTCTTGTAGCGTGTAATCTGTAGTAATTACTTAACTAACTACTTAATCTCCCTTGCACAGCAACATCCCATATATATATATATATATAGGGAGGGAAAACTAATCAAATACCGAAGTCGAAAACAACTCCAAATTAATTGAGGAAGCGTATTCAAAACGGGAAACTCCAAATTGGAAGTGCAGTAGGATTCTGTTTCTTGCAGTGGAAGTTTTCTCAAATTCGGATAATCTTCAAGACTTCCGAATTTGTAAGTACTCCTTCTTGCTTAAGGAAAAAAACTTCCTTCTTGTGATCTGATTGGAATTTGGCAACGGCTTCATGGGCTTTCTTCCTTAAGTTTCGCATGCATATCATTCTTCCTTGGCCGCCAATGAATTGGATTCCAATTGGAATTTGGGTTACAGCTCTTATGTACTTCCAATTGGAATCCAATCAATTGGATTGCATTTTTAATTAAGATTCCAGTTGGAATTAATCTTGATCAACATTCCAATTTCCAGGCATCCAATTTCCTTTTTTGTTTGCTTCACAATTCTTCCTCTCAAGCGATTTGGATCTGCTGATCTTTCGTGTGGGCTTCCTTCTTGGTTTAGCCCACAAATTGTTACGCTTTTCAGACGTGACTCATTCGTTCCAATTCTTCTACTGTTTTTGCATTCTTTTCTTCTTAGGCCCGATCTCCAAAACTGCAAATAAACATTAAAACCTTGGGTAAAATCCCGTGAGAACTGCTATAACAAGTGCTAAAATAATTCATTTAAAAGGTGCAAATCAATGATCAAATATATTCCATTTTTAGTGACAATTATAAATGTCGCTAACAAGAAACCAGATTTTTTTTATATTCTATTTCCTTTAATTTTTTTTTCTTTTTTCTTCCACATGTTTTGTTTAGAGTCCATAATATATCAAACAAGAAACCAAAAGAATGATTTGAATACGAAGAGCTATGAATTTTCTATAATAATGCATTACAAAAATTATCCACAAAATCCAAACACAAAGTATTCGATCTGTTCCAAAGGTAAGCTTGCAATTACAGGATTCCCATGACAAAAAAATGGACTAGAATCACAACAAATAAGAAATTCCCAAAACCTTAAATGGAGAAGGTCTACATGTTGCCCGTACAACTTTCTAAGCACTAAATCTAGAAACTAAACCTACTTTCTAGATTTAGGCTCTGTTCTCTTGTGGCTTTGGTAGAGAATTATTACTTTTTTTTTTTTCAAAACTTTACACAAAGAAACAACTTCACTTTTTCAACAATTTAAAATTAAAATTTTAAAATTCCCCCTAAATACCTACTCACATAAATTCAAAAAATAACACAATCATTACACTTTTTTATCTCTCACCTACACAATTTCTCAAAAAAAACTTCCCTCCAAAAAATTTCTAACAAAACACTTCCCTCTAATAAAATTTCCTCTACCAAAGCCACAAGAGAACAGAGTTTTCGTTCCCGGCCTTCCCTGTAAAACTTGAATGGAGAAGGTCTACAAGGTTCCCAGTTTTGGTAATTGACAGATAAGAGAATGTCTAACTGGGAACCAAGCTTCTCATCGACGACCTTCCCAGTCTTGTTCTCAGCCTTCTCATCGTCTTCGTTCCGTTCGGATTCTGGAGTTAATTGGATTTTTTTGCCGATCTGAGATCCCGACGCAGGCCTATTTTCTACAGATCTACAACAGCCGTTGCTCCCACTGCCTTTGCAACCACCATCCACTCATCTTCTCCGCTCAATTCTGAAACCCATCTCCTTCGCTATCACCATCCCACTCATCTTCTTCGCCCAAATCTGAAGCCCCATCTCCTTTGCGACCACCATCCGCTCAACTTCTTCGCCTAAATCTACACCCATCTTCTTCACGACTACAAGCCTGCTCATCTTCTGCAAATAATTCTATATTATTTGCAAAAAGAGAGGGAAAGAAAAAGAAAAGGAATTGAAGAGAAGAATAGACGGAGAGTACTAGGGAAGTAGACATTAGCTGGAAAAAAATTACTTCAAAAAATAAGGGCCCCGTATGGTATGCATTTTAAAAGGTGTTTTGAAAGGTGTTTTGGATTTTAAAATTACTAAAGTTATATTGGAAATATAAAAAGGTGTTTGGGAAATATAAAAATGTGTATTGGAATTGATGAGAAAGTATTATAAAATGAAAGTGAGAGTGAAATGAGATGAAAATAATTGTTGCCATACGGAGTCAAGAAGTTTTAAAGTTTTAGACGAAAATGCCCTCAAAAAAATTGTTCCGTTTGCCAATTAACGGGGGCATTTAACAGAGTGACCAAAAAAATGCAAAAATAAAAGTATGATAATTGAAAAAATAATGAAAAAAGTAAGGTGACTAAAATATTAATATTCCTAAAGTAAAGTGACCAAATTATCAATTCACCCTTTAATGTTTGACTTGACACTTTCTATATATATATATATATATATATATATATATATATATAGAGAGAGAGAGAGAGAGAGAGAGAGAGTAAACTTCACATTTGGTCTCTTATATATGACCAAATAATCTTTTTGGTCCCTTACTTATATTTTTTGAACTATTTGGTTTCCTACATTTCAAAACGATCTTTTTGGTCCCTTACATTTATTTTTTGAACTATTTGGTCACTTGGCAACGAAAAACATTAATATCACTCCCACTTTCACTCACATGACTCCGTTAGCGAAGGGTAAACTTGTCCTAATATCATTTAAACGTCCCAATGATTTTCTTCATTAGGTTGATTTTCTTCTTTCTGAGTCGCGTGGATGGAAGTGCGAGTAATATTAATGTTTTCTGTTAGGTTAAACAGTCAATGGACCAAATAGATCGAAACATAAAAGTAAGGGACCAAAAAGATCATTCTGAAATGTAGGGGACCAAATAGTTCGAGAAATAAAAGTAAGGGACCTAAAAGATTATTAGGCCATATTTAAGGGACCAAATATGGAGTTTACTCTCTCTCTATATATATATATAAGGGTGAAATGCATGAAACATCACTTAACTATTTATTTTTGCAAAAAAAGACATTTTTTTTTCAAAATGCTCTTTTTTAGATACT
Source organism: Leptodermis oblonga (assembly GCA_016801395.1). NCBI lineage: Eukaryota > Viridiplantae > Streptophyta > Magnoliopsida > Gentianales > Rubiaceae > Leptodermis > Leptodermis oblonga. Next base: position 11,127,123 of record CM028758.1, on the reverse strand, counting down.
CATCTTTCATTTCGCTTAAAAATCACCACTCCGTCCACTTGAGACGTTAGGTAGCTAACGGACTAATTAAGCCAGGGGTATTTTCGTCCATTCATAAATGGTGGGACTTTAAGCACAAAAGTTTGGAATTTCATTCGTTTCGTGTAATCAGTTCAGAAGAGGGTTTTGGTTTTCCTAACCATGCCTTTGAGCTCTTTTCAAAAAAACTCGAACAGGTGAACAATTGTGATTTAGGGCTAGCAAATTTGGGGGAAAATGCACACTCGACACTGGGCGAAGCTGAAACGCCCAAACCCGCAGAAGGTCGGTAAAGGGAAAAGCCGAAAATCGAAGCAACATCGGAAGGAATCGTCGGCTGAGCAACATCTGACGAAATCATCGGTGGAGCCACCACGAACTACGAAAGGTGGAGGGGAACAACCATGGTGGATGGAAAGTGAATCTAAAGACGATTATTCTCGGTTGCTACTAAGTGATTATGAAGAACCACCATCTCGAAGGCCGAGCTGTATTAATAAACAAAAAGACATAGAAGCAAGATTCCTAAATGGATTATTAGGCTGGAGGGCAGTTCTTTCGATTACAAATCAGAATACGGTAAGTATCCCATTTTCCAGTTAATTTGGTATTTTAGGGTTCAGTGAATGATTGTTCATATGTATCGATTGTTCGAATTTTCGTGACCCAAATGTGCAATGAATACCCATTATTCAGTAATACATTACTGTTTACATTACTTGGAATTAATGAGTCTTAATGAATTTTCTGAAGTAGTTGTTGTGTGTTTATGGTGTTGAGGGAAATGTGCAATGCAAATGTGGGTTCATTGGGTTATTTTGTTGTATGGAATCAGTATGCGAATTTTTACTAGAAGTGTTTGATATTATTCTTGGTTTGAACTGCTCGTAACGCAAGATGGGTCATCAGGTTTCATCCAATGCTGTTATTTTAGATGTTTGGAATACTATGTTTAAGTTTAATTATCCAGTTTATCAATAGAAAGTAAGCTCTCCTTTTTCAGTGCTTCCCTACTCCCTTCCCCAAATTCATCCCCACTCCTAATACTACTATGAGATTTTTGTTAATAAGAAAAGGCACCAGGTAGCTGGCTGATTTTGTATTTCAATTTGATAAGTATGGAATCCATAGGTGATCTTTGAAGTTTCTTATGTATAGAAACAAGACAATGAAGTTTTTTTTGTATCAGTGTCACATTAATATATGATAAGCCATGTAGAAGTATTTGAAGGAAAGGATAAAAGACAAAGTGACCTATACAAAACATGCGTGCACTGTTTAAAAAGACTCAGTTTAGATTTCATGATACAAATGCAAAGAACAATTCTAGTAGGCAACATGGTGTGAAAATGAATATATGATGCACAACCAACTTTTATTCATTAGAACTTTGCAAGAGTTGATTCTTTGTTCTGCACATTCACAGAGGATGATTTGATGATCATATTAGTTGTTGTTTTGTGTAGTTACTCTGGTTTTATGATCTGTGAAACTATTAGGTCCCTTTTTCTTATTTTTTTGCTAGAATACAAGGCTCTTGAACAAGTTTTCTCCCTATATATATATACACACATGTAAGTATATTTAATTCAATGCAGAGGAACTGAACGAAATAAATTTTCCATTAGACTGAAAACTCACTTCATAGCACATGGTAGATGTAACTTTATTAGAGATTTACGCTGAAGAAGAAGTTGTCTCGCAGATGCAGATGTCTACTGCCTTTAGTTTCTTGATCTTATTGTAGAAATTTCTTTTTCATTTAAAGCAATTATTTATACAAAAAAAAAACTAAAACCAGCGGCATATGCAAGAGAAATATTAATTACTGATTAATTTCTTTGTATAATTCATATGTGTCAATGAGCTACGCACAACACATTCATCACGGCCAAGGTAAGCCATTTGATTATAATCAATCAATCTCTTAAGATTGTTAATTTCTTAAATTAATTTGTAAATCTGGAAAAAGATAAAAAAGGAATTAAAGAATTTTTGCATTTTTGGTGTTCTAAATTCAGTTTGAAGGAGTTTGCTGATAAATTAATTTAAAAATGGGATTTATTGGTCTATATCCCTTTATGTATGTCAACTAGCAAGTAAATATATGGAAGTTTAGTTCCCTGTTGCTGAAAGATTACATTAAGGACATCACAGATTATATAAAGATAAACTAACTTATTTACTATTACCCTTAAATGGTTATTTTTTTCCATGCACTATGTAACATGTCTTTCTATATCTGCCAATACTTGAATCTCGAAATATTTCTCAAATCTGGTATGGTAGATTTCTGTCACTTTCTAGTTTCCTTTTCATTCATGACAGGTTTTACATAGGGACATTCTTTTCTTGCATTGATTCTAACCTATTTTTTGTGAAAACATGCTACTTTCTATTTTTTTTGTAGATGTTAACGAAGATTTGTTCACAATTTGCCTGCATCACGGTAGGCAGTTATCTTATGGGGTATAACAAGAGTATGTAGGAGGAGCGGTGACATATTTTGACAACTGCCATGCCATGAAATTCGATATCTATGCTCTTGATTCCATGTTGCTTGCCCTTGGCTATCCCAAAACTGAAAGTTGTATGTACTGGTATTTGGAACCAAATAAAACTCTAAGCAACGGGTTAAAGGAATTGCAGTATTATCTTCAATTGCCAGATTTGATGGAGTGTACTGCGACTACCAAATTTTTGCATATTTATTGTGATCATAGACCTAGGATTGAGATTAAAAAGTTGATGAAGATGGCTAGAAGTAAAGAATGGGAACCTATTGTGGAAGAAAAATTGAAGAGAAATATTGTGATAGAAGAGATTGATTTACAGGCAGTACAGAGGCAAAGTAGGCTTCAGAGAAAACTAGATGAGATTAGATACTAGAAATACTTGACTCTTCCATGGTATCCATTATGTGAAGCTGGCGGTGGGAATCTTAATACAGGTTGTGGTGATGCACAACTTAGTAGTTCACCAACTACTGATGAAAAGCTTAAGGGCAAAGTTACAGAGAAGCATGATGAAGTAGAGCCGGAACCATATTCTGAGAGTGATGGGTTTAATTTAGATTTAGTAGAAAACTCAGAAGCTGAATCTGATTGCCATTGGGAAAGTTTACTGGAAGACATACAAATTGAAGAAGGAGACATGCGGGAGGGGGTAACTGAAGTAGATCATGAACATAGTTACGTGCCTCCGAATGACATAGATCTAGATTATATGTACTTCAGTTATTCTCAGTGTTTCAATACTCAAGAAATGAAGGACATGATGCAACCGTTTGAACAGTTAAATAGCTAGACTGAAGTTAATGAAAATGCAGATGTGCTAGGACAAGGCAATGAAAATAGGCAAGAAAATGTGAATAACCAAGAGCATTTTGAAGAGCATGGGCATAGTGGTGAGGATCATGATGAAGGGGTTCAGATTCAAGGTAATGGTTCTACAGTTATACGGAGTGGTTTTGGTCAGTAAGACGACACAGTTTCAGATCTGGATGAAGACAATGTAAATGCAGAACTTCATAGTAACCTAGGTTCAGAGGATGAAGACTTACAGGGATTTCAATATACACATCTTGATTTCAGTTGTCCAGATGGGAAGCAAATACCACAGTTCGAACTTCGCACCAGATTTGGAAGCAAGGCTCAGTTCAGGAATGCATTGAAGAAATATAACATCCTTTTTGGTAGGAAGGGAGTGCTGACACATAATGACCCAAGGAGGATAAGGACAAAGTGTGAAGGGAAAACAAAAGGCACTGATCATTGCCCTTATGTGATAGTTCTCAAGAGGGAGGCTGGTACGACTGATTTTGTGATTAAAAAAGATGGAAACTAAACACACTTGCACTGAAGATTTCAAGCACCAAGACATCCCAGCGAAGATGGTGGCTGAATAATTTATGGATAGATTTCAGGCAGATCCAAAGATGCTCATAAAATTGATAAGGCAGAATGTAGATGAGGAATTCAGATGTGAAATTTCTAGACACAAGGCATATAGAGCGAGGTCATATGCAAAAACTGAAATTTTTGGAAATACGGAGGAGCAGTTTAGGATGTTGGGCAGATATGTGGCTGAATTGAAGAGGGCAATGCCTGATTCCACCATTGAGATTCTGCATATACCTTTTAGGGAATCTGGTAGAAACCCTAGGTTTAGAAGGTTGTATTGTTGTTTTGGGCCACTTTTGAAAGGGTTAAAAGAAAATTGCAGGCCAATTATTTTCCTAGATGGATGTTTTATCAAGACCATTTATAAGGGCTAGCTTCTCACTGCAATGGGAATTGATGAGAACAATGGTTTTTGGCCAATTGCTTGGGCTGTAGTGGAAAAGGAAGCAACAGAACAATGGTACATCTAAATTCTAATTTTTGGGCAGGATTTTTTTTGGGCCTGTATACTATTTGGGCCAAATGTAAACTATTATGAATAATAACAAGCTTTTTATTTGTTTTGCAGGAAATTGTTCTTGGAGTTTCTCTTTAGTGATCTGAGTGTAAATAACCCAGGCTACTACACCTTCGGATCAGACCAACAAAAGGTAAAATTACATTCATACGTGTCGGTTTTATTGTATTTAAGATTTAAACTACTGGCTAACAAATTTTTGATCTGAAATGTCGGGGTCTTGCAAGGGCTCTTTCTGAGATTTTTCCACTGGCTGAACATAGAACATGTGCACAGCATCTATACAGCAACTTTAAGAAGAGTCATTCTGGGCAGGATTTAAAGAAGCATTTTTGGAACATAGCTAATACCACCACAGAGGAGCTGTACAATACACAGGTACAAGAACTCGAGGCTTTTAATCGTTCAGCTCATGCATGGATTTTGAATGCGCCCCAAAAGGAATGTTGGGTTAAGGCATTTTTCCAATTACATATTAAGTGTGATACCCTTTTAAACAACATGTGTGAGAGTTTTAATGAAAAATTTTTGGATGCAAGAGAGCAACCCATAATTACTATGCTAGATATGGTTAGGGTTTATGTGATGTCTAGAATCGAGAGAAGGGGTGGAGAGATGGCCAAGCATGAATCTGAGTATACTTCTATTGTAACAAGCATATTGAAAGAAGTATATTATTATAGTAGGGTTTGGAAGCCAATTTGTAATGGTGCTGACAGTTATGAGGTCAAGGGTTCGAAGGGTGGGCAGTTTGTTGTGTATCTTAGGCTAAAGACCTGTTCATGTAGACTGTGGCAGTTAACAGGCATACCCTGCTGCCATGCTGTTGCATGCATGAACAAATTAGATGAGGATCCAATGAAGTACGTCCATCACTATTACAAGAAGAGTATTTTTTAAAAATTATACTCAAATGTCCTAATTCCAATAAATGGACAAGACATGTGGCCGGCTTCTGAAACAGTTGAGTTAGACCCCCCACAGCCATGTGCTCAAATAGGTCGACCCAAAAAGAACAGAAGGCCTGATCCAGTAGAAATAAAGGGGCCAGATGATGTAATGAGGCTCAAGAAACGTGTAATAATTCATTGTAGAAGATGCAGGGGAGTTGGTCACAATGTTTGAAGGTGTACTCAACCAGTCCGGGCCAGTGGTGGAAATACCATTGTCCAATGGGAGACTGTACAGGATGCGGATGCCCAGCAGGCTGAAACTTCATCTCAGGTATACGTTTTCTTAGAGTTTAATTTCTTTGTTTGATTCCAAATTGATGGAATTAACCTTGGCTTGGTTTTCATAACAACTCAAGAATAGAGAACTACATTCAGACACTGTAGGGAATTGAGGAAGCAGAAAAATGTTGATAAAGACGAAGCCCCCTCAGTTATTCCCGATGCAAATTCACATCAGCCACCTTTAGATCAACCCACAAAGGTTTATTATTATGTTTTTTTTTTTAGGCTGACGGATTTTGGTTATTTATTTACAATGTAATTGAGGATTATATGTATGCAATTTTAGGGTATTACTCGTCGGTGCAGCGCAAGACTTAGTCTGGATACAGATACAAATCTAACAAGCTCTTCCACAGGTCATGCCTCAAGCTCGAGAGCTCCCAAATCAACTAAGAAGAAAAAATTAACCGAAAACGATAAGATACTCATCAATACGAATGCTGAGTTTCTAGGCCTCCCAATTCCATACAAGATTGGAAGATGGGCAGTGCGGAGGGAAATGGCAAGAGTTGGTTAGATGAATTTGTTGGTGCTAGGATTAAGTTTTTGGTGTATAAACTAGCTGTTTTTTGGATGCAATTTGTGGCTTTGAATGCTGATTTAGTGCGATGTATTTAGGTGTAGTTTAACAGTTTCGGATGTTTATGTTTATGTAATGTTGTTGCTTTTGTGTGAATTTGGATATTCTGGATACGGAGTCGAAATCATACCGCATATTTTGAAATGTCTGAAGCTATATGTGTAAGGATTCATAAGATTGAAAGGGTTATTGATACCCTGAATGATATTGGAAACTGTATTGATTTTGGATGCAAGCTATATTGATTTGGTTTTTTCTAGTGATTTTTGTGTTGTTTTGCTTGATGGGCAATTTACGTTTTGACAAGGTAATACAAAGCTTAATTGATGGTCAAATTTTGGGCATACCCTTTTCATTTACTACAAACAAAGTACACCATTCTTTACAAAGCCAAATGACAACATTTTCCTCAAATCCAATTACAGGATGCTAGGCAAAGCCAATTACAAAATTCTGGGCAAAGCCATAGTACACCGCAACAACCAAAATTCATCATTGTAGCCTATTGGAAACAACAACACTGCGTAACCTTTTCAGTTACTACAAACAAAGTACAACATTCTTTGCAAAACCAAAAAATAATTTTTCCCTCAAATCCGATTAGAGAATGCTAGGGAAAGCAAATTACAGAATTTTGGACAAAGCCAAAATACATCCTTCAACCAAAATTCATCATTCTAGGCTACTGGAATCAACAACATTCTGAGCAAACTCGTACCATAAAAAATTTCACATTTCAGTACCCATTTAATTCTAGCAATTTCCCCTCTCTCTCTAGACCATTCTGAGAAAATTCTTTTCAAACAGCAACAATCATAAAAATCAAAAAAGAAAAAATAACTAATAGCTTTCTGCCTTTCTTCAACCTCTGCATCTCGGCTTGTAATTGACGTTTTTCTAACCTCAATTGCGCAACAATTTCCAAGGCAGTGTGAAGTTTCTGTAATTCATCTTCATTTGTTGCTTCCAAATTGTTAATTCTTCTCAATAGCCCAGTTATAATTTGTTTCGACCGCTCACACATTAGAGGATCAATCTATACCCAATACCCACAACCCTCCCCAGATTCCGCAAATGGACAAACGGTGTACCTTCTTCCTTGTCCGATTGTTGCCCGCTCTTCTGAACTTCGACACCTAGCGAACCGCCGACCAGGGTTGTCATTTGTCCATAATGTCACCGTCTTCACGGGAACCCCACAGCCACAATTGCCGGAATAGTTTATGATAGTAGATAGGGGCATCACTTTCTCTCGGATTTCAATTTCTTCTCTCACTTTGCCCCCTTTCTGGCTCAATATGCAATGAAGGATTTAAATGCTGCGAAACCCATCGAATTTGCCTCTTAGTGCCGTTGGAAATACGAATGGATGAAAATACCCCTGGCTTAATTGGTCTGTTAGCTACTTAACGTCTTAAGTGGACATAGTGGTGATTTTTGAGAGAAATGAAAGATGAGTGTCTAAAAAAGAGCATTTTGAAAAAAAGTGTATTTTTTTTGCAAAAGTCAATAGTTATGTGATGTTTCATGCATTTCGCCCTATATATAATGTTTAGTGAATTGCTGGATTGAACATAGAGAGCGGGAAAGGACCTCACATAACATTCTTAGCCCCAAGAACAAGAATAACTGCATGGAAGAGATTATTAAAAAAAAGAATGTGCCTCATGGCCTTTTGAAGGAATGACTCCTTTTGTTTAGCGGTCATGGATCAAGAAAGGCAGACGACCAAAGGAAGGAACAACTCTATCCTCCTCAACCTTTTCCGACTAAGGGGTTCAATCCATTGCGATCAAACCAAGTACGCTCTCCCACTTATCCATTGCGATCAAACCAAGTACTCTCTCCCACTTACTCCCATAAAGTAGCTTGCTCTCTATCACCACTGGAAGATAGGCTAAGAACTTTTTCAATTTCCTTTGGTTGCACAATGCCTTTTATTAGAATGTGCATAGACATGCATAGAATGCGAATTTACCACTCGATTATAAAGTCTTTTGGGTACCTTTTCGACATCCTCTGGAAATTCTTCGAATCTCATTCTATAGCTTATCTTGCTTAAAAAGTAAGAATAAAAGAACTTCTTGCTGTGAGTGCTTAGCTTTCAATTCGCCTCTGACGATCAAATGAAATGTGAATAACCCATCCTCCTTTGTTTAAAAGAAAGCCCTCATTTCCCTAGAGACAAAACCATATTTTCTCTATCTCGGTGGCCTTGAAGCAATGTTGTTTGGCCCGACCCGGCCCGGCGGGTCGACCCGGTCGACTCGCGACCCGCAGGCCTTGCCGGGCCAAACAACAGGGGAGACCCGGAAATGGCGTGACTCGGTCACGCCCGGTCAAAACCCGGGGTGACCCGGGACCCGTCATGACCCGCTCGACCCCTGGTTTTCTCCTTCTTTTTTTAATTTTTTTTTGATTTTCTTTTTTTCCTGAGAAGTGAGAACTTACCTTAATTAAAATCGGGAAGGGGGAAAAAATGCTAGGCAAAAAGGAAATTCAAGCCCTAGCTCGTCTTCTTCTCTTTCTCTCGGTTCACTCCCGCTGCACCACTGCCGCCCACTCCCGCTGCGCAGCCCGTCAGTCCACCGTCCCTGTGACGCATCGTCGCCGTCTATCTCAGTTTCGGTTTTCTTCTGCACCTTCTATCCCATTTGTTTTTTGCTTGCATAATGTGAATTACTTTAGCTAATTTGAGGCAAAGATTGTGATACATTTTAGTTTTGGGTGCTTTCATTGATTGTAGTATATGTTTTTCTAAGAGATGGCTGAGAATTTTTTGTATTGTTTCTAGATTTCTTGACTAAAAACAGAGTGTGAATGTTCTTGGCTAGAAACAGAGTGTGAATCATTTTCTTGGCTCTGTGTTTTTGTATTACTGTTTGCAGACTCAAAGAAAGAGGGCATGTTTTGTATGTAATGTATATTTTATAATCACTTGAGACCGAAGAATATTTTTTCATAGGCTGCCACTGCTGCTGTTGCTGGTAGGGTGTCACCATATTTTACCTGAAAGTCTATGCCCAAAATTTCCAAAAACTCCATAGCCCATTTGGATCTCTAATCTGATTTTCCTACTACATCCAATTAATACCAGTTTGACTTCTCACTAGAAGATTAATCAGTTATGAAGCTTGGGCAATTAAAATCTCTGACTAACTGTGTGTGTACTGTGTAGTGTAAGAAATTTTTATAATGCTAGTTGTTTCTGTTTTGTTTTATTTGATATGCATGTATATAATTAGTTTCTATTCTATTTTGTGATGCATTATTGATAAATTTGATATAGATCAATGGTGGAACACTTTTGGAGGTGATACTAAACAATTACAAAAGTTGGCAGTCAGGCTTTTGAGCCAAACAGCTTCTTCTTCAGGGTGTGAGCGTAATTGGACTGTGTTTGAACGCATCCATACAAAGAAAAGGAATAGATTAGAGCATCAAAGGCTTAATGACCTTGTTTATGTTCATTATAACCTTCGTTTGCAAAATAGGTATTAAACTATTTTATTTATAATCTTTATTGTGATTCTATTTCTTTTGATTCAATTTTTGTATTTGTAATTTGTTTGTAGGCTCAATTACAAGAAGAGAACTTATGATCCAATTGATTACGAGTCCATAGATAGAACAGACTTTTGGAGTATTGAAGAGCAATCTGAGGGAGAGCTTGATTTAGATGCATTAGAGGGTACAGAAGAGGAGTATCCTAAAGAAGGTGAATGAATCTTTAAGTTAGAGGATTTTTATGATTTCCATTTTGAGTTTTGAGTCTTTTGAAAAACACTTTTGTGTTTTTCTATTGTGTTCTTAGTTTGAGGTGGGAATGATGTAATTGATTTATGTTTGTATTTTTGTAACTTATTTAGGTGACAACAATGATGTTATTCCCATTGATGGTCAAGATGATGATAATCCCATTATTCTTCCTAGTATGGATGAGGATGAGGATGAGGATGAGGATGAGAGGATGATCATGATGTTGGCAATGGAGGTGGAGATGATGATAACAATGGAGGTGGAGATGATGACAGCAATGGCGGTAGAGATGGTGTTGCTAAGGGTGTACTCATTGGCTCTGAATATGATGTTGGTCTTCAATGGAACTAAGCTTCTATAATGTGTTTTATTTTTGATTTGATGGATGGCAAAGATATTAATATGTATTTTTAAATTAGTTTGGATGATAGTATTTGGGAAACTTGGTTAGTTTAAGAAAGGATTCAAAGAATTGTTTCAAAGGTACTTTGTTTAGGTGGTTATATTATTTGTATTAGTCATATATCTTAGTGTTCTTTTAATTATCTTATTTGTGATGTATAGAAAAATTAGTTTTTGTATAGTATTTTTTTTCAAATTATAGAAAAACTTAAGCATATATATGAATTATAAAACTATATATATTATTTAAAATGTATTTATTATGTCATAATAATGTTATCCGGGTTGACCCCCGGTTGACCCGAGTCGACCCCCCGGGTCGTGCGACCCTCTGGCATTGCCGGGTCGGCGTCCGGGCCGGGTCAAACAACATTGCCTTGAAGATGATAATTAAGAGGGTTAGAAAAAATACTGAATTTGAATTAAGCTTGACTTATAAGTTAATATAAAAAATAAATGAAATAAGTGAATTATGATCGGGGTGAAAAATACAAATAATATTTTAGATTCATCAAACAGCAAAGTCAAAACCAAAAAAATACAAATTGCTTATGTTTTGATTTCTTTTATAGCCTAGAATTCTTTTAGCATTCTGGTCTTTACAACTTTTACGATTTTGACTTGTCATTCATTGAATTCAGAGAATTATATATATTTTCTAAAACAATAAAGATGAATTCATATTTAAAATCCAGGAAGGTAAATGCAATTCGCCATTTCTAATGCAATGACATTAACATAACAGCAGCAACAGTACATTATGGTTAATTTTTACTGATTAGTGAATTAAATGAAGTTAAGTAAATTAGTATACAAATAATGTGACGAGTCTAGTTTAAGATTTAAAAGTGTTAAATACACTCAAATAAAATTTTCTTTTTAATATGATACGAAAAAATTAATAAAAATAAAATATGATATAAATTAATTAAGGGGGGTTAAGGTTTATAAATCTAGAGGTTATAAAATAAATATGGAGTTGAGTTAAAAATTGGAATGCATACTCTCATCATCAAATTTAAATCAATAATATCTAACACATCATGAATTCAATACTGTAAAGTTACTAGACAATCTATTTATGATCCGAATTACTACAGGAGACCTCATGGCAACACTTTGAGATGTCAATTTTTATCATGTCATCTCTTGAAACTGTGTGCCACCAATACTATACTAATACCGCCTTGGATGCTGATGATACTCTCTACTCTCACTTGTTTTTATTTTATTTTGACTGTTGTTATTGCAAGAGCAATTATTAGTAATCAGAGCAATATTTTATAAATCTCCCTAAAATACCCCTCATTATTTCAACTCTTATCTCCATATTTCCCATGGAAAAGAATTCTAGCTATCATCAACAAGCAATGACTCTCCATTAGTTTCCTGCTTCTTTTCCCTCAAACCAAGCCATTCGAAGAACCCATATCCCAAATCCTATCTTCTCGTTCTTTTCTTTTTTCTCTTCCTCTCCCTTCGGCCACCAAACCAAATTATGCACCCTAATTTATGCCTAAGCCAATTTCCCTCAATCAAGCTGAAGAAGCAACCGAGAACAATGGTGAGGAAATGACCCAGATGGCCGCCGACCATGTCTCTTTTATTGCTGTAACACGAATAAGGTTATACTTCCACATGACATTGTTTACATAACCGGGAGTTCCTTTTTTGGACATAACTAAGAAAATGTCTCCTTTCTTTATAGAACTAAGGATGAGAGAAGCACCATGTAATTGATTAGTTATCATTTTCTTCCTCGGGAAAGAGATGATAATCGTCTGTGTTGCTGCTGAATTCTGTGCTGTGAATTTTGTTGATGAGAAGAGTTCTTTAATGGTGAGAAATTGGACTTTAGATTGGTCACGACCAACGGTCAATTGAGAAAGAAGCATCAAAATTGAAGAATGGCGGAGGAGAGGAAACAGGGAGAGCTATAGCGGTAGGTGGAAATAGGGGATTAAGCTGTTGAAATAATGAAGGGCAGTTTAGGGAGAATGGCAAAATGTTGCTTTGGTTGCTAATAATTGCTTTGACAATAACAGCTGTCTTTTATTTTTATTTTATAAATTAATTGATGAAATGCGCTAATTAATTGATGATGAAATTCACCTTAATATTCTCAATTATAGAGGATCAGAATCTAATGTTTCCACTTTTCCATAATCCATTTTTTTTTTCTTATTTCCTATTTGGTTTTAGTACAAACATTTCTTGGCCTCAAAGAAGAATTATTCATAAAATTAATTACTTTTATGTTATAAAATTACTACTAAGAGTAGTAGTATAATATCAATATAAAGCTATAAATACAAATATATAAAATGAAGACAAGAGAGAGCAAGAGTGGAAGACTTTTCTTTCTTTTTCATCATCTTATTTCTTCACCTAAGTCTCTATTTATAGACTAGGTAACAAGATATACAATTCCAAGATTCTTTTTTTTTTAAGAATTCCAAGAGTCTTATCTAATAATCTATGAAGTAATGATAAATAATGGGGTCGTGGAAAAACCTTAGGATAATAAGGGATGTTGAATAGTAAAGGACATTCACAATATTCATAACAGTCCCTCATTGAATGTCCATTATTAAGATAAATATCTCGTTAAAACCTTACTAGAAAAATTCAGTGGGAAAAACCTAGTAAAGGAAAAAGAGTACATTTTCTTAGTATAATACTGCCTAGTTAAAAAACCTTATCAGTAAAAATCCAGTGGGGGGAAAAAACTTGGTTTAAGGAAAAAGAGTACATGGGTAACTCCCCCTTTTGAGCACATCATTTGACATCGTTAAATTGTCGCCTTTCGGTCTTGTAACTCAACTTTTCAAAATGTTGAAGTTGACAGTGAATAAATATTTGAAGTATTATTCCTGCAACTAAGCAATCTATGTAACATCATCTTTGAACAAAGTAGTGGAAACTTTTTAAAAATCTGAGAGCAAACTACTTGATTTTCAAATTTAATGGATTACTGATCTAAGCCAAACATACTCTCGACATGCATTATAAGAAGTAGCAGCTATGATTTCTTTCATGAAAGTAACGCTCATAAATAGTTGTACTGCTGCATGGAAGTACATAACTGGTTTTATCGAGTATTATAAAGATCAGTAAATTAATCAACATATGTATAACCTGTAAAATAAAACTTGTGTATTTTTTTAAATAAAGACATATTTATCGTTTCTTAAAGCTAAAGAAAACATATGTGGTTCATGACTTGCAATCATATTTTAAAACTTGTGAACGACTTGCAAGATATAATATGTTTTTTTTTTCGATAGCCTAAAATATGGTACTTCTGGACCAAACAAATTTTCATCATCCTGACGATGACGAAATGGATCTTTATGCATATACAATCATAACTTTGCTCAAAGTATGTACTTTATTCATATAGAAGTGTTTTAACATTTTAGCAATATAAGAAGATTATTGCAAAGAGATGTCATTCTCTAAGTGCTCAATTTTAAAACCAAGACAAATGTTGTCTTTTCATAATGTTTTATTTCAAACTTGTGTTTCAATCCAACAACATTTTGAATCTCTTCAGGAGTTCTAATTCAACATTATACTTTAAATAATCAATAATGGTTTGATACTCTTCATGAGTTCTAAATTAAATTATCAATATATGAAATCCCAATTAATCAATAGCAACCTCAGATGAACCTAAGAGGGGGAGGGGGTGAATTAGGTTCTTGACTCTTTAAAAATATTTCTTCTACAAAGAAGAACTTTGAAAAATCATTTTCAAACACAAGTGTAAAAACAAATTTTACAAAGTGAGGTGTGTGATTAATGATTTGCAAAACATGAAAGCAAATAAACAAATAAAGCAAGAACACACCAAATTTATAGTGGTTTGGATTCCCTTTGAATCCTACTCCACTTCCCAAGTTCTACAACTTGAGATTTCTAATCCTCTCGGAAACACTTAAAGGAGTGTTTCAATCGCTTACACTTGCTCAAGATTAATCTCTTAATTCCAAGTCTTTTCCCTTGCCTAATATAACTCTAGACTAGGACTCCCTTGCTTAATCTAGCTCTAGATTAAGACTCCTTTGCCTAAGGCTAGCAATTGGATCTTTTGCCCTATCCTTCCTCAAGGATTTGAGGTCTTACTCCAGACTCATCTTGCTTAGACCAAAGGACTTTTGCTCAATCAACCTCTTGATCAAGACTTTCAAATGCCTAACTTAGCTCTAAGTTAGGACCTCTACCATTTACCTCATCCAAACTCTTGGATAGGACTTTAACCCAAATTGCCCAACTTAGCTCAAGTTAGGACTTGTATAGTTGCCCAAACTCAACCTCTTGAGTTGGGTCTCTCATTCTCTTCTTACTCCCCCTTCTTTCTTGCCTAACTCTTTACTCAAGAGTGTAGGATTTTGCCTAATACAAATTGCCTAAACTCAAAGGCTTGAGTTAGGACTTTTCTAGATGTGTTTACAAAGATGAAAGCTCCACAATTGAGTTTACAAATTACACAATAATTGGGCACAAAGACCTCTTTCTAATCCTACCTTAACAAGCTAATTTAAGATATGAATAAGTGAAATGAAGCTTGAGAATGTTGCTTAAGTGTAGGAGACTTGAGAGGGATGATTTCACATCTTTTTGCAGCTTCGGGGTATTTATAGGAGTGGCCAAATGGTTCCCAAAGGCTCATAACGACTATATTTGTGATTTGAAATTATGCTCTGAATAGTACTTGGATTCCAAACTGCTCACCGATGTGCTCCCTGAACTTGGTTCTGATATCACAAATTCATCTTCTGATATCATATATTGATTCCAGTAGTTAAATTCAGAAATTCAATATTTTAGATTCCGAACAGGTTTCCGAACACGTTGCTGAAGTGCTCCTTGAACTTAGTTTTCAGTCTTTTCTTTCTTCAGCTTTATTCTTTATTTCAGTGAGCTTGCTAACCATTGTGCTCCCCGAAATCCTATTTTCAGCTCTTCTTCTTCTCTTCTTTTTGGCTGTTTTCAATAGCTTCAAGACTGCACTTTTTGTACATTTTTCTACAAATCTCTTTAAGTGCAAAGCATTAAACAAAATCATATATTTGTTAATTTATCATCAAAACTAAGATTAAAACCATAGGTCTAACAATATATATATTGGGATCCGGATCTCTCAATAAAACACAAATATAGAGCTCCACATAATTTAATATAATAAATATCGCTATAAATTGTTCATGCCTTAAGGGCAATTGAAATCTTTTAGAGATTTTCATTAGCCATTCTAATAGGCTTGTCATGACATCTATAAGACTCAGTTTAAATTGTTCACTTGCTGCCAGATTAAACAAGTAATAAAAATTGTTGCATCCACCACGGGAGAATAAGTCTCCTTATAATCAATTCACGGTCTTCAGAAAATATAGTACGACAAGTCGTATATTATATGAATTCATTTTTCATTCCAATTTAGCACAAATACCCATTTATGACCCACAAGTTACACATCTTCAGGTGTGTGAATTATTCGCCCAAAAACTTTTCTTTTAGGTATTGAATTCAATTATACTAGAATTGCGTTTTTTTATTTCTTTCATTTTTCTTGGGTAATAACTTCTATGTCGACTTTTATTCACAAGCCCATATTGATCATCCTCATTTTCTTTTATAATGGCAACTGTTGTAGCATAAGCAATTTTATCATCGACGTCGATTGTTCATAGCTAGGTTCCATATTTAGCTGTTAGACATGACATAGTTAAAATTTTTAGGTACCTGAACTTCTTCGAGAAACTTATTATTTGTCATGCTGAGAAAACTCTTCAAGAGTTTCTTTTTAATCTTCAATATTCCTCAGGGATGACATCTTTATCACTTGTTCCTTTTTTTCTCGAGAATTTTTATTGTAGAACCGATTCGTTTGCCACACTTTGATGTTGCCTTTATTTATTTATTAGTGGTAAAAGGTCCTTCAGGGACATCAACTTTAATGAGAGCATTACTAGCCAATATTTGTGATTCAGTCACACTTTTTAAGGTCAGAAAAAAAAATTATGGAAAATACAATTGTAAATGAATTATTTTTAGAACTTCAGGTTTATATAAGTTTATACGAGGATCATTGATAATTCACTCCAAGTAATTTTTTTAATTGGCTACTTCTTCTTTTTTTCTCCCTCTGATGTTGAAAAATCTGACTCATCAAAATGATAATCAGTAAAACTAGTAGTGTGCACATATAAGTTTTAGTCTCAATATATTTTATAGTGGAGATTTATGCTTAACATTTAACATCCTTTGAGGTCTCATCTTTGTGCTTTGTGGTGGAGCAATCATAATATAAACTACACATTTAGAAAATTATAAGATGAGAAATATTTTAGCACCTAACCAAAATCATTTGTTGGGGAGATAATTGATTAAAATTTATTCGCCTGATGCGAACAAATGTTGCAACATGCAATATAGCATGCCTCCAAATATATATTAGGAGTTCCATTCAAAAATAATAATGGTCATGTGAATAAGTTAATGCATATAATATAACGATTCTACTAAACCGTTGCTTGTGTGAATATAAACAATAGGATATTCTACATTTATCCCAAAGACATGCAATAATTATTTATATAGTAAGAAAACTCATAACCGAATTATCTCTGCAAGTAATTTTGCAAACTTCAAGTTGTGATTTGTAATAATAAATGCAATGTGACCATTTGGTTTATGCATCAATCAAAATTATGAAATACTAAAATGGTTAATACGGTGGGTGAAAAAACCCATAAATATATCACCATATATATGTTCTATTAGTGCAGGAGATTGGGTTTGAATTTTCACAGGTAATGACTTTACAATCAGTTTGCCTTGAGAACAAGCATGGCACGAGAATTCATTGGATTGAAAAATCTTCCGATTCTTCAATGAATTCTCTATTTTATTCGCATCATTATAGAACTGGGATAGTCTAATCCGCCGTGCCATAATAAACATGTTAGTAAACATCTGGTTTACTATTGCATAAATTTTAATTGCAGTGATATATGTGTAGTACAACCTGGAGAAATAAGAATGTACCTTTTTCAGTAAAAGTTCTTTTCAGAAATAGTTCTTGTAATGTACAAGTATTTATTATCACATTCATTTTTATTCGCAATATGATATCCATTTCAGCGAATATCATTGGGAAACTTTATAAATTTTATAGAAATTCTGGAAAAAATAATGTATGGTCAGGTGCAATATTTTGCTACTCCAAGTAAAATGATAGATACTCTTATAGAGTTTTCAATCATTTGTACTACCAATATAGTACTAACAATAGTTTATATTATTATTAGATAAGAATATTATTTTTTATCTCTATTTGCAATATGTTGTAGTAGTGTCTTCTAGATATAATCCTTTGTGATTGACTATTGAAATATCTATTTTCATCACATTAATTAAAATTTCAAATGATGTATATATTTCAATACAATATTTATATATCATAAGAAATATTAATACTATAAATTAACAAAAAATATTATATTTGAAAACATCAAATTAAAATTAACTACACAAAAAACAATCAAGGAAGAAATTTCTTATTAGACATTTGTTAATAGTATCACCTTCAGGGTATATGGGTCACAAAGAATTTAACAACATATCATTGTAGATAAAATCTGCCTTTATCTTTATTCTTTATTCTTTATTCTTCTACGATTCTTGATAGAGAATATCAAAATATTTTTGTGTACAACAGGTACAGAACAAATGACTTTTCATGCCACAACAGTAACGTGCTATTCAATTTTCTTTTTATTTTCATCTTTCTTGTGACAACTCTCCTACTTCTGGGGATGAATTATAATTTTTTTTTGTTTTATTATTATTCTTCCACTTCTGGTGATAAATTCAACGTGTTTGTATAATCATAATTACAATAGTTAATATAAAGTCTGCCCTCACGACTGCGATTTTACATAAATGCATAATTAGAACATTTATTTCAGAAAATAGAATCTTTATGTATTATAAAAATTCAAGGTTCTCACATTTATTTTAGAAAATGGAATTTTCAAGCATAATAGAGGTGCATAACTGTCATGAGTTTCCAACAAAATTCATTATCTTTTATTCAGTGACAGAATATATATATATATATATAATACTTTAATTAACTAACCGTTGTTAACCAATGATATATATCTTTCAAATTTGTCAATGGGACAAACTGCAATCAAGTGTTCATATATCACTTTTAAATTTGTCAACGAGACAAATTAGTATTTTGCATTCAAATGCCCAAATTTCAGCACTAGTGTATTACCTCCACCATTTCAATTAGATTTTTCAATTATGTGAAAAATATATAGGGGTGTAAAAAATCAAAATATGCATTATGATATGGGTCATAGAATAATGCAGCCAGAAAAGAACAAAATAATATATATAATTATGACTATGACTTTCATGAGTTACAACTATTATAACTTGTATACGAACAAGTTCTCAAATCTTTCTCGCTATAATTCAATTCAGCAAAACAAAAATTTAAGTATATCACACAAAATTTTTAAAGCACATAATATTGTATTGCTTGTAGCCATGAGCATCGTATAGATATATTATATATATATATATATATATTATATTAGAAATATAATACAAAAGTAAGTAAAGTTTTAATTTTCTCTTATGAAATATGGAGATATATATATATATATACATATATATATATATATATAATATTCAAATGAATACATACATGATCAAAATTACATAGCAATCATTAGAGAATTATCATAACGGATAATAGGTTTAAACCTTGGAATCATCTCATATCGGATTATAGGTCTAAACCTTCGGTGATTCCATATCGGTACAATTCTCCTCAACGACTAACCAACTTCAATTGGGTAGAGTCTCGTGCTGATAACGTGTTATAAAATTACTACTGAGTAGTAGTATAATATCAATATAAAGCTATAAATACAAATATATAAAATGAAGACAAGACAAAACAAGAGAAAACAAGATAGTGGAAGATTTTTCTTTCTTTTTCATCATCTTATTTCTTCACTTTTTTTTTTTTTTTTGAAACAAAAGAAATAATTAAATTAAACGGCTGGAAATATCGTCCAACAACGATTTGACAGTAGGCCATGAGCCAAGCAATACAATCTAGAAATAAAGTACATTTGAAAATCAGATCTACAATCTAGAATCAACGTAGATCTGAAAATCAAATCTACAAACTGCAAATCTGGCCTATAGCTAAGCAAATAGTAGCAAAATTGCAAACAGCTGAGCAGATCATCAGACCGGTGGTGCTGGACTGCTACTGAGTTCTGATATAGCGCCAAATTTGACCCATGACACAAGAGATCCATGGGATCCCTGACGAACCACTCACGGAGCCAACCACGGTCGGCTTTATTTTCACCATCTTCTTCATCTACAACTTCATCCCACAGATCTGAAGTTAAAGATTTCAAAAATAAGTGAAAAACACAACTTCAAAAATGGAGCGGACAAAACTCTCTAAAACAAAGAGAACGAAAACTCTCTAGGAAGAGAGAACAGAAAACACTCCACAAGGAGAGACTTATTAAAGCAAGAAAATGGAGGAGAAGAAGAGAGCTCCCCCATCCTCCCATTAATGGAAGATGGGGAGAATGAGGGAGGGGGAAGAGGGGAGTGATGAGAGAAGGGAGAGCGTTTGGAAGTGGAGCCGAAAGTTTATAATTGATCTAATTCTATCTTATTTCTTCACCTAAATCTTTATTTATAGATTAGGTAACAAGTTACAGAATTCTAAGAGTCTTTATCTAATAATCTATAAAGTAATGATACATAATGGGGTAGTGGGAAAACCTTAGGATAATAAGGGATGTAGAATAGTAAAGGACATTCACAATATTCATAACATTTTTCATTTTATAGATATAATTTTAAGACAAAATATGGACATTAGATGACTATTTTTTGCCCAAAAATATCTAAATTCTTGCGCAACATATATCGCTTAAGCAAATAAAAGGCAGATCTGCACCTTTACCCCTTAATTAATTAATCCAACTTATATATTCCCAATCATTATTATTAACCTTTCCTATGAGTGGCATTCAACAATTTGAACCATTAAATTTACTTATATTTTTTGTTAATAGTTGCTTTTATGATAAATAAATAAATAAATAATTTTAATTTTTTCTATAAAGCTCAAAAAACTCTTAATAAATGCAAGTAATAAATCGTAATAATCCATTGTTCCAGACTGAAAGTTACTTTCTCTTTTTCCCAAATTCTCCGCAGCTCCTTCATCTCCTTCCAACACGGTGGCTCACGGCGGTGGTGGATGGCAAGAACCAACAAATATTCCTCCATCAACTTCAATGACATCTACGAGAAAAAAGTGATTGGTAGCGGCAACAGCAACAACGTTAGCAGCAGTTCCTCTCAGTTTCATTCTTCTTCCTCATCATCGTCGCCTTCGTCTTTGTTGAATTCGAATTCCAGAATCCATGGGCATATGCTCGTTTTAAGCAAGCCCGCCGCTACGAAGCCGAAGCCCATTGTTATTCCTCAAACCCAGCCTCAAAAGACTCCATCTCTGGCGGTGCCGTCAATTACAAAAACTGCTAAAGTTGCATCAGATCGAACCGGGCCTGAACCGGACTCCATTTCTCTCCGTCCACAGGGTCGAACCGGATCCGGTTCTCCTCTTCTTTTGTCCCCTTTGCCTTCTCCGGGAAAACCCAGTTCGCCTTTGACTTCGCCGTTGCCCAAGTCAGACCGTTTTGTGCCTCCCCATCTGAGACCGGGTTTTGCGGGTCGGGAGGAGAAGCCTGTGCCGGGGGTTGGGAGGGGTGTGCAAGGGGGAAGAGGAAGAGGAGGGCAGTTTGGGTATCCGAATGTCTACGGGGACGACGGGAGGCCTAAATCTGGAGGTGGGTACGAAAGGATGAGGAGGATTGGTGGTGAGCCGGATCCGGTGGATTTTCTGATCCGACCCGGTTCAGGCGGTGGTCGCCCCAGTTCCAGTGGATGAAGGTATTTTCCTGATGATTTCTCATCTGTTTTGTTATTCTTTTTCCCCCTTTTCTTGGATGACTTAGAATAAATGAGCAAAAAGTGTTCTAGTTATTCGCTGATCATTCTTTTCTTTCCCATGCAAATTTGGAATTCTGGCTTGTAGGGATTTCATCATTCATGCAGAAATTCCTCAAATTTATGTTCTTTCCTTACATTTTCTTAGGCTATTTACTTGAACTTCTATATGCAACTATTGTTCATTTCTCGGGGCATAAATTTTATCATGTCCTCAGGTGGACTTTATGTATGATTTCTGTTTTCAAGTCTTTTATGATAAGTATTTATTATCACTGGTTTAGTCTTTTCCTCTGAAATAGTTGTCTGCATATCATTTTAGGGCTCTACTCAATTTGTTATACATGAGTGTGTGCACGTTTCTGTGAATGTGAGATCTTCTGAAATGCATTACCGGACATTTTACATTATATGAGTCTGGTTCCTCATTCCTATGACATGCCAAAGAAGCAAAGACATGCAATTTTGTGCCAGATTATGCATGTCAGGGGCTTAGAACAAATTTTATTGATCTGCTGTTACTTTTGGTGGAAACTCTACTGCTGTATGAGGAGTGGTTTGACTAAAGAACAACTGGTTTATTTTTGATTATATGAATATGGTAGTTGGGAGTGCGAATTTTCATCAAGGCAGTTGGCTGGTGTGTTTGTTGCATGAACGATGTACAATGTTTTAGCACTAGTTTTTCCAGTCTGAGTTTTGTGGTTAATGTTCAGATATAGTAATAATAATGTGTAGCTGAGATAGGCAGTTTTGTTATTGGCTTAAAAAAGGCAAGTTGATCCTGAATACCATTGTTTATTAATGTTGATGATTACTTTTGTCGTTTTTCAGAATCTATAGTTCAACTGTAGAGAGAGACTAAGAATTCGTTTGTGGCTTATTTTCAGACTAATGAATCTCTAGAAAGAAATTTGCACATTTTTGGGTGATTGAGTTTTCACTATTTTTCCACCTCAAAAATTCGTTTTATCTTGTTCTTCGGGATAAATGACCTGGTACGAAGGTGTTTAAGTTAGGTGTTTATGTTTTTTTCTTCAAAATTGGGTCTTGGCCCAAAGGTAGATTGGTAAACTAATTTGTGCATTGTCGTGTCAAGATGCGTGTGTTCATCTACTTCTAGTATTTATTTCTTGCAAACTTGATACTCTCAGAGTTTGTTGAAAATTTTCTCAGCTTAATTTGATTATGACATCCTTCCAAGGATAAGTATTTGCTTCACTTATCATGTTTTGCTATTTATATATTTGGTTAGTAATCGTGAGGAATCAAAATAGATCATCTTTTCATTTTTATGGATAAATTTACTTGCCCTCTTGAAGAGATCATATGTAGCTCTAATTAAATTTTCTGGAGGTTATGATAACTCGGAACATTTTTTGACATTTCTGGTGTCCAATGCAATGAGATCCTCGGTATTCCACCCCCTCCCCCCTCCCTCCCCCCCCTCCCCTCCCCTCCCCTTAGCATCACTGGTTGTTGTGTTTTAAAGTTGCTTGCTTGCATTTTTTGATGTCAATTCATAATTCTGTATGCTGTTGATGTCGATGCATGTAATAGGGTATGCTCTGGTGTGCTGTTACTCTCCAACTGCAAGAACATTTGTTTGAGACTTTTTATATCTTTTTCTTTATTGCTTTTCATAGGGATATCATGGAAGGGAACAGTTAGTTGGCCTTCCACCAATAAAGATAGTGTATGGGTCACATCCCGAGAAAGCTTTTTCTCACAGGTTCAAATGTAGCTATCACATAACCTCCATGAGGTTTTATTGTATCCTCTCTTTTCTTTAAACTATGATCTAATAGAAAGTCATAGACGAACAGTATGGGAATATGACCACATTAACACCAATCTTTTCGACCGGTTGAGGGCTAATTAATTGTTGGTGCCATGATCCCTTTGTTTGAATTTCTGGTAACTGAAAAGACTGCCACTTTACTTCTGTGGTGAAAGCGCTCATCATTTGTGCATATTCTTGCTTTCCCTTTCATCCATTTCGTATATAGCATATGTTGACGCGTCACAAATAGTTCTCACTTAGAATTTTCGACGCATTGCAATGCAGGATGAAGCACTGAAGCTGAGTTGTTTTGCTGGACAAAGATACTAGAAGTTGATAAAGGTCTTTCTCAATGAACGATCTTTAGTTCTACCTGCAGAGAATAGTTGTTACTTCTTTAATCTCATGGATGTTGGGTTTTGACCTGGTGACTTCTATCAAAGAGTGGACAGCTTTGGTCTCTCCTTAGCACTTCTAGGGATTCTCAGATTCTTAATTCACAGTTGACCCTTTTAATTCAACACAATGCAAGAGTTCTTGTTACTTTTGTACAACCTTTCATTTCTTCCTTTTGCTCTTTTCTTCATTTTTAAGTTCACTTGTTTAGTAATGAGTTAGTTCCTTTTGGACCTCTACTAACAGTGAATTTGAATAAATCATTGGATCAAAAGGACGTGGTATTTAGAAACAACAATAACGTGAGATCGACTATATAGATTATATTTCGTTGTTGTATACTATGACGAGTGTATCGGCGGCAACAAAAGAGAGATGAAATTCTTCATTGGGTATTTCTTAGATCCAGGGATAAAGTTCGATGATGCACCTGGAACCCAGAAAAGGGAAGAATCTAAAGTCAGTAAAACCTGCAGTTGAGAATAGGGCATCTTTCATTTTTTTCACCAACTACTCCTTCTATGATGATCACCTTTCCACCTTTGTCTTCAACAATTAATGAGAATCTACTTCGGTAAAATTACACTATGATCCCTCTAATCTACTTGAAAACTACATTTTGGCCCCAAATACCACCAACTTTTGACACGATACGTTGAAAGTGACTCTATACAACCTGATTTGCCTAGATGAATGGATATGTTGGAACCATATTCCATGTACCGTTCTCAAGATACATGTTTTGTACAGAGGATATGGATACAATAGATTTCATTCGTAATTTGCCACCATTGACATATAGGATGCGCTTGGTTCGTAGAGGGGAATGGAAATGAGATTGATAATAGTGGAAAATGATAGTAGAGGTAATCATTGTATTTGTGTTGTTTGGTTTGTGATAGGGAATGACTATGATTACCATTGATGTTGTTTGGTTCAAAAATAAAAATTTTAGGAATAAAATTTATTGTAATTTTCTTACGTTTAACATTTAATATCTTATAAACTATTTATATTTAGATGTATTACAATGATAATTTTTACTAATTAAAAATTTTTAAAATAAAAAACACAAAAAAAATAATTATACAAAGGAATGATTCCCATTCCCCTCAAAGTGGAGGGGAATGGATGATTGAAAGAAAATGGGTTATGGGGGTGGGTCTGGGGAATGAAACTCCAAAACCAAACACCCCTTTTCATTTCCATTGCCATTCCCCTTTCTCAAAACTATGAAACAAGCACCTCCATAGTGGTTATGGTTGTCAACACAACAGTAAAACATGACACAAAATTGAAGATTTAGAAATAATTGGTAAACTCTATACAACTCGAGACCCTCTATAGGGACCGATATGTACTAAAAAAATTTCCACAACATAAACTATTCGAAAAGAAAAAGCATCATCAACAACATTTTACCCTAAGTAAGACTGCATTGGCTGGTGGCAGTCTCAAACGTGTCTCCGGCAACAAAAGTCAAGTTTCCAGTTCCTTTTTGACCGGAAACAACGTGCGGGAGATCAAACACGGTGTATTCCGAGTTGGGAAAAGCTCCCGGAATGGCCCTCGCCAACATCCACCAGCGATGCCAATCCCTTAAACACGTCTTTCCATTCACGAAGCAGTAGCTAGCCTCGTGATCGTCTTCGAGTCACCGGAAATTCTTGCCGTACGCCGCCTCAATGTAGCAATCACATAATTGGGAGGGTGGAGGTCAGCTCAGAAAGAGTCACTGTGTTGCCGCCGTGTTTGTCGATCGCTTCCCAGATGACCAGCTAAATTAAAGTTGAGTATTTGCTGCTAGCGATGAATTCTTATCTCTTGAGGTTCGCTTCCGGGTTTTAGATAGCTTTCGACATTTTTTTAATGTTTCAGCTCAAGAACTGAATTTGCTTAATTTGCTAGAGTAGAAAATTAAACAGGGTATATATATATATATATATCTTAAAGTGTCGCCGCCGTGTTCAAAAGGTTTTATTTTTAAATCTTAACTTCATAAAATAGTTGCTAAAAATGCGTCTAAATTTAAATTTCGACACCAACTAATTGATTTTCAACTAGCACGTAAAATTTACGCACTAATCGAAAACAACTTTAATTGAAGAGAGAATTCGCACAATTGACAAGCTTATAACGACAAGAGAACCAAGCAAAAAGAATCTGGAATCGATTTTAACCTGCCAAACGGCCGGTTTAAATTGACAAACACTGCACTCCAAAGTCCGAAGGAGAGACAAAAAAGATAAGAAGGACAGCCATTGCATCCCCAGTTTCGAATCAAGGGTTACAAGACCTTCACATTATCTATTACCCTCACCATTCCCCATTTTCTAAGGATAATTGTATGAATTTAGAAAAAGGAATATTAGTATACTTCATTTGTTTCATAATAAGTGTTTATTTTGATACTTGCGCAGCTGCACACATATTAAGAAATAGTAACAAAAGACTCTTTATCCCGTAATAAATGTATGCATCTTCTCTACTTTTGTATAGGAAATTAAATAGTTATTAGGATGGGAGATAATATAATTACTTATGTGGTTCAATTAAATGATTGAAAGATGCGGGTAAAATTGAAAATGAATTCTTAATTTTTTGCTTGTTTGTTTGTAAATGAACACTTATTTTGAAAATCACACTCACCAAATCTGGACACTAATATTGTCAAGCAAGGCAAGGTACGGTTATGACCCTATCTCTTGTTTCTCTCAATATGATTCACACAACTTTAGTAGATACAGGAACGAGTTTGTGCCTTAGCGGTTAGTGCCCAAGGTCCCTTGCCTTCAATGTAATAGATTAGTACTCTTAACGATAATGAAGTAATATTTCTTAAATAAAAAAATTAAAAAAAACTTCAGTAGATACAAATGAAACATAGTACTGTTTATTTATTTCAATCTACTATGTTGTTAAGTGACGCAAGGTATATGATTAAAAAAATTCTAGTAGTTATCAGTGATTATCAAATTGGAATATTAATTAATCAAAAGCTATCTATTACAATAGATGGCACGCCCTTTTATAAATGAAGAGGACACTGAAAACAAGAACGAAACGGAAAATTTGTCGAAAAAGAAAAGTTCTCCGAAACCAATATGAAATCAGTCTACTAAAGGAAATAAGAATAATGAAAAAAAGGCAACTAAATTTGACTTTCCAGTCAAAATATATAGTTAAAACAAAACTTGCCAAAAATAGGCTTTTGAAAGCCCAAACGGTGGAATTTTCCCGAAATCCATCGTAGGCCAAGGCAAAGCGAAGGGTCTTGTTCTTGGGTTCTGTTTCCCATCAATCTAGGCCATCGAATCTTCGAATTTCACTATTTTTTCTTATGCCGATCAACTTTTTCTAAATAAGTAACGCCATTTCTGTTTGCCCTTGAGCCGCGTCATCAGGCCACATAAGGTACAACAATTGTCCTGTTTCTTGTTTCTTCCAATAAATATAACTGAAACAATTCTAATATCAATGGAAAAATGATATTGTTTACTTACTGAATTTTATCTTAAAAATATAAATAAAATATGAAGGTAAATTAGTAATTTTTATTAGCCAAAAAATCGTATGCAAAATTAGATCAATACCTACTTTAATCTTGTTTCTAGCTTGGTTTATATTAATATGTAAAATTAAGCAAGCACAGATAAATAAAAAAAATCACATTAATATATGTAAATGAATGAAATAGACTTGTGTCACACTTATAAATGAAGTTTAATGAAAATATTTGTGGTGGTTTAAAACAGAAGCGCAACAACCCAAATCATACAATAACCTAACCAAATTTAAAATTTGACATACGATCTAGAGTCAACATTGTCATTCGTTTAATTGGTGGCCTTCAATCCAAACATAAAGGCTTCACATTAGTTACTGCTTAACTACATTAGTACATCAGCAGTATATGCGATCCATACATAAAGGCCTATATGTAATACATCGAGTGTATATGCGATACACATGTTTTCGTCATATAACTGGGCGTAAGACATCATATACAAAATCAATACACGTATTGTTGACTTATCAAACTATTGAAAACAAATTTTTATCTTTTTATGAAATTTTTCCTTATTTTAAAAAATCTCACATAAATCAAGAGTCATTGTAATTTAAGAAAAAAAAACTCGAAGAAGAATTTATCATTTCACCAGATCTTCTATCCATGTCCCAACAGCCTGTTGAGTTTTGATTTGATCACAGCACTCAAGAACAATGAAAAAACTACTGCAGAAATTTAACTAAGGAAATGTGAAAAAAAACTGAGGGAATTGATTCTTGTATTTACGAAGCAATGGTGAATGAATATAAGGCGTGATAACATTATCTTAAAGAATTATTGCCCCACTATCGGGAAATAGGCAAAATCCTCCTAGGGATTCAATATATTTATACAATATATCAAAGTAGCTTGTTCTTTGAATATAAAATATGGACAAGTATGAAAAATTGCTTGTTTGTTTTGTCAAGATAATACTCCTATTTAGGCCCTGTTTGGTATCACAACTCAAACCATGGTTTGAGTCTCATTTTGATTTTATAATATTAAAATTACATTGGAAACGTAAAAAAATGTGTTGGAAATGTAAAAAAGGTTTATTGAAAATGTAAAAATACTTATTAGGAATAATGTAAAATAACTACATTGGGAACGTAAAAAAGTGTGTTGGAAATGTAAAAAAGGTTTATTGAAAATGTAAAAAGACTTATTAGGAATAATATAAAATTATTATAAAATCAAAATGAGACTCAAACCATGGTTTGAATTATGATACCAAACATGGCCTTATAGAATTAGAAAGCCAATAGCCGTCGGTGTAAGTTGAGAATAGTTAATCGAAATTGTTGATAAAGAGTCGCAACTCTTTATTCAAAATTCAAAAACCGAAACAGTTACTGGAATGATGCTCGACGGCGATCGAGGTTCAACGTCGAACCTCATTGTCGTTCAGCACACGAAGTGACAAACATGGCTTCGACACCGGTTCGACATCGAACTCAATCAATTTGCCACTACTCGAAAGTCAAGAAATCGGTGTCGTGAGGCCATCTCCAGTAGTTTTTAACTATTCCAGTCACCTCTACCTATAAGTTCCAATTTCTACAGTAAATTTACCCCAGCAGAAAACTCTTCCTTCCAGTTTTTCAAGAATATTCTAGTTTGATTCCTCCATACGCATAATTTTAAATTCAATTTAATTACTTTTGTACTATTCAAGCTATTTGTACAAAAATCTCAACTAATTGTTTTATTTTGTAGTTTCATTTAATATGATAAATTTATTTAGTTAATAATTAAACGATAATTATATTAATATTGCAATGAAGATTGATAAAATGCAAACTAAATTAAAAGTAGTCCCGACACATGAAATTTAAAAATACTAAAAAAACTTACATAATTATTTAGAAAATAAAATGTAAACTACTAAACTAATATTACTAATCTGAGTTGTCTACAGCATTCGAATGACGCTCCCACAAGTGCTCTATAAGTGCGCGCGAAGCTCAAAGTGAGTATTTCTATCTCGAATTTGTCTATATCGAGCAAGATAACTTTGAAATCGGGTATTTTCATCTTGGCCAATTTTAGTTTCATTTGGGAGATGACCTGTGCTTATCGGTTGGACAATTGGTGCAGAAAGATTACGTTCATCCTCAATTATCATATTGTGCATAATAATGCATGCAGTCATTATATCATGCATCACTGCAGGCCTCCTATTTTTTAGCAAAATACTTCAATTTTGGAGTTTGTGGACCATGAATTGTTTGCACAATCGTACTCCATTTAGGGTATATACCTGATTTACTTTCCCGTTAACAACATAATGAGCCGGAGGTGCAATACCTTGAGTAAGATTGGAAAACAAATGAGATGACTCCAACACATTGATGTCATTATTTGTGCCTGCCATACCAAAAAATGCATGCCATATCCACAGATCATAATCGGTAACTGCTTCAAGGATTACGGTTGGTGCTCCGCAACGACTAGCATACTGTCCGAACCATGCTGTAGGACAATTTTTCCACTTCCAATGCATAGAATCTAGACTGCCCAACATTCCTAGAAAACCACGTTGATGACCAACATAGAGTAGCCTTGCAATGTCATCGGCATTTGGTGCCCGTAGATATTTTTTTGAAAATATTTTTATAACAGAACGACAAAATCTTTTCATGCATTCAAGTGAGGTTGACTCACCAAGTTTAAGATATTCATCAAGAGAATCTACTGATTTGCCGTACGCCAACAATCGAATTGCTGCTGTTATCTTCTATAAAGTTGTTAATCCAATTGTACCTGCTGCATTCATTTGTTGTTGGAAGTAGTTATCATGATTTTAACCGCTTCAACGATGAGTAAGAATAAATCACGGGACATGCGAAATCTTCGGCAAAATGTGGCTCCATTGTAGCATGGATTCTCAGCAAAATAATCATTATACAATCTTTTTGCCGCTGAATGACGACCGCGATGGATCGTGATATGACTCAGAATCGAGCCACGTCTCCTTTCATATCTTTGTTGATGGAGGCAATTTTGCACAATGATTTCATTGCTCTGCAACATTTGATATACAACCGCGTCATCTTCATCAGACTCACTAGATGTGAACATAGCATCCTATTCTTCTGAAGATGGATATGAGTTTGAAATTGGCCCCTCAGATGACGATGCTTCAAAGTTGGAATTCATTTTATGAAGTATCGAAATAGGTAAAGTAAAAAAGCAACAATACTTACAAAATGAAAAGAAGGGAAATGATGGAATGCCTATTGTACCAATGCATTGTGTTATTTATAAAGAGTATATATATGACTATTACAATAATGTCATATGGCAATAGTCAAGGGGTGACAATTTCTACAAGAGTAGTCATAAAAGTATGACTACTTTTTGCATGCAAAGATTAGACTACACAATGATGAAAAATTGACCACGGATGCATGTGTAGACAAATTACACAAGACTAGTGATAGAAAAAAAAAAAAAAAAAACTAGTTTGCATGTGGAGACAATTGGCTACAACAGTAGTCATAAAAGTATGACTACTTTTTGCATGCAAAGATTAGACTACTCAATGACAAAAAATTGACCCTCATGTATGTGTAGACAAATTACACAAGACTAGTGATAAGAAAAAAAAACTAGTCTTGCATGTGGAGACAATGGCTATAAGAATAGTCATAAAAATATGATTACTCTTTGCATGCAAAGATTAGACTACTCAATGACGAAAAATTGACCCTCATGCATGTGTAGACAAATTACACAAGACTATTGATAGAAAAAAAAAAAAATACTAGTCTTGCATGTGGAGACAATGGCTACAAGAGTATTCATAAAAGTATGACTACTCTTTGCATGCAAAGATTAGACTACTCAATGGCAAAAAATTGACCACTCATGCGTGTGTTGACAAATTACACAAGACTAGTGATAAAAAAAAAAAAAAAAATACTAGTCTTGCATGTGAAGACAATGGCTACAAAAATAGTCATAAAAGTATAACTACTCTTTGCATGCAAAGATTAGACTACTCAATGACGAAAAATTGACCACTCATGCATGTGTTGACAAATTACACAAGACTAGTTATAGAAAAAAAATACTAGTCTTGCATGTGGAGACAATGGCTACAAGAGTAGTCATAAAAGTATGACTACTCTTTGCATGCAAAGATTAGACTGCTCAATGACGAAAAATTGACCACTCATGCATGTGTTGACAAATTACACAAGACTAGTGATAGAAAAAAAATACTAGTCTTGCATGTAGAGACAATGGCTACAAGAGTAGTCATAAAAATATAACTACTCTTTGCATGCAAAGATTAGACTACTTAATGGACGAAACCAACCAAATGAGAATTTTTGGACTCGTGTGGCAGTAAAATACAATAGCCATCTTGTGGATGATATGGATGCTCGTACTAATAGATTGGCCCAATCTCGCATGGGGAAGATTTCTACTGCTGTTCCAAAATTGAAAGCTTGTCTCCATAATGTGAAAAAAATGAATCCTAGTGGTGCTTCTGACGAAGATATTGTGAGTACATTGTATGTTATTTTATTTTTTCGAAAATCTTTATGTCGAGTAATTCGTACATACTAATATTTAACATTTTTTGTAGATGAAAAAAGCAAAGATTTTACTGAAACAAGACAAATTGTACCGATCTGGCTTCAAATTCGACCACGCGTGGGATGTTTTGAAAGATTTCGAGAAATTTCAAAATGATTTCGGGGGTACATCAAGGAAATCTCGTATGAATCAAATGAATGATATATCGTCAGACACCGATTATCCTACTCCCAAGTCTCCATTGTCAACAACTCCTGGTTTGAATTCTTTTTCCATAAATTTAGGTGATAGTTTTGAAGGTTCAGCGTCTAAACGTCCAATGGGGAATAAAAAAGCAAAGGAAAAGAGATGAACTGGTGGCCAATCTTCATCTATCCATGATGAATTCAAGGAGGCAAATCAACCTCTTATTGAGCTGATGGCGGCAAACAAAGCAAAGAAGGAACAGCAACGTCAAATTTATTTGGATTTGAAAAAACAAACATGGGAGGATGCAAAAATGGCAATAAATTTGAAAAATATTACCAACCCCAATTATTATGCGTATGTTCAGCTTCAACAGACACAAATTATGAATATCGCAACAAAATTTTTCACCACATCCACATTCCGAAAATGAAGATTTCACGGGTACTTTCGGCAATTTAGGTAGATCCGGGAGCGACATACCAGATTATTGACTATGTTAAGAATTATTGCAAGTTATTGTTGTGTGTTTGTGTGTTTTTTTTAATTTGTATTTTAATCTTCTTTACTTTTATGTAATGTCTTTTTATTTTATATTTTATGTAATGTCTTTCATATTATGCACTTTTTAATATTAAGTAATTTTATAAATATGAATGTTTGAATTACTATATTTTAATTTTGGAACTTTGAAAGGTCGTTTTTCATAATTATATTATGCAAAATTTTAAAATTCTCTTTATAGTAAGTAGAGTTGACTATAATTATTTATATTTTTAATCACATATGAAATAACAATTAAATAAATTAAACTCCTAAATTTATAATCATAATAAAGTTTGTTTTTTAATTAATCAATTCAAATAATAAATAAAAACAAATTTAGGGGTTAAAATGTAAATAAGTAAAATAATAAAAAATTTTAAAAAAAGAGAGGAGAGTTGTGAACAGTGGATCTCAAGGAGTGGAGGTCCACTGTTCACAACCCACCACAAAACGCAGAGGCCATCACACCTCCACTTTTCCAACTCTCCAGCAGTGGAGAGATGCTCTGAGGAAGCAGTAGCCATCTCAACTTTTGGCATGTTTGACCCGAGGTTCAACGTGGACCCGGTGTAGAACATACATTTAGGAATTTAAACTATATTCAACATAGCTAGGGGAGTCGGAACTCAGCTCATCGGTAATCCCGCTGAGCATTATCCCCCATGAATTCATGATGCGGGTTCGACTCTCACCCGGGAGAGATTTGTAGGGGTAGGGGTCTTGGCCCCAAAATTCTTTAAAAAAAAAAAAAAACATAGATTATGATAGAAAAAGAAAAAAGTTTAAAAAGTCATGAGATCATGATAACCGCACTAGCTAATAGAAATCACAACTTGATGCAAACAGAGTTTTGAGTTTATATTAAACCAATAAAAAACTAATAAATAAAAAATTTGGAGCAGTGACATAACTTTGTAATTATGGTAAACATTAAATTTATTGAGACATTAAATAACGGAACTGGTAGCCAAAATATACAAGACAAGTTCAATGTATGCTGGATTAAACAGTTTAATTATTCATGTGATCATCACTGGTCCCATATTACACAATAATAAAAACACCAAGTTTAGTTCATCATTTTGCGCAAAGCACAGCATATTCATTAATGGAGGATTCAAACGTTAGAAATTGTGAGGATGAGGTTCTTGAACCCATATGGTGAGGATGATTTTGTTTTGGATGATGACAGAAAGAAAGAATTCAGTAACCGAAGGAAGAAGAAAGAAGACTTCCTCTATATTTTTCATTTTTTTTTATTTATTTATTTTTTCCTGTTAGAAAGAAGAAGATTTTCTTTAACATCAGATGATTTTGCCCCCAATTAAAAGCCACTGTAAGAGATATTCATGGATGGACTTCACAGAATGTTTGCACATTTTGAAAATGTGCGTGATAAAAAATCGGCTTTTGAAAGAAAAGTATTGCGTTATCATTTATACACTTCACTTAATATTGTATGGAATCCAAACTCAAAGTAACACTACATTCCTGTCATGAAATTATTCGGTCATGGAATAATGACATATCAAGTGGCCCTAGTAATGACATTAATAATGAATTCAAAACCATTATTCCATGACTGAATGCAATGTGGCGGAAACAAGAACTTGACTAACATTATTGGAGGAGCCAAATATTTATATTTATATTTATATTTGAAATAAATACATGTATCTAGTAAAATAAATTGTATGGGTGATAGTTGTCGTTTTCAATACCAAAAAATATTTATAAACCCACTCAAAATTAGTATAGGAATAACCAAGGTGGTCTATACGGGGACTGGTAATTATATTTAACTCATAGAATAAAACATATAAAAATACATAGTTGAAAACATAATCTTAGTTAATTCATCTTATAATGTCCTTTTCATTAACTATGTCTCTGCCTCATTTTATTCCTTTCCAGCCCCAAGAGCCATTTCATTGTGTTGTACAGTCAAAAAATTATGCCCCTCACAATATTTGCCTGTGACGAATTTGACCAATATTAAGGAGTCTTCTTCCGAAATTATCTTCCAAGCAATCTTGGCTAGCATCGATTTGTATACCGCTTCCATGCATGCTTCTTACTCCCAATCCCCTGTGACCAAGAGGTCTTGTTATTACTTTCCTCACTCTCCACTGGATCCCCTTTCCCCTCTTCATCTGCCTTCCATATGAATCTATAGATAGATTTATCTATATTTTCTGTAATGGGCTGAGGTATCCTGAAGCTCCCAAAAGTGTATGTGGCCATTGAGTTCATCACTAATTTAGCCAATGTTATTATATCCGTTACTGATAATGTATTTACCCTACATGACTTGATTTTCTTGTAGATTTTACCTTTGAGTTCTGAAAACATCAGCCTCTTACTATGCGAGAAGTCCATGTTCAACCTTTAATATATATCTTCCATCCGTAAAAACCCTTCAGATCCTGAGTATGGACCGGATGAACCGAGACCAAGGCTCTTCCACGTTAGGACTAAACATGATCGAGCACTTCTCGAAATTTATTTTCTGGCTCGATGACGCTGTATAGTCGTTAAATACCCTAACTATTCTGTACACATTCAGCTAGTTATCATCTTGGAAAACAACAAGCTAGTTATCATCAGCAAACATTAAATAGGATACCACTGTGGGTGGATCTTCTTACCTTGAACCCCAGGCCATGTTGTTCCCCCTCTCCCCTCCTCAACATCTTAGATAGCACATGTTAGCCTTGTTTCTAGCTTGGTTTATATTAATGTGAAATTAAGAAATCATAGAAAAATAAAAAAAATTACATTAACACGTAAATGAATGAAATAGACTAGTGTCATGCATACATATGAAAGAAAGTTTAATGAAATTATTTATCCTGGTTCCAAAAACAAGCGTAACAACCCAAATCATGCATACATTAACCTAACCAAATTAAAAATTTGACATACGAACTAGAATCAACACTCAACATATCATTCATTTAATTGGTGGCCTTCAATCCAAACATAAAGGCTTCACATTAGTTACTGCTTAACAACATTAATACATCATCATCAGTACATGCGATTGATTTATTAGAAGGTATACGTAATACACCAAATCTATACTTGATATACGTGTTTTTATAATATAATCAGGCGTGACATCATATGCGAAATTTGATACGCACATTATTGAATCATCAAACTGTCGGATATAAATTTTTATATTTTTTGTCGAGCTATTTGTTATTTTAGAAAGAGGTCACTGTAATTTTAAAAAATTCGAAGAAGTATTTATCATTTCAGCAGAACTCAAAGGAGAAGAAGGGTAAATGTAATTCTCAACAAGCAGCCAGTCTGATCTTCTGTCCCTGTCCCAACAAACCATTATTTGGATTTTCTGAGAGCACAAAGTCAGATTGGTTGCAAGGTCCTAGAAAAAAAGAAAAAAAGAAAAAAGTTTTAAATGTCGGATCAATTGCATATATGATAATCGCACTAGCTTAAAGAAATCACAACTTGATGCAAAAATTTTGAATTTACATTAAACCAAAAAAGAATAATTAATTATTTTGAATTTGGAGCAATTACATAACTTTGTAATTATCGTAAAGATTAAAATTATTGAGATATTAAATAACGGAACTGGTAGCCAAAACATACAAGACAAGTTCAATGCATGCTGGGTTAAACAGTTTAATTATTCATGTGATCATCACTGGTCCCATATTGCACAATTATAAGAACACCAAGTTTGATTCATCATTTTGCACAAAGCACAACACATTCATTAATGGCGGATTCAAACGTTAGAAATGGTGAGGAGGTTCTTGCAGCTCAAGCTCACATATGGAATCACATATTCAACTTCATAAATTCAATGTCCCTGAAATGTGCGGTTGAGTTAGGCATTCCAGACATCATTCACAGCCATGGTCAACCCATGACCCTTGGTCAACTGACCCAAGCCCTTCCCATAAACCATGCAAAATCCGAATTCGTGTGTCGTCTGATGCGGATCCTAACCCACTCGGGTTTCTTCGTTAAGGAAAAGATCCATGAAGTAGAGGGATATTCTCTCACTCCTTCGAAACTCCTCTTGAGCATGAAGTCGTATCTGTTATCCATGTTGGATCCCCTGGTGGTGAATCCATGGCAGAATTTGAGCCAATGGTTTCAAGACAGTAATGATCTGACCCCGTTTCAAAGTTTTCACGGGGCTTCATGCTGGGAGATTTCCGGCCTCAACCCGGAGCTGAACCAGTACTTTAACGAAGGAATGGCCAGCGATGCCCGGCTGGTTAGTCCACTGCTGATATAAAACTGTAAAGATATATTCTTGGGGATGAATAGTTTGGTGGATGTTGGAGGTGGAACTGGTACTTTGGCTCATGCCTTGGCTAAAGCTTTTCCACACTTGAAGTGCACTGTTCTTGATCTTCCTCATGTGGTTCATGGCTTGAAAAGTAGTGGGAATTTGACCTTTGTTCGAGGAGATATGTTTGAAGCCATTCCTCCCGCTGATGCTGTTTTAATGAAGGTAATTAATTTAATTTAATTTTGACACGTATGAACAAATATATATATATATATATATATATTCTACGCTTGCGTGTAAATAGTACGTCATGCATAATTAATTGTATATTTGAATTAAGCAGTGGATATTGCACGATTGGAATGACAAAGAATGCGTGCAAATACTTAAGAAATGTAAGGAGGCAATTCCCACCAAAGAAAAAGGAGGCAAGGTGATTATTGTTGATGTGGTGGTGAAAGAAGACAACATTAACGTTAGAGATAACGAGGAAACTGAAACTCAACTATTTTTTGATATGCTGATGATGGTTCTAACCCCTGGAAAAGAAAGAACTGAGAAAGAATGGGAAAAACTCATCTATGAGGCTGGCTTCACTTCCTATATCATTACTCCTCTCCTTGGCTTGAGATCTCTCATCCAACTTTATTATTAGTATCAAATTACTGTTTAATTTCATGAATAATATGTGGTGGATTGGTACTAGTGATGCTTTTCTCCTTTTAAAATGTTGTATTTTGTTTGGGATGATCGTGTCTTATTACATCTTGTATTCTGGTTTTTTTTAATGTACTGTTTTCTTAATTCAATAATAGTTTTATTTTCTTTTCTCATGCACTGATCAAGAATTTACAACACGATATTTAAAAAACTGTACTCAATATTTCAACGCATAAAAATAAAAATACCGGTACAGTACATGTGTTAAGCCTCCCCGTACCGTCCATTTGGCTGCATTGATTGCTTTAGTTATATAATTTGGATTCTGCCTGAATGTGGTCAGGAAACATAAGCCTACAATATTATCATCACTTGTGACTTAATGTTTCATATACTTTCAAAGATATATAAATACATTTAACTTGGATAAAATTATTAATTGATTATTTATAATTATATACTCTATGTCCCACTCAAAGAATTTACTTTGAAAAATGTACAAATTAGGTATAAAGTACAACACATAATAAGTGTTTATTTTGATACTTGCACAGTTGCACACATATTAAAAAATAGTAACAAAAGACTTGTTATCCCATAGTAAATGTATGCATCCTCTCTACTTTTGTATAGGAAATTGAATAATTATTAGAGTGGGAGACAATATAATTACTTATGTGCATGGTTTAATTAAATGATTGAAAGATGTGGGCAAAATTGAAATGAATCCTCAATTTTTTGATTGTTTGTAAATTGACATTTATTTTGAAATAAATCAAACTCTCCAAATGTAGACACTAGTATTGTCAAGCCAAGCAAGATATGATCATCTCAATATGATCCACACAACTTTAGTGGATATAAATGAAACATGACATATATACTATACTATTAGGTCACACAAGGTTTATGATTAAAAAAGTTCTAGTGGTTATAAGTGAAAATATGATATCGTTTATTTATTTCAATATACTAGTATTGTCGGTCCACATAGGTACAACTATTGGCCTGTTTCTTGTTTCTTCCAATATATATAATTCAACAATTCTAGTATCAATGAAAAGATGATATCGTTTATTTACTGAATTTTATCTTAAAAATATAAATACAACATGAACGTAAATTAGTAATTTTTATTAGCCAAAAAATCGTATGCCAAATTAGATCAATACCAATTTTAATCTTGTTTCTAGTTTGGTTTATATTAATTTGTGAGATTAAGCAATCACAGAAAAATAGAAAACATCACATTAACACGTAAATGATTGAAATAGACTTATGTCACACCTATGAAAGAAAGTTTAATGAAATTATTCATCTTGGTTTAAAACACAAGCACAACAACCCAAAACATACAATGACCTAGCCAAATTTAAAATTACACATACGATCTAAAGTCAACATCATCATTCATTTAATTGGTGGCCTTCAATCCAAACATAAAGGTTTCACATTGGTTACAGCTTAACTACATTAGTACATTAGCAGTACATGTGATCGATATATTAGAGGCGATACGTAATATATTGAGTCTATATTTAATATATGCATTTTCATATATAACATAATCGGACGTGAGACATTATATACTAAAATTGATAAGAGTATCGTTGAATCCTCAAACTCTCGAATTCAAACTTTTATCTTTTTATGTAACTATTCGTTATTTAAAAAAATCTCAAATAAATCATGAGCTCATTGTAATTAACCAGCCACCAATTTGGAATTTCTGAGAGCACTGACTAAGTCAGATTGATTGGTCTTAGAAAAAGAAAAAGAAAAAGAAAAAAAGTTTAAAAAGTCATGAGATCAATTGCGCATGATAACCGCACTAGCTAAAAGAAATCGCAACTTGATGCAAAATTTTGAATTTACATTAAACCAATGGGAAAAATACAAAAGTGGTCAACAATCTTTACTCATGTTTCAAATATAGTCCACAATCTTTAGTAAGTAGCAAATGTAGTCCACAATGTATCCATTTTGTTGCAATTTCAGTCCAAAAATGGAAATTGGACCTTGACTAATGGTCAACGGGTTTGACCGTCAGTCAAAGGTGGTTTTGACCTCTTGAAACCACCTTCAAAGATTGTGGACTACTTTTGAAACATGGGTAAAGATTGTGGACTACTATTGATATTTTTTCATATTATTTAAGAATAACACATTTATCTTACTTTTAAAGATATTGATAATTTTAATTCCTTTTATACTTATTATATGAGCTTCCCAAGTTACAAAAAATTATGTTACAATTGTATTATATTCATCTCAAATTCGCATTTTTAAAAATTAATTATTCTCTATATTCCATTAGAAGAGTCCATTTGAAAAATATTTCTTATTATAATAGAAAATTTGTAATAATACAATTTTTTTAATAGAATACTTATTAATTTTTTAAAAAATATTTTGAAAAATATTTCTTGTTCCAATAGAAAATTGTATGTGGGTTACAATTTTTCAAATTTTTTCTAGAAAAATTGAGAGCAAAATTCACTAGCCAACATACAAGGGGTAGCTTCACCGAATGTCTGCCTAGTTCGCAACAAAACTCACATGTTTATCACAAAAAGATATATTATTTATTAATATATAAAATTTAAAACTAACACAACCCCGCAATATTATTTAAAACTTTTTTTACTATTCATAGTCGTGCAATCGCAACAAAAATAATTTTATGATTTTATAAAATTTTCTAAAGAAAATATTTCTCAACTAAATTCTTTTTATAAAATACTCTTATAAATTTATTAAATGTTTGTAAAATATTTTAAAATATTCTGATATACTTATTATGAATGTTAGGGTACAATAACTAAAATAACTAATTTGACACTATTTATTTCACACATATACTTATTAAGTATGAGATAATT
Source organism: Leptodermis oblonga (assembly GCA_016801395.1). Taxonomy (NCBI): domain Eukaryota; kingdom Viridiplantae; phylum Streptophyta; class Magnoliopsida; order Gentianales; family Rubiaceae; genus Leptodermis; species Leptodermis oblonga. The sequence continues at coordinate 11,086,804 of CM028758.1, read as the reverse complement.
GTATACTACACAATCAAAATTTAAAAGTTGACTATTCCATTGGAACAAGAAATATTTTTCAAAATGGACTCTTCTAATGGAACATAGAGAATAATTAATTTTTAAAAATGCGAATTTGAGATGAATATAATACAATTGTAACATAATTTTTTGTAACTTGGGAAGCTCATATAATAAGTATAAAAGGAATTAAAATTATCAATATCTTTAAAAGTAAGATAAATGTGTTATTCTTAAATAATATGAAAAAATATCAATAGTAGTCCACAATCTTTACCCATGTTTCAAAAGTAGTCTACAATCTTTGAAGGTGGTTTCAAGAGGTCAAAACCACCTTTGACTGATGGTCAAACCCGTTGACCGTTAGTCAAGGTCCAATTTCCGTTTTTGGACTAAAATTGCAACAAAATGGATACATTGTGGACTACATTTGCTACTTACTAAAGATTGTGGACTACATTTGAAACAAGGGTAAAGATTGTGGACCACTTTTGTATTTTTCTCCATACTTTTTTATGCAAATTAATGAAATGTTGGAATTAAGCAGTGGATATTCCACGGTTGGAGTGATAAAGAAAGCGTGAAAATACTTAAAAAATGTAAGGAATTAGCAATTCCCAACAAAGAAAAAGGAGGAAAGGTGGTCATTCTCGATATGGTGGTGAAAGTAGATGAGCAGCACGAAGACAACAACGTTAGAGAAATTAAGGAAACTGAAACTCAACTATTCTTCGATATGCTGATGATGGTGGTAGCCACTGGAAAAGAAAGGAACGAGAAAGAATGGGAAAAACTCTTCATTGAGGCTGGCTTCACTTCCTATAATATTACTCCTGTACTCAGTGACGGAGTTAGAAATTTATTTTAGTAGAGGCACAATATATAAGATGTGACCAAAAAAATTATATTTTATAATAGGGTTAAACTAGAAAAAAAAAACACAAAAATTAATAAAAGAGAAAAAAATATAAAATTTATTGAGTAATTATTTACGTATTTCGCTTTGAATGCAATTTTAGTTTTTTTTAATCAATGTGAATTTTACTAATACTCAAGAAAAAATAATCAGAACCTTAATACAATTTAATTATGTATTGTGTATTATTTATATTTAATTTATAATTTGAAAAAATAATGAAGGCACATTATATTAATTTTAAAAAATATTTTTAAAAATATACTAAATATACAAGGGGAGGTGGGGCCACTGGGGCACTGCCTGTACTCGGCTTGAGATCTCTCATACAAGTTTATTACTAGCTATTATGAAACGTTTATATGGATGATAGCAGTGATGCTTTTCACCATGGAAATGTTGTTTTATTGTTGGGATGATTAATATTAGATTTTAAAATTTTCATTTCTCAAAAAATTTTATTTGACGTATCAGACCGTCCGCCCGTTTCTCTTTTTTTTTATTTCTTTTTATTACCAAAACATGCATGCACTAGTTTTTTTTTATGAAAAATATCGAGTTAGCCCCCAAAAAATATCGCATGTAGCATAAACTTGCATAGGATAGTATAACCCGTCAGAAGTAACATTTTGCTAAAAAGAAATTGGTAATGAGCTTATTCATAAATATATTTTGGATAAAATATTGTAGAATGAAGTGCATAACTCATCATGCAAGTTTGCTTTAATTGAAAAAATCATCACAAAATTTTAAAAAACGTACAAAAAAAATCATTCCGTGAAAGGCGACCTTTAACTCCTAACGGAGGCTTTTAGGCAAAGTTGGACAAAATTGTCCAAATTTAAAGAAAGACTTCTTCTTCCCTCGGCTACTGGGTTCTTTCCTTCCGCCATTGATAAGCTTTCGAGCTTCGGATTTTAATTTTCTTTCAAACAGATATGCTTTCAAAATTCATGAAAATTTTGTAGAACTCATTTCTAACATATGTAGATTATCTTAGGCCAGCCAAAACAAAAAACGAACAAGTTTCAAAGAATCCGAAATTATAGGGATTTGTTCCGAAAACATGTTTTTAAGATCATTAAAATTCCACCTCTGGCCTTTCTAGCATTTGTAGAATAATTAAACTAACTTTTTGATTAGTTTATATTTCCTATTTAGTTTATGTTTTCTATTTGTTTGTTTTCTATTTGGTTTCTTATTTGTTTTAGACACCTAATTAATTATTTTAGGAAATAGTTGCAATCTGAATCAGCGTAGAATTTAGGAATAATTTACCCTATAAATATATGTTTTGGGTTGCCATTGTAATCATAGAGAATTACTTCGGTTGTACGTCTAATTATTGTTCAAGGCATTAAGCCTTGTGGTTTGTTAAATTGCCTTGATTTGCGTGTATCATTACTTTGCATGCAGTGGAATCAATTGTAGTTGATTTGCTTTGGCGATTCGGTCGAAGCTTGTGGGTTCGTTCTTTTTTGATTCGTTTCGTGGATAGCAGAGCTTCTTCTGTTTTCTTGTGGGTTTTATTTAATTTGGGTCCTACAGCATTTTCATGGGTTTACAGAGAGATGATGTTTGCAGGAGTTTCATTGATGGTTCAGATGGTGGGGGAAATGGGAAATCCGGTGGAGGCGAGAATAACAATAGAGAAAATGATTACGAAGAAGAGGAGTTCTGGCCGCTACTCAAGTTTGAGGAGGTGATGAGAGAAACCGAGGCTCGCGGAGCAAATCTTCCCTATCTGAGGCCGTCTCTCTCCCAGATCCGTAAACGCATCACCGCTGGTTCTGTTGCAATCTGGGAGTTTTTCGGAGTGGAAATACATCTCAGCTGCTATTATCAATTCCTTTTTTTCTCTGTTTTTTTTTTTTCTTTTTTTTTCTTTTTCTTTTGTAGATCATGGGAAGAAGAGAAACTACTATTTGGAGCATGTGATGTCAGTGGTGGTTGTGGAGAGCTGTTTTTCATAATTTATCTAGAAAAGACGCAAGTATGGGAGTAAAAGGAATTAGGCAATGGCCGACTCTTATGCTTTTTGTGGGTTTCAGTTCAGAATTGCCTTCCTCTGCTCCCATGCTTTTGGATTTTGGGAGATTTCAATGAAGTCTGGTGGAGCTAAGGAAATTGTGGGTTTGTGTTCAGATTATGTAAAAAAGGAGTTGCAGAGGAAGGCAAAAGCATGGGAGAAAATGCAACCGGGGGTCATTAAATTTCGAAGCTCGAAATTAAGCTCATCAATGGCAGAGAAGGAAGAAAAAAGAAGACTTCCTTTTTTCTTTTTTCTTTTTTTGGAAGAAGATTTCTTTAGTTTTGGATGATTTTGCCACTAATTAAAAGCCTCGTTAGGGAGTTCACGAATGGATGACTTCACAGAATGTCTAATTTTGCACATTCTAAAAAGGTGCGTGATGAAAAATCAGTTTTTGAAAGATAAGTATTTAATTTTGCACTTTAGTGTAATTGGATGATCATTTATGTACTTCACTCAATACTGTATGGATTCCAAACCCAAGGTAAGACTATATTTCTATCACGAAATCATTAAGTCATAGAATAATAACTTATTCAAAGGCCTTAGTCATTGCATTAATAATGAATTCAAAGCTATTATACCATGATTGAAGTCATTGCATTAATAATGAATTCAAAGCTATTATACCATGATTGAATGCAATGGCGGAAACCAGAACTTGACTAATATTATTGAAGGGTCCAAATATTTATATTTATAATATAAAATATATGTATCTAGTAAAATAATTTTTTGTATGGGTGATAGGTGTCTTTTTCGCTACCAAAAAATATTTATAAACAACTCTAGCAATAACCAAGGTCGTCTCCACATGGATTGGTAATTATATTTAACTCATTAGTGAGAATTTGGCCTTTGTTGGAGGAGATATGTTTAAAGCCATTCCTCCTGCTGATGCTGTTTTAATGAAGGTAATTAATTTAATTTCACAACATCATACACACATACATATATATATTATTTATTTTCTTGTCTGTAAATAATCTATATGTAATTCATTGTATATTGGAATTATGCAGTGCATATTAGACGATTGGAGCGATAAAGGATGCGTGGAAATACTTAAGAAATGTAAAGAAGCAATTCCCTGCAAGGAAAAAGGAGGCAAAGTGATAATTATCGATATGGTGGCGAAAGTAGATGAGCAGAACGAAGACAACAACGTTAGAGATAATGATGAGGCATCTGAAACTCAGCTATTTTGGGATATGCAAATGCTGATGGTTCATACCATCACTCTTCTTAGAGGCGGGCTTCACTTCCTATACCATTACTGACTACTGCTCTGCTCGGCTTGAGCTCTCTCATCCAACTTTTTTACTAGCTAGTATGAAAAGTTAGGGGACTTGCCTTTCCGGGACGAGCTTTTTTTTTTGTCTGGTATTCACATTATTAATTTTGGCTTTTCTCTTTCCCCCTTTTTTTTTTTTTTTTTTTTTTGAGAGACTCTCTTGTATAACAATCGGATAGTTTAACAACAAAACTTCATACGTGTGTTTTGATCAGTGTGAAATGCATCAAAGACTAAGTTCATGTATCACATATTTTCTTCACTACATGTAATGTGTGTTATTTTAACATATATAATTGTCATACATGAGTAGCTACATGCATCATAAACTATACCCAATACACGATATTTCAAACGTTAAACTCATAATATCAATACAACAGCAGTACATGCGATCGATACATTAGAGACTATACGTAATACACATGTTTTCATAGCATAACCGAAAGTAAAACATTAAATTCGATACACAAGTTGTTAAACCGTCAAACTGTCGAATACAAGTTTTTATTTTCTTGTAAACCTATTAATTATTTTAGAAAATCTCAAATAAATCAGGACGTCATTGTAATTTTAAAAAACTCGAAGACGTATTTATCATTTCACCAAAACTCAAAGGAGGGTAAATGTAATTGCAACAACCAGCTAGTCGATCTGATATTCTGTCCATGTCCCAACAACCTCCATTAATTATTTGGATTTTCTGAGAGCTAAGTCAGATTGGTTAGGTGTTAGAAAAAGATAAAGTCATTAATTATAGTACTTATCTATGCATAAAATATTTCGATCATGATCTTCTGTCTACTATTGACCTGTTTTTCCCGTTTACTTTCTTAAAATGCGGGCAGTGAATCCCATAATATGACATGTGAGTTTCACCCTCTATTATGAGATGGTAACAGGAAAGACAACACAACAGGAGGCAAAATATCTGATCTATACTTATATATCCTTTATCACTATCTTAATTTGGTGCTATTTGGGAGCTCGAATATTGTGTTTCCTAATTTGTGTATCGATTGTGTACTATAACATTAAAATTACGTGTATTTTATCACTTGTTTTTAATTTTTTTAACAAGACAAATTTATTTTGTGCATTAAAAACGGGACGAATTAAAGATCCGGTCTGGTTGCCAGTAGTTGCAACAATCGAATGGACTAGATTTCAGCCCGTGATTTCATCAAGGTTTTTGCAGGGTTATCTCTACTCAAGAAGAAATACACAAAATTTTGAAATGACATTAAAAAAAAAATTAAAAATTTGGAGCAGTGGCATAACTTTGTTACTCCCCAAACAAGACACTTCAAAATTACCCTACTAGCTAGCCGCTGGCCAATTTGGTTTTTTTTTTTTTTTTTTTTCTTCTTTAAATGCTCTATTGCAATTTTTTTTTTTTATATCAAATAGAAAATTTTCGGATGGGTAGATCAACTTGATGCGTTGTTTGTGCTTCAGTTCTGATAAATATCAAATCAAATCTTACCTTATCAACTGTATTAAAATAAATATATTTAATTGTCAATTTGTGTTAGACAAAAAAATTATTATAATGTGATGTTTTCATTTAGTAAATTTTGTAAAATTTTTAACTTTTATTTGTGGTTTCTACTTTCTATGGGTAATTGATTAAGACAACTATTCCAATAATTTAGATCATATTCAATTTTAATATTCTCTCTGTTTTATTAGAAAAGTTCATTTTGACATATGTACAACTTATTATGCATATCAAGGTACAACATCTAAAATAGTTAATTTGACGCTATTCATATCCTTATTTTTCAAGTATGTGCTAATTATGAACCACACATGATTATATTAGTAAGGGTATGGTGAGTAAAAAAATTTGAAAGCGAATTTTTTTAGTGAATTATGAATCACATATGATTATATTAGTAATGGTATGGTGAGTAAAAAATTTGAAAACGAACTCTTCTATTGAATAAAAAATATTCTTGAAAGTGAATTCTTTTAATGGAACAAATGTCGTACTAATTTTGAGATGTTGTTGCCCTTTTGTTTTGAAATAATTCCCAAAAGTCACACCAAGAATCAAAATTCTTAAAAGTTTTTTTGTCATTTTTATGAACTTTAAAATCTTACCTGGAATTTGTCTTTTATTTATGTGTCGTCCACAAGTTCTAATGCAATTAAGATGCCATTCCGAGGAAAACACAGAACAAAAACTGTCAATTCGGCTACATTTGTCCACATAACTTATTTTCACTTCATTTTAAATTTTAATTATAAAGAAATTTGTAACAATCATTTCTCACATTTTAAAAATTAAATTAATTAAAATGAAACCGATATTTATAGAATCTTTAAGATTCAATGTCACACATGTCTAATTCTTAGTTGAAATCTGAATAATTAATGGCATGATTGTTACGCATAAAATCTTGATTGGATGCTTGTCTTTTATTAATGTGTCATATCAAGTAATTATGGATTTAAACATGGACATTCTCCTTATTTTACATTTTTTATTTTATAAATAAATTTTCCTATTTTCATTATTATTTTCGTCTCAAACAAAAAAGAAATTTCATTATGGGCCTGTTCTTTTTGAACGTTTTGAAAACGGTTTTGAAAACAAGTTTTGGTAAATAGTTTTATAATGTAAAAAGTGTATTGAAAATATAAAAAGTAGATGCTGAATAGTAAAAAGTTGTATTGGAAATGATAGAATATGATTAAAATATATTAAATTTACTGTTGAAACCAAAACCGTTTTCAAAATGAAACAAAAAGAACATGCCCTATAATACTATAATTTATGTTCTTATATATATATTTTTAAATAAACTCATAACAAAAACAGAAATAAAACGAATTATCTAAACTATGTATAAGATTCAGCACATATATATATGGACTCTAAGGCTCTGTTCTCTTGTGGATTTGGTAGAGGAAATTTTATTAGAGGGAAGTTTTTTGTTAGAAATTTTTTGGAGGGAAGTTTTTTTTGGGAAATTGTGTAGGTGAGAGATAAAAAAGTGTAATGCTTGTGTTATTTTTTGAATTTATGTGAGTAGGTATTTAGAGGGAATTTTAAAATTTTAATTTTAAATTGTTGAAAAAGTGAAGTTGTTTCTTTGTGTAAAGTTTTGAAGAAAAAAAAGTGATGATTCTTTACCAAAGCCACAAGAGAACAGAGCCTAATTGTCAATATTGAGTTCTTTGTGCCATGATGGTCAAAGATACACTTCATCAACAAGGAGAGCAAGTGTAATCCAAAAAAAAAAAAAAAAGAACAAGGAGACCAAGACATAATATTGGAATCCAATAAAAGAAAAATTGGACAACGACTCAACGTTTTTGATAGAAATCGGGTCGTGTTTCAAATTGACAACTTGATGGATTGGTTATAACCATACGTGGTTTTAGGGGTCCAGAGGGGTACCCCTCCGGCCCCCACTTCACCCCTAATATATATTCATATATTTATATGTGTGATATATTTATTTACTTGTATGAGAATTTTATTTTTATTTTTTATTAGATCGATACCTTACATATATTTTTCTGACTACGCCACTGGTTATAACATATTAAGTTGAATTTATGTTTTCGTATCATATAAGAGATTGTCAAAACTAGTCTCTTAAAGTGACAATCTGATCGTGTTTCGAGTTGACGAATCACTTATAACATGTTAGATTTACATGTCATTGTAACATATTGACACCCGTATTAGTTGCACATTTTGTAGTCAATTGTTCATAATTAATGTGAAATTCCTTCGGAATCAAGATTCTATATGCAGCCCTACCTTAAAAAAAATAAAAAGAAAAACTATAATGTTAAGTGAATAGTAAGAAATACTAATGATTCCGATATTGAGATTTTTGGGTCACCCAATAGCTTTCTATATCTTCAATAAATGGGCGTTGATGAGAGATTGCAGCCATATTTTCCTGGTGCAATAATAAGCCTCCGAAATCACTAGTTCTTTTAGAGTCTTTACTTAAACACAAACCCTCTTGCAATTCATAACATCAAATAATTTCCCTTAAAACAACATGCAAATAATTGGGGTACTCAATTCTAGACTTTCCTCTTTTTCCTTTTTAGTTTTTTTAACATAAATTTTTTATATTTTTTATCTGTATTAATATGTGTGAATAATATTATATGTTAACCGAAAATAGTTCAAATGCTATTAGAATTCAAATTTGGACACCATTTTGCGACAAATTTTCAAGTTATGAAAACCAAATAAATACAACATTCCAACTTAAGGAACCAACGAAATGATCTAACCTTTTATATTTTAAAATATTAAAAATACATAAAGACTTTAAAATATCATATATTTCTTGGCTCGACAAGTCACGGCGCATTTACACCCTAGTATTTGTATTGATAAATGTCTGGAAGATGGAAGGGGAAAAAAAAATGTATTAAAAACAGTAATATTCCGTTGCCGACATGACAGATGAATATTAGGCAAGATTAGGGTGATGAATTCAAAGATGGTTATGGATCCAAAGCCAAAGGCATTGGGAATCAACTTTTGAGAACCACACAATGGTTTGAAGATTGAAGTCATCAAGAAAAAGAGCACACGAAATGAATAGCAAGAGAGATGTTTTAAACCGGCGTAGCAAACAAGTTACAATTAGGATTGGATAGTCCGATAGTGATGAGTATGGGAGGGAGTGGTCCTTTCCACTAATATAAGAATGATAACAATCATAACTTGGACAACTTTACTACTAAGAGCATCTCCAAGGGTGGATGCCATTTTTAGCATTCAATGCCAACAATTTGGCATTTAAAATGGCATCAACCATGGTGAGAGACCAATGGTTGATGCCATTTTTAATGCCATTTTATAAATATTATTATTTTAATGTTTTTGTTAACTTTTATGCATTTTAAATATATGTCCTTAAATATTTATTGTTAATACTACCATTTTAAGAATAAAATATCTTTATAATTTAAATTATTGTTTGTCATAAAATGTAAAAAAAAAAATTGTACAAAACAATAAAATTACAGAATAAAAAAATAATTCACAGTAATAATATGTCATTTTATTAACATTATAGTTTATTAACATTTATAATTTCTAAAAAAAAATGTCATTTTATTTGAAAAATAAAAGTATAAAAAAAATAAACTATTCACAGTATTTAATTATTATAAATTAATTAATATATTTAAGTAATTATAGAAACTAATAATAAAAAAAACTCATCTTTTAAAGTAAAAAAAAAATAATAAATAAAATAATAATATGCCAGAAATGGCTCCAGCTTTTGCGGGAGCCATTTCTGGCTTCCAGTTGCTTTCCGCTGCTATAATAGCAGCGGAAAATAGCAACCGTTGGGGAATGGCTAAATGCCATTCCCCAACCTCAAGACACAACGGTTGCTATTATAGCAACCGTTGGAGTTGGTCTAACTGAACCTAATTAGCGTAACTTATAAATCAGAATAGAGAATTTCATCTCCAACAATTGTTCTTTCCATTCGTTATATTAGAAGAATCATATGTTTAAAAGATGTGTAATTTTTTATAAATTTAAAAAATACAATACTTATAAGAATTAATTTATTACACTAATATCTTTATTTTTTAAGTATAACTAATAATAAATTATATGCATGCAGTTATATAAGTAACGGTATGAAAAATATATATATATATATATATTCTTTCATGATTTTTTTCCAAATATTCATTTTGGCCACATATAAATACGAAAATAATCAAAAATAAAATAAAATTCCCAAAATATAAAAAACGAAGTTGGGAGATTCGTTTTCTTAAAACGAATCTCCCAATTTCATTTCCTTCAAAACTAACCCCAAAAAAAAAATTGAAGAAAACGAATTCTTTGGAATTCGTTTCTTCCTTTTTTGTTTTTTATTAATTTAATTAAAAAACGAATTCCACTAAAATTATTTTAAAATAAATAAAAGAAATTATATTTAAACGAATTTTTAAAAAATTAAATAATTATTTTCAATGAAAACGGTTCACCAACATGTTTCTAAGTTTTTATTCATTTTAAAAAAATAAATATTATTTAATGAAAAACAAATTTTAGGGTTTTTGAAATGAACCCCTGTAAATAATCATTTTTGAATTGTTATAATAAAAAATAAAAAAAGGCAAAACATAATTATGTAACTGAAATTTTAATTTGTAATTCAATAAAATTTTAGAGGAAGTAATTTACGGCATTTTTTGAAATACATAAAATCTCCGTATAAATGAATTTGGGGAATTTATTTATCTTTGAAAATTTAGTCACGTATTTATGTTTTAAAAATAATTAATTCCGTTAAAAATAAAACTCATAAATTCGTTTCTCTAAAAAAGAAATAACATTAGACCGATATTGATGTTTCCATTTTTAATTATTTTTAGTTTAAATGAGCTTGCATAGGGAATACTAGTAGGATTAGGCAGGCGCGATATATAGAAAATGGAGATAATAAAGAATACAAAGGTAGTTGACCACCATTTCAAAAAATGCCGTAAATTACTTCCTCTAAAATTTTATTAAATTACAAATTAAAATTTCAGTTATATAATTATATTTTGCCTTTTTTTCATAACAACTCAAAAACGATTTACGGGGTTCTTTTGAATTAATGAAATTAATAAAAATCAAAAAAGGAAAAAATTAATTTCATTAATGAATTCGTTTCTTAATGAAATTAATAAAAAAATAAAAAAGGAAGAAACGAATTCATGGCTGAATTCATTTTCTTCAATTTTTTTTCTTTTTTTGTTATTTTTGAAGGAAACAAAGTTGGGAGATTCGTTTTCATCTTTTTTTTTTGGTTATTTTTGAAGGAAACGAAGTTGGGAGATTCGTTTTCAATGAAAACGAATCTCCCAACTTCGTTTTTTATATTTTGGGAATGAAAAAAAAAATTGTCTATTTTGGTAATTTTTGGTCCTAATATGAATATTGGGGAAAAAATACAAATATTTTTTGAAATTAATTTTTTAGATTAGGTCTCTTCTTTCTATATCTACAAAAGAGTCTCCTTAAATTTGTTTTTAATTTTGAAATACACTTCTTTTTTTCCAAAAACATGATAAATCAATTCAAGTGTCTCATCTGTCTGATATGGATACACAAATTAAAGAGATGAGTAAAATTCATGTTTACCCCAATTTATTTTTCTCTTTTAACTATATATATATATATATTAAATGGAAATTTGTGTAATGTATATGCATTTGAAATGACATTGTAATTAATACTATTAAATTAGATCAATCAAAGAAAGGGTACAATTGAAACATTATTAAATTTTTGTATCAAAAATGTGTTAAGGGACACTTATGTGGGGATTAAAAAAATTCTCAAATAAGACGGTAGTAGTTAGGAATGGATTGAGGACATAGCAAGTAAAATGGACTAGAATCACTAATATCTTCAAACAAAAGAGGCAAAAGTATCAAATTAAAATAAAAATTAACAAAGTATTATGAGATCAAACATAAAGAATCGAAAGTGCAATTTTTCATTGAACTTAATTAGTTTGATGAAATTGAAAATTCGATGACAAAAGTGTGTGTTCCCATTGTGTGATTAGGAAATTAATTGGCTTCAGATTTGTGGTAATCATGAGAAATTACTTTAGTCAAAAAGGGATTGATGATATCAAAGGCTGCTTTTAACATTTTTACTCAAAAATTGATGGCACCCGCCAACAAATTAACCACAAATTCCGCAACCTCTTTCTTCCACATTTTCATGAACAAATAATTTGCCGTGGAGATTAAGTCACCTCGGAATTAAATTACTGAATTTCCCACTTTGGTCCCAAAAATAAAAATTCTACTTTAGCATTTTGAATTAAATGAAAACCATTTAAAATATTTATTGGCAGTTTTAGGGATTCAGAACAGACTCAAGACCCCCCCAAGTTCCAACTCTCACCTCACCCTTTATAATTTAATTAAGACATATTAGATTATAGAAAATATTACGCAAAAAAAATATCAAATTATAGAAACATTACCTAAAAGTATTATAAATAAATTTCCTAAATTCTCTCTTATTTAAGCTATTCATTATAGATGTATCTCTCCATTCCACTAGAAGAGTCTAGTTTACAAATGTATAACTTTTTTATGAATATTAATGTATAACATTTAAAATAACTAATTTGACCTATTTGTTTCATTAATATCCTTAATTCTTAAATGTAGTTTAATTATGGATCACACATAATTATATTAGTAAGAGTAAGAAGTGTACAAAATTTGAAAGTGAAAATTTCTGTTAGAAAAAAAAATAAAAGTATACTTTTCTAATAAAACGGATAGAATAATTTTTTAAAAAAAGTAAATTATAAATAAATAAATTACACATCACTGCATAAGAAAACAAATTCCATAATAGGAATAATTTTGGGGTGCATTACATGTACTTCTTACAAGATTTGTCCAAATTGTTAAAAATAGATTGTATTTTGATGAAATTACTAAATAAATCTTGTAATTTAATGAAACTATTAAACAAATTACTCTTTTTATTCCAAAAAATAAAAATAACTCTCGACTACATAGTCATATGATCATGTATGCTTCAAAAAAAAAAAAAAACCAACTTTTATGTATTAAAAAAAAAGTCAATTAAAATAAGTATTTATCATCATTTTCTCTACTTATGCCTTACTTTTTAAGTGTTAATTAATTATATATCACACAATTATATTAATTAAAGGCATTTAAATTAATAAAATAAAAAAATACGAAGGAACTCTTTTATTAAGAAAAAAAAAATTAAATATGAACAATTCTATTGAGACAAAAGAAATAACAATTAAAACTCCACTTAACAAAATAAAATTAAAAATAATGATAAAAGTATTGTGTGAACTATTATAGTACTTTACAATTGAAACATAAAATTACGTTTTATCTAAAATCTGTATAATTTTTTGATCATTTAACATTTTAGTAATTTCGCGAAATTAAAATATTTGTCTATATCCAAAGCTTCAGGCGTAACTGTTTTACCTATAACGGGGCGGTGGACTAGGGCTCTGTTCTCTTGTGGCTTTGGTAGAGGAAATTTTATTAGAGGGAAGTTTTTTGTTAGAAATTTTTTGGAGGGAAGTTTTTTTTGGGAAATTGTGTAGGTGAGAGATAAAAAAGTGTAATGATTGTGTTATTTTTTGAATTTATGTGAGTAGGTATTTAGAGGGAATTTTAAAATTTTAATTTTAAATTATTGAAAAAGTGAAGTTGTTTCTTTGTGTAAAGTTTTGGAAAAAAAAAGTGATGATTCTCTACCAAAGCCACAAGAGAACAAAGCCTAGGTGTTTCATTTTCAAGACATATGTTGAAATGTTACCGAGTAGTTTGACTTTTCTGAGCACCCAAAAATTGGTCGCATTAGACTATTATTTGTTCGTGCTTTTTGACGAATATTTGTTCAATTTTCTTCCTCTTCCAACTCCTTTTTCTAAAAAAAAATTTATATTACAAATTTCAAATAACGGGAGAATGACAATTTTGGTACCAAATGTTTTGGACAATTTACAACTTAAGTACTAAAAGTTTACTCAGTTTTAAAATTAGACTTTATGTTTATATTTTGTTACATTTTTAATACCAAAACCTGTTATAACAAGTTTAAAAGTAATTTGGAGTTTTTTTTCGAATTATGCAATTTTGTGAGACTGAAAAAATAAATTTTATAAAATATTAAAATTTAAAAAAAAGAAAAAAGACACGATGAACAGTCTGTTACTGTTCATTGACTGTTCATAAAAAATTTCTTTTTCTTTCTTCTTCCGATAAATCGGGTTTCGGATGTTTGGAATGGGTAAGAAGAAGAATGGGTTTCGGATGTTTGTCTTCCGAGAAGAATGGGTTTCGGATGTTTGGAATGGGTGAAGAAGAATGGGTTCCAAAGAAGAAGAAGACCCGATTTATCGGAAGAAGAAAGGAAAAAAAAAAATTTACTGTTCACTATCTTCTCCAATTCCCCTGCGATTTCCGATGAACAGTCCGGTACTGTTCATCGTTTTTTTTTTTTCCCCTTTTTCTTTCTTCTTCGGATAAATCGGGTCTTCTTCTTCCGATAAGAATGGGTTTCGGATTCACCGTTAGTTTCGGATGTTTGGGTATGAATACAATAAAAAGAAGACCCGATTTAGTGGAAGAAGAAAGGAAAAAAAACGAAAAATGATAAACAGTACCGGAACTGTTCGGAGAAGATGAACAGTACCGGACTGTTCATCGTTTATCGCAGGCGGAGGGGAGTGGGGAAGACAGTGAACAGTTGTTCACTGCTTCTTTTTTTTTTTTAAAGTTTTTAATATTTTATAAAATTTATCTTTTTAGTCCCACAAAATTTCATAATTAGAAAAAACCCCAAATTACCTTTAAACCTGCTATACCAGGTCTTGGTACTAAAAATACACAAAATATAAACATAAAGTCTAAATTTAAAACTGAGTAAACTTTTAGTACCAAAGTTGCAAACATGCCAAATATTTGGTATCAAAATTGTCATTTTTCCGTCAAATAACCTCTGATTAAGTGGATGGGACATGGGACATTTTATTAAAATTGAGATGGAAAAAGGACCAAATGAAACGCGATGAGTATTACCTCATAGTACAACATGAGATGCATATGTGTAGAATATAAAATTATCGGAACAAAAAAAAATTAAAAAATGAAACAAACATACAATTTGAACGTGGTTCGATCCAGAAATTCACTATATCATCAATCACAGACAAGGCAAGCTAAAATTGCTTTACTTGCACACTTACTACATCAACAACACAACATCATACGTAATAACATTCATCCCTTATGACTTCACAACAACACACCGATATCAACGCCAAAGACATAAACAAGAACACCATCTCTTATGACCTCAGATCTCATGGCAATGTCTCATCTCTCACACATCGTACTTAGCCAAAAGGCTCTCTCATATCGTCCAGAGTCAGAGAGCCTAAAGGCTTCTACATCTCTGACATTTTAAACTTTCAATTCAACTTAAAACTATACCCTATGAGTGCATATAAACCCATAATCACCAAATCATTCTTAAAAGTTAGTTTTTCAAAACTAATCGAATCAAAATTAAAAATAAATTAAATAAGTAATTATTCAATCCTATTACATATACTCTATACATAAAATTATAACTATTATGCAGCCTTTATGAGGGGCAGATTGGGTGCTGCCAGCCTATATAACTATCTAATTGAACCAGAACATGTATCATATCTTTTATATTTTTAAATATATATACATAATTTTTTTAGTTTTTTAAAATAAAATTAATATAAAAACCTAAATGAAAATGAGTGTTATGAATTATTGTACAAACAAATATATATGAAATGCAATAATCTTGTCCACGCATAATTTAGGTGTCTTATCCAACTAGAGTACTTTGAGTATGTAATTAATAATTTAGACACACCAAATCACATGCCGAAATTGTTAAGCACGAGAGATTGTCCTGGCTTAAGGCCCTGTGTGGTATAATTTTCAAAACATGATTTTGAAATTTATTTTGATTTTATAATATTAAAATTGTATTAAAAATGTAAAAAAGTGTATTAAAAAATATAAAAAAGGTGTATTGAAAATGATAAAAAATTATTATAAAATTAAAACTTTTCTCAAAATCATATTTTGAGAATCAAAACAAACAGGGCCTACTCTCTATCCCAAATTTGGCTTATTGTACTGCCTTTCCGTCTCCTTCGTGACAAGATTAAACATTAAACATCCATCTAATCCAGCATGATTACACCCCTACCCCTACCCCTACCAACAAAAATTAACAGGATGGTTATCTAAACGCTGAACTAGATTATGTTAGTTTGAAACAATATTTGAAATTTGATTTTAAAAAAATAATTTTATAATTAATTTTCATCATTTTTAATATAATTTTTTACTATTTACCTATATATTTTTACTTTTTTTATACAATTTTTACATTATAAAATTATTTCTCAAAATCAGATTTCAAACATTATTTCAAACTCAACATAAAGAACAGACGCATATAATGGATAAATAAAAAGCGTTCCACTAAGAGGCTTTGGGTAAATTACATATGCATGATTTTTGTGGAATTTTTTGGGGGAAGATGCTCAATACTATTTCGCATGAGTTAGTTAGATTTGGTTCATCCGCTACTTTTACTTCTGATATTTCTTGTGCAAGGGCGATTCTAAAGGGGGTGGGGTGGTCCCTGGACCCTTCCAACCTCCTCATCCACCCTTATTACTTATTTATTTTCAACTACAAATATTTTTTTTAGAATGTATTTTATCGTTAAAAAAAAATTATTTATATATTGGACCCCTCAAAAAATTTTAAAATACGTTTTCTGGATTCACCACTTTTCTTATGTGATAGTTTTAATTTATCATTTTGTTGAATTGAATGATTGTGAGAGAATTTTGAGAACTTACACATATACTACTGCAGTGATTTTCACTCATAAAATTTATAGTTATAGTTACTTACACATATACTAATGCAGTGTTGTGCAATGGTATGTAGGGCTGTTCACAAAAACCGGGGAATCGAGAACCGAACCGGAACCGGTGAATTACCGGTTTACTTTTCCAGTTTCGGTTTCTTGGTTTTGACTGGTCAATTGGTCGGTTTTCAGTTAGTTTTTTTTCATTACCGGTTAAATCGGTAATAAATTTTGTTACCGGTTTACAGATAAACCGGTAGACCGATAAACCGGTTAACTGCCAAACCGGTATTAATTATTAATATATTTTTATTAATAGTATTCTTTTTTTTTTAGTTATTTCCTTTTTAATTATGCATAATTGATTGTTAAATATTATTTATTTCTTATTAGTTATTTCCTTTTAAAATTATACATGATTGATTCCTAATAATTAATTTATTCCTTATTAGTTATTTCCTTTTTGGATTATACATAATTGATTCGAAATTATTAATTTATTCCTTATATAAATCTTTTGTTTCTTTTATTAGTTATGCATAATTGATTATGCATCATTAATTATTTACTTTTTGAATTATGCATGATTGATATTTTTCTTTTTAATTATGATTTGTTTCTTTTTTCTTAAAAAAACTTACAGGTAATTAACTACTATTTTTTTATTAATAGCATTCCTTTTTTTAGTTTTCTTTCTTGAATTATGCATGATTGATTTTTAATCATTAATTTACTCCTTATTAGTTATTTCTTTTTTAAATTATACATGATTCATTCCTATAATTAATTGATTCTTATAATTAATTGATTCCTTATTAGTTATTTCCTTTTTGGATTATGTATAATAGATTTTAAATCATTAATTTATTCCTTATAAATTTGTTATTCCTTTTATTAACTATTCATGATTGATTCTAAACTATTAATTATTTACGATTAATTATTTCCTTTTTGAATTATGCACGATTGATATTTTTCCTTTTAATTATGAATTGTAAATTTTATGGTTTTTGTTTTTACAAAGTTACCAGTTTGTCGGTTAAAACCGAAAAACCGGTTTAAACCAACAGAACCGGAACCGGTAAAAACCGATTATCAACCGGTCGGTTACCGATTTTCACCATTGGTGAAAATCGGTACAAACTGGAACCGGTATACTGGTAAACCGACCGGTTGAACAATCCTAGTAGTATATGGTATGCACTATTACGTACTCAACTTTGAGTGGTATAATTAATTTTGACCCCTCAATATTTTTAAAAAAATACTTCTGAAATAATTGTTATTTTCAACTCAAAATGATATGATTAATGTTGGACATTGATTAAGGATTTTTAATATATATATATATATATATATGAAAATTAATGCTCAAAATATCACCCCTATTTAATTTGAAATTGAGAGGTACGGTCGTCATCAACGTGAAACTGAAGAAACCCAGGCACAATCTGTTCATGAATATTAAGAAAACATAAGTGACTCAGGATCTTAGGTAAATGGATAAGGATTATTAAGGTTATAGTTCAGATCTTGAACTTAGACCATATATTAATTCATAGAGTTATGAAGAGATTTCTGACTTCTTGCTTTGTCAGTTTTCCTTATTTTTTCTTTTTTTTAAATCATAATTGTTTTCTATTTCATCTGTCTCATTCAAAATATAACTCAATTATGGAAATATATAACATTTAAAATAAATAATTTTATGAATTTTTTATATATATATATTGTTTATGTTGAAGCCTAGATCCGTGCCGAAGCTCTGAGCTCGTCGTCCACCGCGATACCTGCAATCGGGACTAACTCACTGATGCATAAGTTAGTATCTTAGCAAATATCGCAGTGTAATACTAGTTAAGTAATAATATGTTACCTTAGTTAAGCAATGCGACCGAGTATTTATAGGCGTAGATTTTTTGGGCAGCTTGTAGGAGCACGACGTGCCACATCAGCTGATGACATCACCGGGGAAATAGGAGGAGATCTTCCATTATCAAGTCTAACTGCCTCTTCAATCCCCTGGGAACCAATCGGGGAATTACACGTGTATGAGACACGCGTCCTTCCCCAAAAGGCTTGTTCTCTCCTGGGCCTAGTGTTGGACTGTGCTTGGTAAGGCCTATCTATGGTACCTGGCGTCGTCCCACTCTGACCTTGGTTGACATGGCATCGGCGTCATTTATATATCCAGCAGTTTACATAATAATAATTATATTAGTAGGGATATAAAATATAAAAAATTAAAATTATGGCTCAATTTATCGAAAAAATAAAAATATAATTATCAAATTTGTATTCCTTCTTACATTTCAAATGAAGTAATTATGATCAAATAACGAAAAGATGATGTAATTTTCAGAAGATAAAGAGGACAATTGATATTATTCAACGAGGTATTAGTAACTTTCAAGAAGTAGGGCACATTACATTTACTTCATCCGTAGCATTAGAAAAGTCAAATTCAAAAAATGTATAATTTTTTTTATAAATTTCAAGATACAACACCTAAAATAAGTAATGTCATTATTTTTTCACTAATATCTTACTTTTCAAAGGCTTTTTTTTTTTTGTTGAAAAAAATACTTCAGCCTTCTGCATAGTCTGGTCAACTTTACACTATAAATAGGCAGATGACAGAGATAGGAATCAAACCATCGACATTTAGGTGATCCGCTCTGTGCACTAACCGTTGAGGTATTAGGTTGTTCCTTTACAAAGGTAAATTAGTTGTGATATAACCATAATTTTATTAGTAAAGACATGAGAAGTAAAAAAATTAAAATTTAACTCTTCTAATAAAATAGATAAAAGTATAACTTACCATGTGTTATTAGCATCATTGTATAAACTGTTATATAAATCATTATATATATTTAAATAAAAAAATAAAAATAAAAGGAGGTGGGCAAGTTGGGTGGGACTTGGAAGCATAGGATGAACCGGCAAGCGCAAGGAAACTTAGGTGGATGGAAGACCCACAGGAACTCTCATCTCAGGTAGTCAGGTGAAGCACAAAGTCTCCAACGTGGCAAACAGAGAAAAGTCGCAATCTCTTCCACCTAGGACAATTTGCCAGCGTGTTCATGCCCTATCTCCAGCTGTCCTCGTAAACCGTTCTCTACCCTCTTTAGTCTTTTCAAAGTCTATCTGTTTACTGTACCACTTACTATATATATATATATATATCTTCCATTAATTATTAATTTAATAAATAAATAATACAATAAGTTGCTGGTTTCCCACAACAAAATTTCTGCTTCTTCAATGGAATTAAAAGTCCAAAAATATGACTTCTAATTTTGTATACTTATTTGTGTACTACATTTGTTTTATTAGAAAAATCTATTTTGAAAATTATTTTTTGTTCTAATAGAAAATTTCATTTTTAAAAATTTTAATTATCTACTTTTACTAATATAATTATATGTGGTCCATAATTAGCCCGATAAGAATATAAATGGAATAAATGATATCAAATTAGCTATTTTAAGTGTTGTAACTTGACATTCATAATAAGTTATACATTGATAGAAGTAGACACTTCTAATAAAACAAAGGGAGTATCATATTATCGGACTCGTACTTTATTATATAAAATGTTTATGTATTTTTTTGAATAGTGTCATAACTATTAATATACTAATCTCAATTCTCGAATATGTGTTTTCTTACTATTAATAAAATTCTAAACCTAATAGCATTAGCTTGCAATTATCCACTTTTTCAGCAAACATTAATGAAATATATGAGATGAAAGATGTGGAGCAGTGAATGGAGTATGAACGGGTAGCCAAAATTTATATGTTACTGAGCTTGGATTTTCCAAGATTGCGTTCACAAATCTCACTGCACAACACAAGACATATCTTAGCTACAAGTTAAATGTATTAATTAAACAATTAGATTAATTAACATATTTTACTGCAAATTATAAATCCAAGATTGATGCGACTTTCAGTGTGATTCATGTGATTATCTCTGGACCCATGCATATTACACATATTATAAAAACACCAGTTTGGATCATCATTTTTGCACACAGCACATTCAACTGGTAGAAATCATTAATGGCGGGTTCAATTCTTAGAAATGGTGATGCTCAAAGTGATGAGCTTCTTGCAGCTCAAGCTCACGTATGGAATCACATATTCAACTTCATAAATTCAATGTCTCTCAAGTGTGCTGTTGAGTTAGGCATTCCAGATATTATTCACAACCATGGTCAACCCATGACCCTTCTTCAGTTGACCAATGCCCTTCCAATAAACCATGAAAAATCCGAATTCGTATATCGTCTCATGCGGATCCTAATCCACTCGGGTTTCTTCGTGAAGGAAAAGATCCATGAGGAAGAGGGTTATTCTCTCACTCCTTCTTCTAAACTCCTCATGAAAGACAACCCGTCGAGCGTGACGCCGTTTTTGTTAGCCATGTTGGATCCCATGTTGGTGAATCCATGGCAGAATTTGAGCCAATGGTTTCAAAACAGTGATTCGAACCCGTTTTATACTTATCACGGGGCTTCGATTTGGGAGCGCGCCGGGGGCGATCAGAAACTGAACTGTTTCTTCAACGATGGAATGACCAGCGATGCCCGGCTGGTTAGTTCAGTGCTGATAAGAGATTGTAAAGATGTATTCTTGGGGATGAATAGTTTGGTGGATGTTGGAGGTGGAACTGGTACTTTGGCTCATGCCTTCGCTGAGGCTTTTCCACACTTGAAGTGCACTGTTCTTGATCTTCCTCATGTGGTCCATGGCTTGAAAAGTAGTGGGAATTTGACCTTTGTTGGTGGAGATATGTTTGAAGCCATTCCTCCTGCTGATGCTGTTTTAATGAAGGTAATTAATTTAAGTTTATTTTTCTTGAAATAATATATTGCTAATAATTATATGTGTATTATAACGTGTACGAAACAATTCTAGCTACTCTACATATGAAATTAATAGTTTCTGTCATTGATGTAATAAAGAAGAGTGGTTGGTCATGCCTTGCCAACTATAGTAAAGAATAATGTAAGATATAGAAATATCTGCTAGTAAAAAATTTCCCAATTGTGTTAAATTATAATTTAATGACCTAGGCTAGGTGTACTCTAAGGCTCTAGGCTCTGTTTTTTTCCGAACATAATCAGGAAAAGTATTACTTTTTTCTCAAAAATATTACACAAAGAAACAACATTATTTTTATGAAATTCACAATTCAAATTTAAAAATTTCCTCTAAATTCTCACTCACATAAATTCAAAAAAAACATAATCATTACACTTTTTCTTCTCTTTCCTACACAAATTCCCAAAAGAAATTCCTTCTAAAACAAAATTTTTCTCTAACCAAAGAATTTTCTATCCATAGTATTAAGAGAACAGAGCCTAACCATATATGTTACTAATGAATTGATTAAAAGGTTAAAAGAGATAGAAAAGTATGTGGTACTCACCCTCTTAAATTGTACTTAAAACTATTCGAAGTTTTTTTAGTTTGAAAGAAACGTAGAGTATATAGTTTCTTAAACTTTTCTGAATAATATTGTTAGTCTTAATTGAAAGTTTAATATTTCTAATCATACTTTAATTGACGCAAATTAACGTTGGAATTAAGCAGTGGATATTACACGATTGGAGTGACAAAGAATGCGTGGAAATACTTAAGAAATGTAAGAAAGTAATTCCCAGTAAGGAAAAAGGAGGGAAGGTGATCATTCTCGATATGGTGGTGAAAGTAGATGAGCAGAAGGAAGACAACAACGTTAGAGAAACTGAGGAAACTGAAACTCAACTATTCTATGATATGCTGATGATGATTCTAACCACTGGAAAAGAAAGAAACGAGAAAGAATGGGCAAAACTCTTCTTCGAGGCTGGCTTCACTTCCTATACCGTAACTCCTGTACTCGGCTTGAGATCTCTTATCCAAGTTTATTACTAGCCATTATGAAACGTTAGGGGACTTGTATTTTATTTTATGTTCGGGCTGAGCTTTTTAATTTTGCACTCTGTTGTTGTTGTTGGGTTAGGGGACTTGTTTTCTTGAATACGTACTGGTCGATTGCAGTGATACTTTTCACCTTGAAAATGTGGTGTTATTGTTGGGGATGATCAATTTTAGATTTTTTTTATAAAAAAATCATTTTGCAAAAATATGTATCTAACGTGTCGTATGGTTAGACACGTTTTTCTATTTAATCTTTTATCATTAAGAAATACGCGTGCTACTTCTTTTTTTTCTTCTTCTTTTTTCTTTTTTTGAATAAATATTGAGTTAGCTCAGAAAATATTGCGCGCAACGATAACTTGTGTCGGATAGTACAGCCAACTAGACACGAGTTTTTGCGAAACAGAAAAGGTAATATGCTTATTCATAAATATGGTTTGGATAAAATACTGTATGGATTCTAAACTCAAGGTAAGACTATAATTCTGTCACGAATCCATTTGGTCATGGAATAATGGCTTATGCAGTGATCCTTGTAATGGCCTTTGGCCATTATTCCATGATTGAATGCACAATTCGAAACTTGACTAATATTATCGGAGGGGTCAAATATTTATATTTATAATTGAAATATATGTATATATTACTATTTTTTGTAGGGACCAGATAATTATTGTATATATATGTGTATATATATATATTACTAAAATAGGTCAATCTATATTGTCAATTTTTTTTTTGTAGGGTCTGAATCAATGGGGTAGAGTGGTCCACATACCCTTCCAATATTATTTTCACCTTTATTAGCAGTATATATTTAATTATCAAAATAATTTTATGTTTGTATTTAACTGTTAAAAGAATAAAAATATTGGACTGCTCATAGATTATTTTTTTTGGTTCCGCCAGTGTCCGTGGCCATCCTATATATGCCTTAACTAACCTCCGCCTCTAACTGAATGGCTCCGTGATAAAACTGTAGTGTTTTTTTCCAAACTCATAAGGGTTAGAAATCTTTCAGGGTGAAAATGAATCTGACCAATTAAAACGCATATTTGCAAAATAGAAAAGGGCGTGTTTTAAAATGGAGTGAACTAAACATACTCCATCCGTTTCACTTGAAAAGTCTAATGGTACAATTGTTTATGAGTCACAAATTACAATTTTAGAAGGGACTTTTCTAATGAATCGGAGAATAGTAAATTAATTTTTCGAAACTCGCTTCCAAAAATTATTGTCAGTTTTTTACGTCCATACCTTTTTAAGAGGTAAACTGAAATTAGTAGGAAAAAAAAAAAAAAATTTCATACCGGGAATTTATTTATTTTTGGTGGATTTTTTTTTTTTTTTTTGGAGAATCAAAATCATACTTTATTATGAATTATTATGAACAAACAGTTAATACAACTATGATTACAAAATTTAATTTCCGATCACAATCGTATATAGAAAAAGTTAAAATTTATTGAACTAAACTAATATAACTATATAGATCTGAACCTTAGAGGGAAAAATCACCTTTATACTCAACAAATCATGTATGTAATTATAAATTTGATCTCAAATATGTCACTAAATATATTTCAAAAGGTCAATCAAAACCTATTTCTACGGTAATATTTTTATCGTTTCATTAGGAAAATCTAATTTCAAAAATATTTTTTTGTTTCAATAAAAGAGTTCAATTTTAAATTTTATACACTTTCTAGCTACCAATACTAATACACTATGTTCGATTCACAATTAATTCATATTTAAAAACTAAAGACATTAATAAGATAAATGAGGCCAAATTAGTAATTTTCGGTGTTATATATTTATAAAATTGAACTCTTTTAGGAAAACAGAATGAGTACTAACTCTTGGTTTTTCCTAAAAAAAAAAAAAAAAAAAAACCCCTACTATTGGCCTGACCAAATAATTGAACCAAATCAGAGTAGGCAAGTGGCCTTAATATATAATTCGGTCCCCACCTAAAATAAAATAATAAATTATAGTAAAAAACTATAACTGTACCCAGATCATATTAGGCAAATAACCTTAATTAGGAATTTAAATAATATAAATTAAAATTTATCTATTCTTAAACCCCGAATGAATAATCTCTAATTCAAATGATAAAACAATCTCTAATTCAAACGAAGACTGCTTGGAATTTACCATGGAAGACTGCTTGGAGAAGAAGGCTAGGAAAAATTAAACGGCGCCGTTCAACTTAACATCTTAAAAAAAAAAAAAAAAAAAAAAAACGGATTAGAAAACGGTGGATTCGGGTGGAGTAATGTAAAAGTGGTCCAATGTTAGTGGACACTGGACATTGGGCCACTTATATATTAAATTACAAACAAATGCTTTTATTTCTATTGCTTTCTCCGATTTATCCTCAAATTTTGTTTCCTCTCTCTAAATGACAATGAATAATTGTCCATTTGTCTCATATAAAGAATTCAAGTGCAAAAATTTTATTGTTCAATTAAAAAGTCAACTCTCACTTTTTTACATTACATACCCTTGTTAATATAAAAATATGTGATCTACAATTAACTCTTACTTAGAATGTAAGGATATAAGAGTAAAAAAATCAATGTCAAATTACTTATTTTAAGTATTGTATCTAAACAACTAATAAAAGCTATATATTTTTCAAAGTGAATTCTTTAAATAGGCCGAAGAGACTATATTTTTATCTATTTATATGTAGTTAATTATTACCTGTGAATTTTGATGTGTTAATTTGTAATTGTTAAATAAAATTATTTAATGATGCCAAAAAAAAAAAATTTATTAGTTAGTTTATCGCCCTTACAAAATATTTTCTGGGCCTCCTCACTTTCCCCCCATCCACCAATAACTCTCATTACCTCACCACCAATATCACAATCTCTTCAGAGTCAGCATGAATACCAAAGGCTGAATTTCGAAGTGAGGGAATGGAGAGGATACAAGCTGGAAAGGAGTCCTTTCGGAGGAGCAGGGGGAAGGTGTGAAGATTGTGAGTGGTGGTTCGGCGCGAGGTTGGCGGCCACATCGGCGGTAAATAATTGTTGAAATCCTTTAGTAGAGGCACTTAGGCCAAAATCACAGCAAACACAACACAACTACATATTCAATACAACACAACTGCGAAAACAATACAACACATCAGCACAAATAATATAATACAACCGCAGAAACAATACAACACAACAGCTGAAACAACATAACACAACAACAAAAACCATACAACACAACATCATAAACGATATCACAAGCCTACGTTTGTAAAATCATTCTACTACAAGATGAAGCTATTGTAACACCGCAAAAGTGTTGCTTTAGGCCCCTTTTTTTTTGTTGCAATAGACCTAAGGAGAACTTTTATGAGTATTGCATTATGTCCTGTTTCCTTAGGTCTAAGGAAACACTCTTTGCATCTAACGCAACAATTTTACAAAGTATTGCTATAGATAGCTATAGAAACACTTTGTTTATGCAACACTTTTTTCTTTCCTACAACAACACATTATGTAAGTCTCCTTTGAGTATATGAAACACTATTTAGTACATAGGCAACATACATATTTGTGTTTTATTTTAAAAGGTAACACTCATGTACACCAATTGCAACACTCATTCATTATTATTTATACACATCCAAAATGATGATCATATTACAAAATGATTTATATTGTTAAATACAAAGTAATTAATGAAATTAGGGTCACACTATATGCCCTATGCGTTTTAACAAAATTTAACCTAGTAAATGACACCTTCCAAAACTAACACTACAAGAATATGGATATTTCAACTTCTAGCTAGTATGAGAACTTCAAGAATGTCCACAAAAGCTTGCATATATATATGACTAAACAACTTGACCGACCAAAAGTGTAATAATTTCCTGCAACACCAAAAATTTTAAAAAATAAGAATATGATTATTTGGACTGGCTAAATATATGAGTTCTAGCACAACCAAAATGCAAAACACATATACAATTAAGTAGAGTGGTTGGTAGTGAAAGAAACAAAGAAGTTCTTTAAATCACGTGAAAAAAGTCTTACATACACAATTAACA
Source organism: Leptodermis oblonga (assembly GCA_016801395.1). Taxonomy (NCBI): domain Eukaryota; kingdom Viridiplantae; phylum Streptophyta; class Magnoliopsida; order Gentianales; family Rubiaceae; genus Leptodermis; species Leptodermis oblonga. The sequence continues at coordinate 11,060,106 of CM028758.1, read as the reverse complement.
TTACTGCAAGCAATGATTATTTGGACTAGTTAAATATAAGAGGGGAGGCATAACCTAAAAAATAAATTTCAAAAATATTTGCAACCAATATCATAAAACCTTTTCATCAATCCATGGTGTCCCTAAAATTGAAAAACTATCAGTAACCAACCTCATACACCCTTCTCATAAATCCATGGACTGGGACCGTATATAGAAAAAAGAATTGATTAACGGCTGTATACAGTTAGTAAAAGTAGTGAAATTTAGCATTAGCAAGCATCTAGACAATTTTCAAATGAAGGAATTTCCCTAGTAAAATTTAGCACTAGCAAGCATCTAGAAAATTTTCAAATGAAGGATTTTCCCTAGTAGTGTCTCTCAGGGAAAAGAAAGAGCATACAAGAAAAAAAGTTATGAGCATAAGAAATATGTCCCTAGACAAAATCATTATTCTACTTAAAGTTCTACCAGAGCTCTAATTCAAAGTATATATAGCAAAATCAGATTGTGCTAGCAATTAAAAAGAAAAAATTACAATGGAACTCCATTATATGGTATTCTGTTGTATCAAGCAAACAATTAAAACTTCTTAGTGCCACCTTTGATTATAATTAAGCTTTGCAGATATGGACCAAATGAATCAATTTGAAAGGTCAACTAGCCAAGGAATTATGGGGTATTCCAGTGTAAATCAATCAAATATATAATTAAAACTTCTTAGTGCTGCCTTTGACTAGAATTAAGCGACTGCAGATGTGGACTAAAAGAGTCAATTTAAAAAGTCAAGTTGGTGCTATGATACTAGGCAAAGAGGTACGACACTAAAGCATTGAGGTGCAGTTATTTAATAAAAGCAGCACCAATCTTAAAGGTAATCAAGCCAAAAAATAAAATCTCTTCTAAAATGTTCAACTAAATATTTGAGAATTAGTTAAAAGAAATAAATACCAAAAGTGTGCTGGACCTCTTGTCATTTCTTTGAAAACTGCTACGGACAAAGCTGGGGCCCTGCATTCCATAGGAACTTTAGAAATGCATTTTTAATGTATGTAAGCATATTAAAGATTTGATCATCATTCAACCTTTAAAAATCTGAATTGGCTCAAATATGCATAACACTGGTGCTAAAAAAGTATTGAAAAAATCCTATCTAGCTGGAATACAGAAGACAACTTTTTCTATAGAGAGCTGCCTCCTTAGCAAATTGAAAGTGTAGCAGAAACTCTAATAGCATAAAGAATGGGAGCTACAAAGGTAAAAAAGTAAGTTTATAACCACATAAACATAAAGAAAAGGATAAATGATATTGTGGAGAATAGGGAAATCATTCACAGGAAAGAAGACTTTGCATAAAAAACTGGACATCCTCTAACATAACTGGCACAAAAATTCACTGATATGAGTTGTACATTAAATCCCATTCATTCAACAATTTTAAAAGATACGAGGACCAATTTATTTCTGACCGAAGGCACTAGATTAAGGAGTAAGCCAAGACTGAATATTTGTTATTTTATCTAAGTAATTATCCATCTTACATTACACATGAAAATTTTCCTAAGGCAAGTCATTCTTTTTTCTTTGACATGTTAACTACTTATGAGTCCATTCAACTAGATCATGAATATAATTTACCATATTCTGGTTTAAAGCATAGTACACAAATTTTACCTGCACTTATAAGCACTTCCGATCCAACATCAAACCATAGTACTGACAATAAGAAATTAAATCAGCACATTTGCTTGTCAAAGGAAAATCATATTTGAAGGGCAAACATAGAAGTCAAGCGGAGCATATATAACGTTATTTTAAAAGTTGCTTATTTCAGGAGTTTTGTCCCTTACAAATTAATTTTTAGTCCCAAACTTCTATAAAGACTAACTTTTTTTTGTTTTTTTTTTTTTTTTTTAACTTCCCAATCTATGAAAACTAATAATGGCATTTTCAGTTTTAAACTAAATATTCATTCTTACAAGAACAAACTTAAAGAACATATAGAAGGGTGTAGTGCCTTCAACAAGTTTGTTTAACTTCTTGCTTCTCAGTTTCTCTGCATAAATTTCTACTTCACTTTCCTGATATTTGTACATTTGCAAAACAAAAATGTATACTTACTATGAGGCCATGAATTTCAAACAATACAAATAAAAATTTTGTTTGGTAAATTTGATTCAGAACATACCTAGGAGGCAAAGAAATTAGAGGGCTCAAGCTTTATGTAAGTTTGACAGCTTCTTCCTCAGTATTTCACAATTTGATTAAAGCAAAGATATTTCCCAGTAGTGGATTTATCCTCAAAAGCTCTAATGTGAACATCAGCAAGAAAATCAACATCAACAAAAGCAAGGACACCATTCTCATACATCATGCAGCTCCTGTTTATTCAAAGCAGAGTATAGAAATTAGTACAGAATGTATAGGTGGTGCTTAATTAATAACATGACTATAGAGTCTATATATATATATATATATATATATATATATATGCCTTGAAGATATGCCATTGTCACACCATGGTTCTGCTGAACAACCGCAGGACCAAGAACTAGTCCATCGTTATCGAAACCATGTTAAGAATTAGGTCTATCTCCAACACCTAGGCAGCTTTTTAAGAGAGTGTTTTAGCTAAGGCATGCCACAATTGCAGCCTTCTAATGCCTTAAAGTAAACCGACCATGGCATTTTCGGTTTTCCTAAAACTGAAAATGGCATTATCGGTTTTAATAGATTGGGAAGTCAAAAAAAGAGTTAGCTTTTATGGAATTTTGGGAGCTGAAAATTAATATTAAGGGAAAAAACTCTTATTGCAGAACTAAACTGGTAACCAATTTAAGAAGCTAAGGATTGTAAATGTAACACCCAATTGAAAATAAATAAATTCAAAGTATCTATACCAATCTTAGCTGCAGTACTCACCAGTAAAACATGTTGCCGGCCATTTCGGCAGGAAAGAACTGAAATTCGCCATTTCAAGTCCAATCCATGTTTAATGAGGTTGATAACAATCAAAAAGCAAAACCGAACTACAAAATCATACTCTTTCACAGCTTTCTAACAAGGAAAAAAATACTAATAAAATGTTAAATGATTACTATATATATTGACGCCGATTCAAAGGTAGGGCTAAGGTTTAGCCAACGATTCAACCTCATGTCTTTTGCAAGGGAAAACTGCGCCTCTTGCTTCAAGCCAGTTAAATTCCAGATCCCTAACTCTGTAGCGGCAGAAGTCGATACTGTAGATGGGCAGCGGATAATTCTGAAAACGGCTGGCGACCGTTAATATAGAACAGAGGGGCGGCTAAAAAATTGAAGAGTGTGATGGGAAAGGGTTAGTAGGATGGAGGCGAACGCAAAGAGGTAGCAGCAAGACTTCGAAACTAGGAATTTGCCCTAATTTCTTACCTACAAACATATTTTCTCTCTTCCCTTTCTCCTTTGCCCTTTTTTATTATACAAAAGGCCCCAAATTCTTTTTCTTTTCACTTTCCCAAATTTCAGCAAAAAAAGTAGCGCCAATTTTATCCCGCCCAACTTTCACTCTATAGGAACACATTTTCACAAGTGTTCGCAATTTTTTTACTGATTTTGGTCTATTAGAACACTTTCTGCATGTGTTACCTCAAAAGTGTTATTATAGCTTCATTTTGTAGTAGTAATACACTTTTTAGGTCATTTGAAAACCCATCTAACCGATGCTCTTTTGTTATTCTTTTTACTGCATTAATGAACCTAAAAGTTTATGTAAAAAAAAAATACAATTTTTAGTGAAAGACAAGAGAAAATACACCTTGAGGAAAAGGAGCACCCAATCTAATGCCATCGAGTCGGAGAGGTGATGTTGATGACAAACCTCCAGAGAACGAGGGAAAAGGCAAATGAGAGAGGAAGACAAGTCGTGCATTTGTCGATGAAGCTCTAGAGAAAGAGGGAAAATCCAAAAGAAAGAAAGAAAATTGGAAGCAACCGTCTCCGTCTCCGTCTGTACACAAGGAGAAATACGTTTAGTCTTTTTTCTCATAGAAAGTTATTTTTTACCGCATTAAATAAAAAATGAGATCAATTGAAGGGAGTGAAAAATTGAAGTAGAGCGGCATGGTTTTAGCACATGGACAAACTAGGATAGAATTTCTTGGATAGAATTGGTGGTGTCAAACGGGCGGGTTGGGCGGATATTAAATGGTTAAGTTAATGGGTAATGGGTATCCATTATCCATTCAATTAATGGTCTTAATTTAAATGGGTAATGGGTAGATGTGGGTACCCATAATACTCATTATGCAAAAAATATTAAGGCTTATTTAATGGTTTGTTAATAAATTTTTTTTAAAATTTCATTTTAATTCCTTTTTTTTTTTTTTGTAATCGGATTTTAATTATTTGAATCTATTCTAAAATTTGAAATATTATATATTATGTATGTAGTTTTTTTTGTCTAAACACAATGTTTAATTTTTTTATATTTATATAAACCCCGTGCATGCCCCAACCCCGACCCCGACCCGAGGCCCGAAACTGGACCCGGCTCAAAATCGGCCCAAAACTGGGCCTGAATCCAAACCCAGCCCGAAACCCAAGCCTAAACTCGACTTGGAACCCGAACGAATATTGAATTAATATTGAATTAATATTTATAAGTGGGTAATTTAAAAATATTATAAAAGAATAAATGGAAAAAAACGCAAAGTAATTGTAGGACACAAAAAATAAAGAAAAAGAAAAAATAAGTTTGAAGAAAAAAATAAAATGGGCCCACTAAAATAGGTGAGTTGTTGGGTTTTTGTTTATACTTTTAAGGGTAGTTTTGGATAGGTATTTTTGGCATAATGGGCAAATTTTAGGGTACCCAATGGACTATCCTAAACCCGCTCATTATTTATTTGTCCCAAACCCGTCTAGCTCATTATTTTTTTAGGTGAATTTTATTGGGTTAAAGCCCAATAGGTTTGGGCGATTTTTTTTGCCACCCTAGATAGAATATCCGGTCCTAGTTAAACCTTGCATGGCCAGCTTTATAAATTCAATAATTCTCCATTGAAAATTACTGTTATTGGTCAGTAAAGAGCTTAATTAGAATTTTGTCATGGAGAATATAAACGATATATCTTTCTTAGAACTTTTATGTATTTATTTTAAGCTGAATAACCGTGAAAGGAATCCTCGCCTTCCTGCATGTTGATGGTCGATCACTTATGTTTATGTATATAGAAGAGTATTTGATTACTTTTCCAAATTCGTTGGACCTAATATATAGTTAGTTCTTCCCATTTGATAGAAGTGGAAATTTACTTTTGTATCCTGAGATGCGCCAATCCCTTCCCTATAAAAGGCCACAGTTCGGATCATCATTTCCACCCACAAATTAAAGAAGGAAGAAATGATAAATGGCGGATTCAAACGTTAGAAATGGTGATGATGAGCTTCTTTCAGCTCAAACTAAGGAAACAAAAACATTTAGGACAAATTACAGTTATCCTCTTGTGTTATAGCTGGTGTGACAGTTATCTCCCTATATTTTCGAAATACACGGTTCACCCCTCATGCTTTTGGACTAAAGCGTCACGCTAACAGAAAAATTCAAAACTAACTCTGTTTACACGAAAAATCAGAAATACCCCTAAAAATTGACTAAACCAAAATAAAAATAAAAATCTAATGCTAATATCTCTCCCACCGGACATTAACATCGGCACAACCATTCCGAATTACACAGCGCCGTCGCGACACACAAACACCTATCAACACACACAAACACCCATCAACAGTAATACATTGCTGCAACCAATTCACCCAAAATTTCCAAGTTATTAGTTAATTAACCGAAAAACATAATAAAACTGGAACAAAGAAACAGTTAAGGCAACAAGTTTTATCACCAAGACCTCCCTGGCTGCTGCCATTGGCAAGTTGAGAAAGTAATATTTTATCTCCAAATCAGTCACAATGTCTATTGGTTTTCAACGACATAATCGTTACTTAGCTGCCACCGAAAATTTTCACCACATCTGATGGCGTGGTCGTCCGTCGATTGAACGTAATGGAAAACTCGGAAAAGGTTAACTGAATGGAATGAAGAGAAAAGGTTAGTTTGGGAACAAAATATTTTTTTTTATTGTTGCTCACTCTTGATTTGTGGCATCTGTATGTCACTCTCCGTAACTATGACTTTTTTTTGTTAATGTGACACTAGAGTTCAAAAGCATAAGGGGTGAACGTTGTATTTTGAAAATATAAGGAGATAACTATCATACTAGCTATAACACAAGGGTAACTGTCATTTGCCCAAACATTTATTTCAAATCAAACAAAACAACAAATCCGGAGGCTTTACAAAACAGAAACAGGCAAATCACATAATATCCCCTGAACTATTTACTCTTCTTCATCGAACCCACAATTTCAAAAGACTAATTGGGGCACAATATATAATTTTTTAGAAGTAAAAGGAAACACGTTATAATTATTAAATTCTACCTTAAATATAGTAATTTGTTTGAGTTAAATTTTCAACATAAAATCACTTCAATATTTAGTAGCTAGTATGTTTTCATTCAATTTTGAGGTATTAAAATTTTCACTTAATTCCTCAATTATTAATTTTTTTTTTTTTAGAATTCCAAATTAGTTTCTCAACTTGAGTAAGATCAAATGATTCCTTTGGTCCACAAACTTTGGAGATTGTTGCAATTTCGTCCTTTAACTTGAAAACCTGTATAATTAATCTCTAAACTTTTAGTTTACTGTTTCAAATTGTTCCTAACTCACTTTCCGGCCAAATAAGTATCATTAAGTGGCACGTCATGATAATATTGCAGGCTTATGTTTTATGACAACATTCAGGCAGAACCCAAATTATATAACTAAAGCACTTAATGCAGCCAAATTCACTACAAGAAAATTTGCCACTAGTGACACTATTTTCTTGATACCTTTGGATATGTCACGAATTTTACTACATGTAGAGGTGTCATTAAATTTTATTACACTCATAGGTGTCATTATCTAAAGTTATTACATAAGGAAATGTTATTAAAATTTATTACACTTTTAACTTTGTTATATTTCATGGTGTCATTATTTAAAATTATTACATAAAAAAATGTCATTAAAATTTATTACACATACAAATGTAAGTGTCATTAAATTTTATTACATTTGTAGGTGTCATTATCTAAAATTATTATATAAAAAAATATCATTAAAATTTATTAGACTTACAAATGTAACTAACTTTGTTACATTTCATGATATCACAAAATTTTAAGTGTCATTATTTAAAATTGCTATGTCATCAAAATATGTTACATTTACAAATAAAATAAAATTTTCTACATTTTATATTGTCAAAAAATTTATTATACTATTACTCCACTTACAAATATAATTAGATTTACTATTTCTATTTTGTTTTCAGTAATTAGAGCGGACTGTAGGTGGGCTCTGAAAATATTTTCATTGAAGGCTTTGTTGAGTGTCTTTTGAATAAATTTTTTATTTTATTTTATTGAATTTTGTTGACCGAAAGAAAGGTAAAAATTAAAAACCACGCACTAACATACTTCTCTCTTCGCTTTCGGAAAAAAAAAAAAAAAAAGTACTTCTCTTTCCCCCTCCTTTCTTCCGTTCCGCCACCTTCGTCTCCGTCTCGGTCACTCTCCCGGGCACTGAATTTTGTCTTAATACTCACTCACACAGTTGGCTAATTCTCGAAACAAATTTTCCCCATATGGATGATACATCTACCGCAACAGATTACTTTGTCGAAACCCTAAGTTGCACATTCTCCTTCTCGTCTTCCCGTCTCGATCACAGTTCTCCCTTCCACGCCGTCGATTTATTCCTAGTCGCTCGCTTAGCTGCCCTCCTCGGTGTGGAATCGGCTCGTATTAGCTCAGTAGTAGCAGCAGAGCAATCTGGCAGCCAGTTTTTTGATCCGGAGGCCTCCGAGACCGTCGGCTTTGGTTCACGTTATCAACACCAACGACGCAGGGGGTTCTGGTGGCAACAACACCCGGTCTATATCTTAGATTCATACGTTGTTTGATAGGAATATTAGTTTAGGAGAACATCTGGCAGCTTCGATTGTATGGTGGACATAGGGATTTCTTAATCAACAACAAGACATTTATGTTTCATCTAATTATGATGCTGTTGATCCTTCAAAATATGGCCTTTCTGAAGAGATTGCTTCCAAGATTATTAACCAGGCAATTATTACAATTTCTAGCAGAAAATTTTATCCTTTTTTTATGTCATTGTTTTAAATAACTTTCTTAGAATTGGTATTGTGTTTCTAATGAACAGACATTGTTGTCATCTTTGTCAAAGCACCTTTTATTAAATTGTGAGCAATAGTTTTGTTGACCTGTCAATTTCTTTATTTTTTTCGAAATGCATTACTGTGCAGAATGCTAATGGAAATTAACTTTTAGCCTATTGGAATATTTGTGATTCATGTTTCAGAATATTCATGACATGAATTTTCATTGTTTTTGCTTCTCCAATAATTTACTTCTCAAACTTCCTAAATGGTTATAAATTTTATGGGAATTGGCATGTAACCTTTAGAGTTAGGACCCTGTCTGATTTTTCCTTTGAGCTGGTTCCGGAATTTTATTTTTTGCTTTCTATTTATTATTTATTCTAGTATGTAACTTTGCGGTGGGGGTCTTTCTGTGGGATAGGAAAGCTGCTATGTTTATTATGGACTGGAAGAAATTGAGCTTTCAAATTTGGACTTGGGAGTAAACTCTGTTTTACTTCGAGCTTGTCTTCTCTGTCTAATTATATGCAATTCACGCAGGGTATGTAGGAGAAGATGTAGAATTCACTTTGTGCAAGCTTCTTATGATAAGGTTCATGGGAGCTTTTAAAATATTAAAGTATAGCTCTTATTGTTGCTCTTTCCCTTGTATTTCAAATATGTTGCAAATTAAATCTTTGGCATGTAGTAGAGCCTATGCTGACCTATATGACTCTATTTGCTTTTACTAGCCGAGTACCATAACTGGAATAACATAAAATGGTTATATGGTGGTTTGATTCCTAAAACATCTTTTTGTTAGAAAAGTTGGGTTGAGGAGGTTAGAGGGGATATTGTATATGCATTAGAATCTTCAAAATCTGTCCTGATTCTTCCTTATATCATTCTTCAAAATTTTGTCTTCCATATTAGCTATGTAATTCCATTGCCACAGCTACAAGAGCTAATATGGAGTGGCAACTATGGCTGATATTATTCCTTAGGTAATTCCTTATTTATTCCTCCTGCAACTATGGCTACGATCTTTATGTTTGCAACTCTTCATGCTCGTTAACTCTATCATGATAAGAAGGTATTGCTTATTAGTATGACTTTCAAGAACTCAAAGCATGGTAGTCAGTATCCCGATACGTATCGTAGTATCCTACGATACTACGATCCGGGAAGGGATAATCGATACAGTATCCCATAGGATCCTTTTATACGTAGTATCCCATGGGATCTTTAGGATCCTACAAAGGATCGTAGGATCGTAATATGGCGATACTGTTTTTTTAAATATCCATTATAAATCTAAGGTTCAATACATTTTTTTTTTACACAATCATTTCATGTCTTTGTTCGTAGGCTAGTAGTTGGTTAAGTAACCCTTAGTTTATTGAACTAGAGTTCAGAAACCTATTAGATTGTACAACTATAGTCTCAAAGCAATACGTTATAATTTATTATTGCTTTTTTGCATATAGATCCAATTTATAGGTATTCTAATATTACAATTATGATATATACAAGCAATATGAGCTTGTATGATCAATTTTATCCATTTTTAGTGGGTCTTATGATCCTACGATACGATCCTATCGATCCTGCATGGGATCCCGATCCTACTCCCCAAAACGATCCTGTGTGGTATCTCGATACTGACTACCTTGACTCAAAGTTGCTGAAGTTATGTGATTTTAGCTTAAATTTATTGCAGATTATGTTTTTTTGGGATGACATATTGAAGAGCCTAAAGAGAAAGGAATTGAATTGGAATTTCGTCCTGATGTAAAAGTGAATTTCTTTTTTTCTCTTTTTTATTTTTCTGATCCATCTCAATTATTCCTAATATTCTTCCTTGTGAACTTCTGGAAACTTTTCCTTTTAACATATCCAAACTGCAGGCAACCTTCTTGAGATTTATACCACTTAGTCCATTTCAAAATGTTGGGGTTTTTTTTGACCAGTCTAGTGAGTTTTCAGTTAAATTAATGTTTGGTATATAATGAAGTTTAACATGATTAACATTGCAAAGAATTGCCTAATTATTGCTTGACCAGGAATATTACGTCTGGTTGCGTCCATATGTTTACAGAGCTGGGGTAGCGCGTTTCATTCGGGTATGCTATTTTTCCTACTTCTATTCTTGTTGGACTAGTTATCACACTTTATTGTGTCATTTGAAATGGTTTCATTATGATAAAAGAATTATAATGAGGCAACAATAAATAGAAATTATGATAGAAAGATCAGCATTTATGTAGCCAAATTCAAAATATTTTGTTGCTATCTAATTCAGACTTAGAAGAAGCGGCTCTGCCTCTGGAAGATTATGCATCTTTGCGAGATTCTTTTGTTCTCAAGGTGAACTCAAGGTCAGTTGATTCTGATCCATGAGGTCTGATAACTGGTATCCGACATATTGAAGTAATCTAGGGTCCTTTAGTTTGGTTATAAAGTTCTACTAAATATTTCTCATTGTGCATTTTGGTTGAGCAAGTTAAAGGTTTCTCTTATTCAGTTTCTTTCGTTCTTGGGGCAAGACAATTCCAGTTGACTGTCATTGGATACACTCTCCAGTTGACTGAAATGTTCATCTTCGTAGACATTTTTAAGGTCGGGCCTTATTCCCTTATACATTTTCCATTCATAACTTGCATCTGTTTTTTGTTTTATTCCTTATGCTTTCTTCTTTCTTTTGTTTTTTTCTTCCCGTTTTTCGGTTTTTTATTTTCCCCTGGGGAAGATGAGCAGGGGGCAAGTGTGGGCAGTTTGTGGCAGGAAGTTCTTTTCGATGTTGGGCTTTTTCATACCCTTTTCTCTCATAATAAGCATTACTGTTAATTTTGCAAGTAATTACAACAGTAAAGTAACCAAGGTCTATAGGCATTGGTAGTTTTCAGAGCATTATACAAATCAACTTCGTGCATGATAGATATCTTGTTTTCAATTTGCTATTGCCTACTGTCAGTATTCTATCAATATTCGTTCCTGAAAATAATTTTTCAGAATGGTTTCATAAAATTATTTAGTGAAGTTGGCATGCTGCATGATTGATCTATGATTTCTTTGTTGTGCTTCAATCTGAGGTGTCCATGACTATTCTGAAACTGTATTTCTCTAATTTCTTCTGCAGCTCAACTTTTTCCTTTGAACGAATGTGCTATAAGGACAATCAGAAACCTTTATGTCGAGAATGAAAGGGTAACTCTTATACGTTCTTGTCCTTTTAACTTGTCATCCAGTTGTTGAACTTATAATGGTATCATTTAAATGAACTTTGAGTAGCAGTGTCAGCCATCACCTTGTTAGGTTGAAAGGCATATGATATATTTGAATTTTGATACTTTAATTGATGCGTATCTGTATGTCAAGTAACAATAATGCATTTGATAAATTGATTGAATGGATTCGATTCTTCGACTGTATTCCGTAATTTGAATTGGATTATGAAGAAATGGAAAGAGTGAAAATGTTCTTGTACCATGAGAATGACGGGTGACAAAATGCGCCTGTCCCTTTTGACACTACCTCTTAGATTTTGGGGAGTCCCATTTTCTTTGACCCAACTTGTGTAATATGATTCTATTACTATGTATCTACCGGATTACTTTCTCATTTTACCTTCAATTAATTTTATTTTTTTTAATATTTGGGCTGGCCAGGTGGTGCTTGAAGGTCGTTGGAAAGAAGGAAATATGGCAACGGCAGCAATCGGTGCAAGAAAAATCGATCTGATTGAGGTTGACCCCTGTATACTTAATATTATTAAATAATTTAGATTATTTATGCTCTTCACTAATATTTTTTGGTGTATTTGGTATGAGGGTGGTTTGATATGAATTACAGAAGCCTTATTAGATAAGCTATACAAGTTGGTAATACTCATTGGCTCTGGTTTTTATACAAGGTTGTATAACACAGAAGGCTTAAAGGCCATTATTCTCACCTTTTGAGTTTTGGGAATCCTAAAGAGGGTTGGGGCAGTGTTCATGGGCGTGGCAGCCTATAATGGAAAAGAAGTTTGATTTCTCAATAAATTAAGTGATCTCATCCTTCTTAATGGGATTTGGCAAGTTTTCATTAAGATTTTCAAGTTGTGCTTTGGATGCAATTTAATTAGGCATGAACATTGTATTGTCTTAATGCCTTCTTGGGACTCGAATTGTTTGAGATTCGGTATTAGAACTACTTTAGTTCCAGAAGTGGAGAGATATTACTTGCTCTTCAAAATAGGAGCCGAGGTGCGAAAATTTTGCACTGGAAATAGTACTTAAATTATCGTTGACATAATAATCCTGCACAGTTCGCATGTGGGTCTTGTAACTCGTCTATTGATAATATCAGTTTCTGATCTTTATGTCCTTACTCAACAACTGAGAATGGTAGGTTTAGCTGAAAGAGAGCCTCTATCTCATGGAGACTTCTACATTGAAAGCAACCAATGTGAAAAATGCATTTGCGAAAGCCCTCACACATATATTGTATTGTGAACGAGAAAGCAGTTGAAGCCAATGATGAAAGTGTTACTTCGTTCATTCCTGCCTATCAACAAGCTTAAGGCTCACAAGAAAAAGCTCAAGGATAGGTTGCTACTGTTGCAGTGGGCTTGTATATTACTTTTTTCTGCTGAAATTGCTACTGATTTTGTGTTTGTTTTTTCTCTATCCCATGTGTGGGATGATATATAATTACTCAATCCTAGGCGTGTTTCCGTGAAATTGGAATTGATAGGAGATAAGGGATAGGTATAGTTATCATTTTGTCTTTCTTTATCAAGGTAAAAGAATTTGTAACAATTTTTGGAAATAGAAAATGGAAAATTCATCTTTTAAAATAATAATATAGTAGAATCAGAAATTTGGTGTGGAATTTCAAATAAAGTTTTGAATTTTACAAAATTACTGGAACTTTGAAACGTCACAGTTTGAAGTGAACACATCACAAAAAAAGTGACGCATCTTGATGTCACATTATTAGTTACATTTTTTTTATGTCACAAAAATAATAACACCTTTAAATGTCATGAAAATAATGGCATCTTTGGATGTCATTAATGACACCTTTAGATGTCATGAAAATAATGACACCTTTAGATGTCATAAATTTAATAACACCTTTACATGTCATTAAAATAATGACACATTTGAATGTCATAAATTTAATGACACTTTTAGATGTCATGTAAATAATAACACATTTAGATGTCATCAATTTAATGACATTTTTATATATCACAAAAATTTTTGTGACACGCATAATAGCTACACTCACACCAAATGTCACGATATTTTTAGTGACATTTAAAAATGTCACAATAAGACCAAAAACATGTCTCAACTGGCATCTTTTGTTTGTTGTAGTGATTCAATCTTTTAAATATATCGCATCATTATAAGAAAATTCATGATCACTGCAAAAGGAAAGAAAAGAAAAGAAAAGAAAAACTATATATTATTGAATTAAGAAAAAAGTACATAAAAAAAAAAAATAGAAGCAGAATGCAAGATGTAATAAGACACAATCAACTCAAACAAAATACAATATTTTAAAGGTGAAAGGCATCACCACCATATATTATTAAGGAAATTAAACAGTAATTAGATACTAGTAATAAAGTTGGATGAGAGCCCTCAAGCCAAGGAGGGGAGTAATGGTATAGGAAGTGAAGCCAGCCTCAAAGAAGAGTTTTTCCCATTCTTTCTCGTTTCTTTCTTTTCCAGTGGTTAGAATCATCATCTGCATATCATAGAATAGTTGAGTTTCAGTTTCCTCAGTTTCTCTAACGTTGTTGTCTTCCTTCTGCTCATCTACTTTCACCACCATATCAAGAATGATCACCTTCCCTCCTTTTTCCTTGTTGGGAATTGCCTCTTTACATTTCTTAAGTATTTGCACGCATTCTGTGTCACTCCAATCGTGTAAAACCCACTGTTTCAATTGCATAAAAAAACATTTAGAGGATCTGAACTCCCAATTATAATTAATTATAGGAAAGAAAGCCGAAAATAAATTAAATTAATTACCTTCATTAAAACTGCATCAGCAGGAGGAATGGCTTCAAATATATCTCCTCCAACAAAGGCCAGATTCTCACTACTTTTCAAGCCATCAACCACATGAGGAAGATCAAGAACAGTGCACTTCAAGTGTGGAAAAGCATTAGCCAAGGCATGAGCCAAAGTACCAGTTCCACCTCCAACATCCACCAAAGTATTCATCCCCAAGAATACATCTTTACAATCTCTTATCAACACTGAACTAACCAGCTTGGCATCGCTCGCCATTCCTTCGTTGAAGAACTGGTTCAGCTTCGGGTCACGCCCAGTAAGCTCCCAGAATGTAGCCCCGTGACAAGTATAAAACGGGTTTAAATCACTGTTTTGAAACCATTGGCTCAACTTCTGCCATGGATTCACCAACATGGGATCCAGCGTGGCTAACAGAAACGGCATCACACTCGAAGGGTTGTCTTTCAAGAGGAGTTTAGAAGAAGGAGTGAGAGAATAACCCTCTTCGAAATCCTCATGGATCTTCTCCTTCACGAAGAAACCCGAGTGGGTTAGGATCCGCATGAGACGATACACAGATTCGGATTTTGCATGGTTTATGGGAAGGGCGTGGGTCAACTGAAGAAGGGTCATGGGTTGACCATGGTTATGAATAATGTCTGGAATGCCTAACTCAACAGCACATTTGAGGGACATTGAGTTTATGAAGTTGAATATGTGATTCCATACGTGAGCATGAGCTGAAAGAAGCTCATCATCACCATTTCTAATGTTTGAATCCGCCATTTATGATTTGTGGGGAAATGATCATCCAAATTGGCCTTTTATTGGGAGGGGATTGGCGCCTCTCACGATACCGAGGGACACAAAAGTAAATTCTCACTTATATCAAATGGGAAGAAGGTCCAACGAAACTGGAAAAGTAATCAAATACTCTTCTATATTATGTTGCTATTTTTGCTCTCTATTGCCACTTTTGCTGTCACCGTGACCACTAGGATTCGGCTTATGCACCTATCTTTCACAAGAAAAAAAAAGAGGGCAATAATCATATGTGAAGAACTAACGAAATTGGAAAAGTAATCAAATACTCTTCTATTGTATGTGCTATTTTTTGCCACTACTGCTGTCACTCCAAAACAAAACAAAAAAAAAAAAAGAAGAAATAATAGCTAGTGATATTACACTTTGCTTGTTCTCATACATTTTTACGAGAGATTTACACTCATGTTATTAATTTTATACATACTTCACAGTTATATGTATATTGTAGATGTATAAAATAATTTCTCATATTTTTGGACTCTTTATTTAATAAGGATAAGAAAACACTAATTTTATGTGAGGATCGATCGAATTATATATATATATATATATATATATAATATTTAAGGCTATTTGCCTAATTTGATTTGGTTCAATTAAGTATTTGGTCACCCCAAAGTATTATCAATCATGTTACAAGTAGGTTTACTGAACTTTCGGAACCTCTATATAAACATAAGTGATCGACCATGAACATGCAGGAGGGCGAGGATCCTTTCACGGCCAAAATCTCTGTCGGAATTTATTCAGCTTAAAATAAATAAATAAAATTTCTGAAAAAGATATATCAGATGATTTTCTGTGGAGAATTATTGAATTTATAAAGCTGGCCCTGTCCACAAGCATCGATTTTTTTTTTCTTTTTTCTGTCAAGTTTTTTTACCACTTAAAGTAATACTTGAACAAAGTAATACTGATACTCGTAAATAGTATAATTGTTACTGTTTACAAGTATAAGTTTTTTATTATTTTATAATTAAAGGTGGGATTGACTACCTATTTTACTAAATAAAAGAAAGAGTGAAAAAAAGGAAAGAAACAAATATGAGGGGCTCTTAGGCCTCACAGTTTGAGTCCATGTTTATTAAATCTACGGTAATCTATTTTGGGCTTGTCACGCAGCTTCCGCTATTCGTATTCGACGAACAATTTTGGCATTTTACCTATTCACGGCTGTGTTACTTCCTCTTTTTCACCCTCATCGTCTGTTTCCCAGAGGCCATAAACCTCGTCGTTGTCGAGATTGCGATCGCTATGGGCATCGTGTGGATAGTAAACTGGCAATGGATTAGGAGCGCGTGGTTTAGTAGGCATTCGGTCGATGAGCTCACTATTGGTCGGCATTTTGTGTGGGGTGAGTGTCCTCTTGATCTGCTTGACTTTGGGTAACAGGAGGGACCTATGTACTCTTTCCATATTATGATGCACTGGCTGAGGTGGCTCGTGGGCAACAGTCCACAGAGGCTCAGATATGCACTGAGCATGTGTTGATTCCTGTGGCATGTGTGTCGGCACCTGATGCAGAGTCTGTGCGCTGCTTGGTGTGGCCTGTAGGGGGCTGATACTGGGTACTGTGGATGAAGCACTTAGTCAAGCAGGTATTGGGCTAGACAGCAAATTCGCATTGCTGTTGCTGTGGGCATCCGCTGGGCTCTGAGTGCCTTCTCCCACTAATTTAGGGTCAGCAAAAATGATCTTCGTGTCAGTCTCCATAGAGTCGGAGTCCAGGATTCTGGGGGCATGGTTTAGGGCCCCGACCAGAGCCCATTGATGATTTGTCGATGCCTGGGTTCTCTGGGCTACTTCAACTGAGCATAGCTAACCTTGCTGTGCGCAAGCATTAGAACCTAGCTCGGATGTCGTGGGTGTAGCGCAGGGCTGGACAGGCATCTGAGGACTGGCTTGGGCATGTGGCGAAATGAGTTGCTCACAGGCCTGGGTAATTGGTGCAGGAGGATGCACGATGGCCTGGGCATCTAGCACAGTGAGTTGGGAGCTGGTAGGGGCTGGAAGCTGAGCCGTTGGCGTAGGCAGATGCGAGCAGGTGAAGGCGGCGGGTACTGATGGTAGATGGCCCGATGGGGATGAGGGTTCGATGAAGCTTGGCCTCTCTAATTGGGTGTGTGGAGACTTTTCTCGAACACCTTCTGAGCTAGATGCAGGCTGCTGCATTGGGGCTAAAGATTGAGGCATTTTGTCGAACATGATCAATGCATTATTCGGTACTGCTTCTTGTTCAGATTGGGAGACTTCCTTTCTTCCCAGATTCCGATCCGGTAATGCCCGAGGGGCTCATGTCCGAACTTTCTTCTTCCTTGGCTGCCAGAGTTTTTGCTGTCCAGTGAATTCTCCATTACGATAGCCCTCCACCAAGTGACCCACCATCTTACATGTCTCTCAATATTTTGGGAGTTTATCAAACTCTAGGTATTGCCCAAAGCCTCTTCCTCGCTTTTCTAGCCAGACCCGATTTGGGAGTGGCTTCAATAGATCCACTTTTGTACAAACCCGAGCCACTGATGGCCAAGATAGTGTTGCCGACACAAAGAAGGCTGGCTCAAACATGTTCCTGACATGAGAGACCATTCATTATACAATTGAAAAGGAAGGCCCGGCAAAGAAACCCATACCGGAACGATTGAAGATTCTGCCTGAGGATTAAAATCTGGTGTCCATTTTGTGATGCGTATGGAGTATGTCTCGAAATTCATAACGGCATGTAGGAAACATCTACTATAATCTTCGTCCAACTCGAACAGGATGAGAACTTGCTTTCTGTCGATTAATCCAATGTGATAGGTCCTGGTGAACCTAGCAGTTTCAAAATCCTGCCTCAATTTTTCCAGCGTAGTCCTGCCCTGAGAGAATTTCCCGATCAAAGCTTGTTGGAGGGGGGCTTCTAGCAAATCTATCTCTTCGTCGGTGAACACCAAGGCCAGATCTCCGAAGTGGCTAGTGGGTTTTTTGAGGGGAAGACTGATGGGTCAACGCCGTTGCAAAATTGAGGCCGTTGTTTGATTGAAGATGGACTCTGGAGCTTCGATCGCATCTGAATTCCTCAGAGAGAGAATCTGAGTTTTCAAGTTTTATTTTGTTTAAGTATTACTTTTTACAAATAAAAAAATGCGCATACAATTCACGTGGGCAATACTTATTACTGTTTATGTGAACATTAGTCGCATGTATAGACTCGCTTCACAACAGAGTTATTGTTCATGTGAACAGTAGTCACATGTGCAAACCCACTCACAAGAGATGGCATCATAATTTCATCGGTTCCCACCTGAAATAAAAATAAGAAATTCTAGACAAGCTTAAACATTAGGAATTCATATTACATAAATAAGTATATTTTCATGTTCTTACATAACCGATCCAAAAGATATGAGAAATTATTTCTACAACTCATAGAGTCCGTTTAGTTTTTCAGTTGAAGTCAAAGGTGTAGAAAATAGTTTGATAACTTTCTACCTTTGTTATGTGAAAAGTCTTGTGATGCCCCTCTTTAACTTTCAACCATGAGCCTTCATCAGCTGACCATATGTGAGGGCCCACTCAGGCTTTTCCACTCTTGAAGTGCACGGTAGAAGTTCCACCAAAGTATATATATGGTTGATTTTTGGCCCCATCTTATTACATTTCTCACTACGGATAAGAATTGAGCCGGCATTCTGCGAGAATTTATCCAGCAAAATTATATGCTAGCTAGGCTAATGCTCAATTCCCATACAATCCCTATTTAATTAAGTAGACATCTTTCGTTGGCAAGCTACTTGTGTGTGTTGGGATAGTGTCAAAGTCCTAGGGAATTCCTTTGAAGGTTCTTCTTGAGTGTTTGTCGTTCTTAGGTACGCCGGCGTCCATCCTCCCACCTCACCGACCACACCAACCTCATCTACTTCCATTTACTCCACAGTAAGTCCACATCCGTCAACATCCTATTGTTTTACACTAATGCTCTCTACCCCTCTTTCCTTTCTTTTATTTTTTATTTTTATTTTTTATCTATTTAGCGCAACTTCCCCAGCATCTGATCTGCCTTGGTCCCAGTTTTGTTGCCATTAACCCCACACTCTGGACAACATCTTGAGATTCGTAGCACCAAACCATGGAACCCACCACAGAAGATCTATGTGGCAACCTTTCCCTCATTGACGAGGACCAAGCCCCCATCTCTACTGCAGATATGGAATCAAAAACCCCAAATCCAACTCTATGTTTAATTGGCAAGGTACTATCACCATGAATAATCAGTTCAGACTAAATTGCTAGCCTCTTCAAGAAGCTCTAGAGCCCCAAACCAGGATTTTCTTGTAAATCGGTGGGAAAGAATATGGTTCTCTTTCGCTTTGCTGTAGTCGTATACAAACTAAAAGTTTTAAAGGGCACTCCATGGCTGTTTGATAGGCATCTTGTTGTTTTGGAGGAGATTGATAGAAAAACTGTGTTCTCCAAGCTACCTTTCACACTTTGCTCCTTCTGGATCCGCGTCCCCAACCTCCCATTTGACCTAATGTGCTCTCAGTTTGCCAAGCTGGTGGGGAATACAGTTGGCAAGTTTGTTGAAGCTAAAATTGACCATATGAGATCTGCCATGGGCCAATATTTGAGATTGAAAGCTGAAATTAATATCCAAAAGCCCCTTTGGCTCTTCATTAAGACAGAGAAACCAGAGGGCCCTGTAAGGTACCCTCTTCAATACGAAAGACTCCCAGATTACTGCTTCCACTGTGGCATCATTGGGCATCTGATGAAAGATTGTAATGGTAAGCTCTTGGCACAACCCAGCAACTCCTCAATGGCTCTGTATGGCCCATGGCTCTGCTCAGACTCACCCCCTAGAAAACACCCTCCCAATCCGACCCAAACAACAAATAAACCCCTTGCAGATACTCCATCCCTAATTCCACCCCTAGCCCAACAACCCTTCGAGAACCCCCTGGCCATCCCTAAGCTCTCAGCTCAGCCAACCAATACCTTAAAACTCCTACCACCCATCCCTACTAAACCTCTCCCCCCCTAACCCACTCCCATCCCAAAGCCAATTATCTACTACACCACCAACAGTGCCACTCCAAAATTCAGCTCCCCCTCCAGTTGCCATGGTCCAAGTTCCAACCCCAATACTACAAATGCCAACCCCCACCACTCCCTCAGTGAATATCTCAACTCCCCCCCTTTCCTCTGCCTCCTAGGACACCACCCGAAATATAAAGTCAGCGCTCAACAACAAAATTTCCCAACTCACTCTCAGCCCCATGTAGTGTGACGTTCCAATCGAACTGCATGGAACTGCTAAAAAATAAATTCAATCTTTTTGGAGTCTCTGTTGACTCGATATGACGATATGGGGGACTAGCATTATTATGGCAGAAGCATATCTCAGTCACACTAACGTTTTTGTCAAACAATTTTATTGATGCCCAGGTCACCACTAAGAATGACACTTATAGACTAACTGGCTATTATGGCAAGCCAAACATAAGCCTTCACAGGCATTTTTGGCAATATTTTGGCACCTTGCATACTGATCCTAGTCTCCCCTGGATTTGCCTGGGGGATTTCAATGAAGTGCTTGAACAACATGAATTCATAGGCTCTAATCTCAGAGCAAATTGGCAAGTAGAGGTTTTTAGAAAGGCTATAGTAGACTGTGGCCTTACAGATATGGGTTGCTCAGACAATATTTTCACTTGGCACAGATTCCAGTCCTATTCCAGAGTGCAAAGTGTAAGGCTTGATCAGGTAGTATGCAACAAGCAGTTTCTTCAGCTCTTTCGTTGGCATCAAATCCAGAATATTCAAACCATCTTCTCCGATCATAGTTGTCTCCACATCCTTGCCGGAGATCGTGCCCCATCCACCTTATTTTCCAAACGCAACAAGCCTTACATATTTGAAGCTTTCTGGATTAAGTTGAAGGATTTCAAGGACATCATCAAAAGAATTTGGGATTCGGACCTCATCTCACTCCTAGCTCAGTTAGAACACTTCTCTCTTAGTCTACTTCATTGGCATGACCAGGGCCTGGGACACATTCCAAAACGTATTTCTCAATTAGAAAAGCAAATAAAAGGTCTTAAGCAAGGAAACATCACTGAGCCGATCTGTTTCCAAATTTTAGACCTCAAGGAACAACTGGAAGTGTTACTGGATCAAGAAAATCTCCACTGGAAGCAAAGAGCAAAACAACAATGGGCCAAGAAAGGCGAATGAAATACCCGTTATTTCCACTCGTATGCTAGCCGAAGGAAATCAATCAACACAATCTCTGAACTTCAAGATCCTGAAGGCATTTTGCAAGATAAACCGGTTGAATTGGAGAAGATCATCTGGATTATTTCAGCAATATTTTTACAATAGCCAACCCCAACCCAGAGCACATCAGAAGCATTCTAGACAGAATTGGAGAAAGGGTTAATGGCGACACGAACTTTAGGCGGGAAAGGCAGTACACTGGAGAGAAGGTTAAGAAAGCGTTAAAGCAGATGCCCATTCAAATCGCTCGGTCCAGATGGAATGCCCATAGTTTTTTACCAAAAATTCTGGCATATCGTAGGTAAAGATGTCACTCGCTTTATGCTTGATTTTCTGAACAATGACGTTTTTAACCCATCCATGACCCATACCTTCATAGTGCTCATCTTTAAGATCAAGAAACCAGAATTGGTATCCCAGTTTAGCCCGATTAGCCTATGCAACGTTGCCTTTAAGTTAGCCTCCAAAGTTCTAGCCAATCGGCTAAGACAACCCTCTCCTTTGTCATCTCAGAATTACAATCCGCTTTCATCCCGTCCCGCCTAATCACTGACAACATCCTTATTGCCCACGAGATCCACCATTCCATGAAAGCCAAAACAGTAGGCAAAGATGGTCTAATGTCCGTGAAGTTAGACATGAGCAAAGCCTTTGATAGAATTGAGTGGTCTTTCCTCCAATCTGTCCTAGAAACTCTTGGCTACTTGATCCAAAGTGTTCTTCAATCGCATAATGAAATGTGTGAAAACAATCTATTTCTCCTTCATGCTCAATGGATCGCAATTCGGGAAACTATCACCACAAAGGGGTTTGAGATAGGGAGATCCGCTATCTCCATATCTCTTCATCCTATGTGCAGAAATCTTTTCATCTGTTTTGCTGGACTTGCACAAGGGGGCAAATTGATTGGCATCAAAGTGGCAAAAATATCTTCTACTATCTCTCACTTATTTTTTGCGGACGAGACTCTGTTGTTTGGAAAAGCCACAGTCCAAGAAGCCACGTACCTGAAGTATGCCATTCAGACTATGAACTAATCTCTGGCTAAGCCATTAATTTGGATAAGTCGAGTATTTATTTCAGCCCCAACACATCTCCTACGAATGATATTAGCTCTATGTTGGGAATTTTCCAATGCGATACTCACGACAAGTACTTAGGCCTCCCCTCAATTGTGGGAAAGAACAAGAAGGAGATTTGTAGCACCATAAAGAATTGAATCTGGAGCAGAATGAATGGTTGGGAGGAGAAATTCTTGTCTAGAGCCAAAAAAGAAGTGCTTATCAAAGCCGTCGTCCAAGCCATTCCATCATATGCAATGTCATGCTTCTCTCTACCAAACGGTACTATTCATAAAATTGAAGCTCTCATAAGGGGGTTCTAGTTGGGGGACGCTGAGGAAAAGTGGAAACTTCATACAGTAACTTGGAACAGGATAGCGTGCAGCAAAGGTAATGGTGGGCTCGGCTTTAAAAATCTCAAGGCCTTCAACCTTGCTCTGCTATTGAAATAGGCTTGGAGAATCCTCACCTTCCTTAACTCGCAGCTGGCTCACCTCCTTAAGCCAAAGTACTTCCCAAGGGATCATTTCACCAAAGCCGGAGAAGAACACAGACCATCTTGGTCATGGCGAAGTATCCTCAAAGGGAAAGAGGCTCTCACACTAGGCTTAAGAAGGCAAATCTTCTCTGGACAAGAAACAAGAGTATGGGGGGACCCTTGGATTCCTACGGCTTGGTGCTTTAAGTCCCAAAACCCCTGTTCACTGATCAATCCCAATGCTAAGGTGGAAGCCTCATCAACACAACAACTGGTTACTAGAATTCCCCTTTGATCCGAGCCATTTATATCCCCTCAGAAGCTGAGTCCATCTTGGACTTGCCCTTAAGCTCGCCCACATGATCTGACGGTTGGCTATGGAACTTCACCAATAATGGCAGACAACTCAGTCAGATCGATATACGCAGCTATAATGGAAAAGGGCATCCCTATTGTCCCAAACATTCCAGCCACCTCTCCTAGCTTTGGCCCTAACCCAGTCTGGAAACGAATCTGGTCCCTTAAAATAGCACTCAAAACCGCAAACTTTCTCTGGAGGTTTTCCTCTAATATGCTACCCACTGCGGAACTGCTCACTCACTGAAATCTCCCCGCTTCCACGTGCTGCCCACTCTGCGCTCAACCAACAATCTCCCCAAGCCACATTTTCTTCCTCTGCCCCTCCACACAGATTATTTGGAAGTGTCTTGGCCTCAGTTTTATCTCAAGCTTTGAGCAACCAACCGCCCACCTTTAGATCCAGGAGCTGATAGTAAATGCCTCCAAAGATCTAGTAGAAATCATAGCCTCGCTATGCTGCGCCATCTGGTATCACACCAATAGACTGATCTTCGAAGGCACCCATTTCGATCCATTCGCTATCACCATTACCACCATGAATCTCCTAACCTCCCATAAGAATTCTAACCTCAATCCAGAGAAACCCTCCCCAGCACTAAGCCTCCCTTCCCTTACCCAGGAACCCTCCTTTTTGTGAATGGCGCAATCTCAAACTCCAGACAATGTGCTGGCATGGGTATTGCAGCACTAAAACCTGACGGGCAATTCTTGCATGGACTGTCCAAGAACTTGAGAGGTATCCAGGATCCCACAGCAGCTGAATTCCTTGCTATCAAGGAAGCCTTTTCCTTTGCAGCCTCCTCTCAGATTCAGAACTTCAATATCCTCACCGACTCCCTTACTGCCGTGTTAGCCCTCACCCAGGATGTTCCCCCACCAGCCATATGCAACCCAATCTTAGCAAACATCAACTCTCTCCATACTCAATTTCCAAACACCCGCTTCCATTGGATCAACAGAACAGAGAACCAATTAGCCCACAAGTTAGCTCAATTTGCTAAGGTTGTGCTAGAATCTGCACGTTATTAGGATAGCCCAGATTCTCTCTATAATCTATCGCAACTGGGCGTTTTCCAGCAATCTTAATGAAAATATTTGCTTTTTGAAAAAAAAAAGAAATTAAGTAGACGGTTTTCCTCCTTTTGTGTTCCATGAGTTTAGTTTAGAAAATTGCAAGTCCTTCAATTCAAGCAAAATTTTGAGTTTATGTCTGAATTTTAACCCCTTCACGTGACGTCGGTTCAATAGCAAAATGCATGGCAAAATTTGAGAATTGGCATGTTGTCTTCGGATCTTGTGTGTATTCCTTCGTATACCAATAAGAACAACGATTTAGCACTTAGAAAGTCCTAATTCGAATTTATGTCTGCAATCATCGAAAGCTATTATTTTGAAACCGGATTGAAATCAAATAAGGGATTTGATCAAAGAATAAATTAAAATTTGTGTCAAGATCTTCTTGAGTTCGATTCAGAAGTTCATGGTAGTTTTCAGGTTAAGGGACATGGGTCTTCAATCATTGCATAAAGTGTGAAATCAGACATAAATTGGAAATTTTGCTTGAGTGTAAGGATTTACTATCGAAGATATGCTTGAATTGAACAGGGAGAAGGGATCTCCTTGAACAGGGAGAACTGGAGAAGGAAACAGAAAGAAAAATGGTATAATGGAAGTAAGTAATTTAATTTATTTTCGGCACAATATACATATGTTCATTCACTTGCATGTAATTAATTATAATTGGGAGTTCACATCCTTTAAATATTTTTTGATGTAATTGAAACAGTGGATATTACACTATTGAAGTGGCAAAGAATATTTACAAATACTTAAAGAAATGTAAAGAGGCAATTCTCAACAAGGAAAAAGGAGAGAATGTGATCATTCTCGATATATATGGTGGTGAAAGTAGATGAACAACATGAAAACAACCACGTTACAGATAATGAGGAATTTGAAACTCAACTATTTTTTGATATGTGGTTAATGCCATTGGTAAAGAAAGAATGGAAGATTCTCTTCTATGAGAGGTTTGCTTCACTTCCTATACCATTATTCCCCCTCCTCGGTTTGAGGTCTCTTATCCAACTTTATTACTAGTTTTTAAATTAATAAATTAATAATTTATTAATTTTCTACAATACAAAAGTCATTGAGGTAATGAAGTAGTTCAATAAACTTAAATTTTATATCTTTGAAAGGAGGTATATTCATGAGATTAAAATTATGATACAAGATATTAATCATCGCAATAGAATGGATGTTAATGACTTACAAGTTTACTTGAGTGAAAATGATCAATGTTCAGATGTTCATAGTTTAAAAGAAATTTTGCAAGCCCTTTGATCCGTCTAGGGAGATCTAAAGCTCCCCTAGTAAAGGTAGTCCGACGTGAACTTGCCTCCCTGACCAAACCATCTGCTACTGAATTGCCCTATCTGTAAACATGTATAATACGTTAGTGAGAATCAATAAGGTGCCAAATATGTCGCAAAGTGTGAAGATTCACCCAAGGAACTTTAAAGATGTGACGAACCATATTAACTAGGGCTTGAGAATCCATCTCCACCTCCACTCCCTGCAAGTTCAATCGATTACACTCCCTCAGGCCCAGTAAAAGCGCTTCGCCTATGCTTTGAAATTTGTTCCATAACCAAGATAAATTGAACCTGCTACCGCAACCGTGCCATAACCATCCCTAATCACAAAGCCTGCGCCAATGTGCCCTGGATTCCCCAGAGCTGACCCATCAACATTAAGTTTCCAGTTCACAAGTGGTGGAGACCATGCGACTAGCTTAGCTGCCATTCTTTGAGGCTGGCGGAGGCTTGGGATTAAACATGTGAGCAACCAACCCCCTTCCAACTGAGAATCTCCTTCCATAGGCCGGCACCATACATAGAAAAGATCTACAAACAATACTGCAAAAAGGGATAGCGGAAGCGGGTTTTAAGGCTAATTGGAGGCGGGTTCCGCACCCGCCTCCAATGCCGGCGCCTCCAATGTAAGGACCTGCCCCCATTTTCGTTATTGGAGGCAGGTGCAAAGAGCACCCGCATCCAATATCCCCATTAAACCTGCCTCCATTTTGCGGCGGGCACAAATGGAGGCGGGTTTTACAGAGCTATTGGAGGCGGGTTCAACTCCATTAAGGCAAAAAAATTTCTTCAATGGAGGCGGGTGCGACCGGAACCCGCCTCCATTGAGCCTTTATGGAACAATCACATTGGAGTGGAACCCGCCTCCAATGGATGATGTAATGCTCTTCTCCCCAAATGATCAATACCCACACATTTCAGAATCATCCATTTCCAAACAGTAGTCAGCAATCAAGTTCAGCAGACCTGAAGGTCTCCTAAGAGGCAAAAATTTAGATTCCAAAACCAAAACAAAGCTAAAATTCTTATCTCAAATCAAATTATCCATGAATTGATTATCATATTAGAGTGACAAACAGAACCAGAATTCCAGCACTAAAGGCACCTAAAATTCCGACAGCAGACATTTTAGACCAAGTACTGAAATTAATTTCCAGAACTGAACAAAAAAACAGAAAAACGCAGGTCGAAATTTCAACCATTTCAATAATTCGAACAGCTTAGTTCCAAATGGCAAGATGAAGATACATAGCAACATATCAACTTGTGATTCCATATTCAGTTCAGCTATTACAGACAGAGACACAGTGAATAAATAAAACAATTAACCTCAGTTAGAAAACTCAACTTGTTTACAAACAGAAAAGAAAACCAATAAATGACGATCAGGATGCGATTGCTCAGGGCTCCCTGCACTATCAGTCAAGGGACATGAATTCGATTTCAGCATGACACTGCAAATATACAACAAAACTTAAGATTTATAACATCAGTAAGATCACACAGGTAGATTGACTACATTCTGCGATCTAAATATGAATTAACACCATCAACAATCTTGAGGGACAGAACCAGAAACATAAATGGAACAGAGAAGGTCAACTAAATCACACGAATCACGAACCACAAACCTGATGAACCATTCAAACAATAAATAAGCCCACCACAAGCACAGGAAATACCAGTTGCCACATACAGGAAGATGATAGTATTATAAAAGCTAACAAAAGTATAAGAGAACCACCATCAGAAGCTGCAGTAGACAGAATGGTCCAAAGCAAGATGACCAGGAAAGTTTGATGAAACAAATTTATCATCAATACTGGTAAATTATGAAGGATGCATTGAACTAGAGCACACAAAATCCTTAAACTTGATACATGACAAGATAGAAAGAAATGACAAAGTCCAAACCTAAGATACAGAGCACAGGCGTTCTTGCCTATTGAGTAGTCACAAACAACATCTGCAAGGACCATTTTACTTTTTGTTATATGTGGCAGCAAAGCACGCCCCTTCTGCATGGCACAATTGCCAAAATAGGGGAAAAAGGAAGAAGAAGAAATTAAAACACATTTATTCAGATTCCAAAAATAAACTCATCCCAACCAATTCAGCCTCAGTCCAAAACGAGGATGACATGCTCTGTATTTTGAAGCCCAAGGCTCTCATTATCAGCATGGACATTAAGCCAAAATTTGGGGCACATCATCATTGTGAGATCAAATTGAGGGTTTTCAGCAAGCACATCATAAATTGACTTCATGCGTTGTTTGCCCACAGGGATCCGAAAACTTACAGAGGTTAAATAGGGACCGAAAACTTACAAAGGTTATATAGGGACTGTGAACTTCTGATATGGGCAGGGTTGAATACGGATGGCGGCTGAAGCCACAAACTCGTCGGTACCACGGGTGATTCGTCGGCGAGAGGTGCACGCAAATTTCGTCGACGGAGGGCGTTGAAATTAGTGGCCGACGATTCCGGAAACATCGAGCAGCAAAGAGCGGGAATAAGCACTTGCCTAATCATAAACAATAAAAAACACGAATTCAGAGAAAACATGATTAGGAAGTCTTAATACTGATTCAGTTATTGGAGGCGGGTTCCGGAAAAACCCGCCTCAAATGCAGGAGTTCCTAATGAGGGCGGGTTACTGAAGGAACCCGCCACCAAAACAAAAGTTTTGGAGGCGGGTTTCAGTACCCGCCTCCATTAAGAACTAAGGTATTGGAGGCGGGTTCCAATGAAACCCGCCTCCAATATGAACTCTTTTTGGAGGCGGGTGGCAGAGCACCCGCCTCCATTGTTATTTCCAAAATTACACACCTCTAATGGAGGCGGGTGTTCGGGAACCTGCCCCAAATGTATATATTGGAGGCGGGTTCCGTGGCACCAGCCTCCAATTTGGCGCCTCCATTATCCAGTTCTATGGTAGTAAAATAGCCCTTTCACCTCCAGGATCAGACCCAAGGTTGTTAATTTTTCCTCAAATATCCAACGATTCCGCGCCTTCCAAACCAACCAAACCACTAAAAGGGCAGCAAATGAATCAACTCCCCCTGGACTTTGGACAAAGCCTGAAACCTTCACAGATAAGCCAGCTTGTCCCAGAGTAATGGGAACTAGAGTAGGGGAACTTCTACGAGGCGGGAGAACTCCTCCCAGACTTTTCTCGCCAGCACACAATTTGCGAAAAGGTGTTGAACACTCTCTGGCTGCTCACAAAAAACACACTTTGAAACCAGTTGGAAACCGAATCCCATTAAGATATCATCCAAGGGGAGAAAGCAATTTAAGAAATGCCATACAAAAATTGATACTTTTCTTGGAACTCGTGGCCCCCAAATCGCGCGAAAAGAGGGTAATTTTTGGCGAGATGGGCGAATCACTTCATACGCTGTTCAAACTGAGAATTCACCATCTGAACTGGGTATCTGAACTGAGAACTCACCATCTGAACTCACCATGGTTAAAGTTTGATGCATTTTTGTGATTCGAGAGGTAAGGTCATTATGTTCCCCTCATTTCTTTGTACTCACAATTTTTATTTTAATAAAGGGTCTCCAAGCCCCACAGCCACTTAATCGGCTGTTCCCAAAAAAAAAAAAAAAGGGAAATTTTTGCTAGTTTGATCAAAAATCTTGTTGATGTTGAAGTTAAAGATGGTTCGAGACAACTGGAATCAATCACAATCAATCACGTGAAAAGAAACATTCAGTACATCTACGACTCTCCACAATTTTTCGTTGCAATTCAAGAATTATATTCAACATTGGAACATTTGGATGTAATTATAAAAGTTATAAATATATGAAATATACCTAAAGTAAACTTCCAACAAAAAACAAACAAAAATATATTACATTTAATCAACTATCTTATTGCTATTTTTGACTTTTGAAGATTATTAATTTTTGCTATTAGCGGGATTTGGTATTTATATAGAAGTCTTTCTAAAAGTTATTATCTTATTATTTTGTTAAAATTTGTAATTTTTTAAAAACTTATCCGAATCAAGATCAAAGAAAATTATTATTTTAGAGAGATTATTAATTTAAAGAGTAAATATTAATTTATAGAGGTTATATTGTATTAAAAACTTTATTATCAATTGATAATTGAACCAAATTTTAAGAAAATTAGCAAATCTAGTTTGCCCTATTCAATAGTAATGCCCTAATTGCATATGCATTTGATGTAATATTCATCATTTCCTCCTCAATTTTTCCACTTTAACTTTATTTTTTATAAATGATTCCTCAATTTTTCCACTTAACTTTATTTTTTATAAATGATTCTGACACACTTCAACCACTTAATTAGTTGAGTGTTAAGAAAAAAATAAAAAAAAAATAGTGTCATGAATCGTGACCAATAATAAAGAATATACATTTATTAAACCCTTGTTTTTAGTGTCGTAAATAATTTGAGTTATGCTGGAGGAGTATAAGGGGTGGGCATCGGTTTGGTTTACGGATTCCTTAGTTTCCTCGGTTTGGGATTTTTTTTCAACCAAAAATCAAAAACCAAACCTAATTCAGAATGAGTTGAAGGAATCGAACCAAATTTGTATTCTAAATTCGGTTCAAATTCAGTTCAAATTCAAATAAATCAAATTCAACATTTGGTCTTCAAATTTTTATATTACAAATTTGAATTCAAATCTAAATTAAAAGTGTGAAAGTCAAATCAAAATATGCTTTCGACAACGAGTTTCATAGAAGGGTAGTGAGAATAGTATAGAGAGATGAGATGAGAGACTTTATATGTTTAGGCAAATACGTTATAAACTCTTCTATTTTATTATTCCCCATATATAATGAAGTTGTGAGGAGTTTTGTGGGGGATAAATCTACATCAAATTTGAGGTTTTTTTTTTTTTTTTTGCCTAACTCCGCTGCACTGTTATTTCTTTCAACAAATGGTACAAAAATCTTTAAAAAATATTTTTCTAACAAGTTGTATCAGAATCAGTAATTAAAGTGAAAAGCCAGGAGAAAGAAAATCATGCGCCAGAAGCAGAAAAGGAAAATTAGCAATGCCGTTTGTTCAGAGTGCCGCACAAGAATTCCGACGGGTGTTGCTGCGCAGCAAGGTGATACAGTCATTGTTAAGCTCACAAACAACTTGTTAACTGAGTGTCGCAATTCATTGGCGACGGGTGAGGAAGAAGAAAAAAAAAAAAACCTCTAAGAAACGCTGAAATTTTTGTTGGTTTTGTTCTGCTACTTGGAACACCTTGGGCTGATGGAGCAAGGGGGTGACTCAATGTTTAATTTTTCCAAGAGATAAAATTCAGAACCGTCAATCGATTCATGTATCTTCTCTCTCTTATTCTACAAGGAGGTCTGTAGAGGAGCCAATGGCAACTGGGTCTAATGTGACAGGAGATTTCCGTCTATTATAACAGCCTAATTTAACGGAATGATCATATGTAGTTATTTTTATTTGTTTAGTGGTTAAAATTAGGCAAAAAATAGTTTATTAGCCAAAAATCATCTATGACAATAGTTTAATGGCGTAACGACTACCCATTTGGATTTTCAGGTCAATCACTATTGTCAGCCAGATTGATTGTATAATGACATGTATAAAATAATCGTAGCATTAATAATTAGCATATGAGGCAAATTACTTATGCCTTCAGTAATTGGTGAGTTTGAGGAAAAAAATCGACCATTATTCAGGGAAAAAAGGACACAGAAATAAAATTAAAAAACAAAAATTAATTATCTATGTGAATTAAAACAAAACAAAAAGAAGTTTTGAAGCAAGAAAATGCAAGTCTCTTAGCGTTTCATACTCCTTATGTTCCTTACATTCTGTATATTAGAAGAGTTTACTTTATAATACTATTTTAACATTATAAAGTGAGTTTCTTTTTTTATTTATTTATTATTATTATTATTTTTTAATAAAACAGAGAAGTATTTGTTACCAATGAGAAATTTCAAACGGGAGTAATAGTATAAGAGTTGAAGCCAACCTCACAGAGGAGTTTTAACAATTTTTTCTCATTTCTTTCTTTTCCCGCGGTTAGAACCATCATCTGCATATTCATAAATAATTGAGTTACAGTTTCCTCAATTTCTCTAACCTTGTTCTCTTCAAGCTGCTTGTCTCCTTTTTCCCTGTTGAGAATCGCTTCTCTACATTCCTTAAGTATTTCCACCCATTATTTGTCATTTCAGTCGTCCATATCCATTGCTTAATTTCTACATTTCATTAATTTGCATAGGAATTTTAATGAATTTTTCATATAAGACTAACAATTTATTCAAAAAGTTTAAGAAACTACACTTCCTTACGCTTCTCTAATAACAACAAGAGATGAACTTCTTTTATCACTAATCATTCAATCCTACTCTTTCGTTAGAAAGAGTCCATTTAGTAGGTTAGGTACACGTCCACCTAGTTAACATGCATATGGTAGGTTAGGCTCACCTTTTGTAGGTCCAAGTCAAAAAACGAAGGGGCATGATATTTGCAGTGACGGAATCGATATTTGCAGCGACATTTTTTTGTAAAAAGACTAAAATGCCCTTGGAAAAAAAATTAAAATTTTTTATTCCAACTGTCTACTATTATTAAAAAAAGAAAAAAAAAAACCCCAGTACCATCGCCGGGCGACGACGATGGTTTTACCCAAAAGGCGATGGTTTTCTCCAAAACCATCGCCGTCGCCCGGCGATGGTTTTACCCAAAACCATCGCCGGCGATGGTACCCCCCCCCCCCCCCCCCCCCTCTTTAGGTTGAGATTATTGATATTTGCAGCGACCACCGGGCGGATCTTCCCCATTCCGGTAAAAAATTTCACAATTTTGACAAAACTACTAATAAATTCGGACATAATACAAGTAAAATAATTAATAAAACTACATAAAAAAAAAAACACAAGAAAAAGTGTCGCCAGAGTCCGGCGACACTAACCCAGAAGTGTCGCCGGACTCTGGCGACACTTTTTGCCAAAAGTGTCGCTGGTCACACTTTTGGCCAAAAGTGTCGCCGGCTATTGTCCAAAAGTGTCGCTGGCGACATTTTTGCCCCCCACCCCCCGTCGCCGGCGACCTGGGACACTTTTGCCCCCCCCCCCCCCCCCCCCCCCAACTTTCTTATTTGCAGTAACCACCGGGCAGATCTTCCCCATTCCGGTAAAAATTTCACAATTTTGACAAAACTACTAATAAATTCGGACATAATTCAACTA
Organism: Leptodermis oblonga; assembly: GCA_016801395.1. Lineage (NCBI taxonomy): Eukaryota > Viridiplantae > Streptophyta > Magnoliopsida > Gentianales > Rubiaceae > Leptodermis > Leptodermis oblonga. The sequence continues at coordinate 11,027,295 of CM028758.1, read as the reverse complement.
AAATAATTAATAAAAATGTTTTTAAAATTTTTTTTACCCCAAGGGCATTTAAGTCTTTTCACAAGAAAATGTCGCTGCAAATATCGAAACCGTCGCTGCAAATATCAATTCCGAAAACGAATTGCACACAATTAACAAGAAAATTACTTTTACGAAATGATTCCTATCACTACTACAAATCGGGTCTTTAACACAGATTACTTGACTTCTTTAGTACCAGTTGTCCATTTTTTTTTTTTTTTTTGTTTTGGTGTGAATGATATGCGGTTTAATAATCTCGACTCATTTACACTGGTTATCTTGAATATGGTTGTAAAGGTCATGAATTTTCAACACCTATGATTAATATAACAGATGTTAAATTGGAAATTTTGTAAAAGAAAATAAACTTCTCAAAAATTAATTAAAAAATAACGATATATTTTAAATAATAATAAATTGTGCAAAAGTTTGACATAAAAAACTATTGAACTAATTATAAATACTTAATAAAATGCAACAAAATATTCAACTTAATAACAATTACTCCCCCCATCTCATTCAATGAGTGTGCTTTCAAAAAAAAAATTATTGTCACATTCAAAGAGTCTACTTTTAATATAATTACATTATATACCCTTATTAATAGAATAATATATGGTTCACAATTAACTGTTACTTTATAAGTAAGGAAAAAGTAGAAACTATAATGCTAAATTACTTATTTTAGGAGTTGTGTATTGCACTACACAACTCCTAATAAGTTGTAAATTTTTCAAAGTAGACTATTTGAATGAGACGGATGGAGTATTTATTACATATATTAGAAAATGAAATTCCCATTACAATGTAATTGCTAAGTACTATATTCATCTTTTTTTCTTTTTTTTTTTTTTTTTTTTACTTGATAGCTAGTGAATTTTGCATCTTGAAACACCTCTACCTGCAAAGTAATCCTATCTTCCAATTTTTTGATTAGTGGATGTTCTTATTTGGTTTTGACTCCATATTCCACGCTCGTTATTGTTCTCCTCGTCATTTACTTCACCATAAGTGAAGATCTTCATAATCGTGCGAATGAATTCATTGAAAAACTGACTGTTGATCTATTTTGTGATGAGGTAGAGCGGGTGATTCTTTATTATATAAAAAATTTACACAGTCAAGTATTTTCCACTCCATCTCATCATAAAAATGATCGTTGGGATAGTTTTCTCATAGATTCCTTCACATGATTCTTGTCATTAACCATATATTCACGGGTATAAAAAAAAAGTACAACTTTTTTGGGTGTCTAGACTATGCCAATAGATAAACTTCATAGCAACAATGTCACATATAACAACAATACATCAAATATGACATTGATTATTGCCCACATTCAAACAAAAAAATAAATAAATAAATAAACCCAGTTTTGATCGAATCAGATTGCAGGAGTTCCGATTCGATCTAAGTAGTTAAAAAAAGTCATGATTTCAAAAGAAAACAGAAAAATAAATTATAACCAAATTAGAAAAAATATAATTTAGATCAAATTGGACTGCAAGGGTGCTGATTTGATCTAAACAATTCTAAAAAAAAGCCTCAGTAATTATTTTAGATAAAAAAAAATAGAAAAAATAATTCACAAATGAAATATAAACAAGATTTAGATTGAATCGGATTGTAGAGATCCCAATTTGATCTAAACAGTTAACTGATTTCATATCCAAAATTATATAGAAAAATAAATCACAATCCAAAAAAAAAAGAATTTTAGATCGAATCGGAATGCAGGGTTGCCGATTCGATCTAAGCAATTATAAAATACTCCATAATTATTTTAGATTGCAAAAAATGGATTACATTAAGTAAAACAATATTTAAATCGAATTGGACTACAGATGTATCAATTCAATTTAAACAGTTAAAAGAAAATATTGATTTCAAATCCTAAATACAGATGTATGTATTCAATTTAAACAATTAAAAGAAAAATATTGATTTCAGACCCTAAAGCAAACAGAAAAATAAAATCACAACCTAAATTAAAAATATATATAGTTTAGATCGAATTGGAATGTAGGAGTGATGCTTTGTTTATTTATTTATTTATTATTTTTTATAAAAAAAAAATAGTCGATTAAGTGACTGGCAAGATTGGCTACCCTCTTATTAAATGAAATTTACAAAAATTAGTGGTAAGCCTTACCTTTATTGAAACCCGTGTACAATATACCAATGTGTGTAGTGTATGCAATCCATGATGATAAATACAATGGTACTAATTCTATGCCTTATTCTAACGTACAGGACACCTTGCTTATCTAAGAGACAAAGTCCCTTCAATTCTCTAGGTGCCCCATCTATTGCAAGAACATGCCGCTCGAGGTACTTGCAAGCTTCGCCAGCCAGTCAGCAGGCGCGTTTGCTTCACGGAAGACATGATGGAATGTGTAGCCTCTTTCCTATACAAGCTTCTTAACCTGCGCGAGATGCCTGACTAGCCGCCAAGGCCACATCATGGTACATGTGACAAAGCCAATCAGCACTGCCGAATCGCACTCAAATTGTACCCCAAGAAACCCCTGGTTGCCGCGAAAGTGACCGCCAGGAGCAACCCTTGCATTTCAGCTTCCATACTAGTCCCCTGCCCCATTTTTGCTGCCTCTGCATGAACCAGATCCCCATTTCCATTTCGGAACAGGAAACCACACCCTGACAGCCCCGGATTTCAGATTGATGAACCATCAACATTGCACTTCATGTGCAAAGGTGGCACCCATTTCACCACAGTCCAAGTTGGGGGTGGCCTCTACTGAAGGCCCAGCACCAAGCCTGATTGTACATGAAGAGTAATAATGAGCAGCCACACAGTGGTAATAATGCCTTCAAACCGGAGCTTCTCCCTTCAAAGATAAACTTATTCCGCGCTTTCCAGAGCTCCCAACATATAATCAGTGGCATAGCATTGACTAAATCTCTCAGAGCACCTTTGTCCAACGTTGGGGTGAACCAGGCCCTCATGGCGTCTCCTCAGTGAGCTGAATGTGGTGGAAAAAAATCCAAGATTGATTGGAAATAGCCCCACACCTACCTAGCCAAGGAGCAGTCGAAGAAGAAATGTTGTATTGTGTTAGTCGCCCTGCAAGCCGGGCATCCAAAAGGCCCATGGAAACCCATCGCCGTCAATGTTTCAGAGAGAGGCACCAACCCATTCCATAGTCTCCAAAAGAAAAAAGAACATTTTAGCTGTACCCACTCGTTCTCAGTGGAATGAGCCCATAGGAATCTGCTGCAACGCCGCTCTAAGTTGTCGAGAAACCCCAAAGGAATTTTAACCGTTGCCAGAACGTGTAAGGGGATTGCACTAAGGGCATGCTTTATTAGCAGGAGCCACCCCCATCCGATAGGAATTTCCCCTGCCACCCAGCCAGTCTCTGCTCCACTCATTCTTTCAAAAACTGAAAGTAACTTCTCTTTTGTCTACCCAGAAAGATGCAACACCCCAAGTAAATAAATGGAAAGCTTCCCTTACTAATCCCTAATAGAGCAGCAAGACCCTGGACCATAGGATCTGACACCCGTGAGGAGGGGATAAAGAAACTCTTCGATTTATTAATTTTTTTACCTGAAGAATGCTCATATAGTTCAAGAAATTTAAACAACTCCTTAACTGTCCACCTATCCCCCCTAATGACATGTGGGTGACGGGCCGGGGGGGGGGGGGGGTGGGGGGGCTGGGGGTTCCCTCGGCCCATATGATATGCAGAAATGCCCGACTACTGAAAGTAGTGCTCGAAACCCCTAATTAGTGCCTCCACGACCAATATAAATATATAGGGCGATAGGGGGTCACCTTGCTTAATGCCTCTTGATGTTTGGAAAAAACCAGCTCGCGAGCCGTTGATTAAAACCAAGAACCACACCCCTCTCAAATTATTCATTATAAGCTTGACAAACCCACTATGCATCCCAAACTGAAGCAGCAATTTCTACAAAAAGGCCAAAGAAATTCAGTCAAAAGCTTACATCATGTCGAGCTTGAACATAACATTCCCTCCTCGCACTTCGCGGTTTAGATGCCGTAGTATCTCCTGCAGAAGCAGCACGTTGTCTCAGATCTCTATACCCTTCATGAAAGCTGACTGTTCCGGAGATATGAGGTCCGGCATGTGCGGCTGAAGCCTATGAACCAGTATCTTAGTGAACACTTTGTTTACAACTGTGCAGAGACTTATAAGCCGAAAGTCCGTGAAGGTAATAGGTGTTGGTTTTTTTGGCAGTAGCACAATCGTGGCGCTGTCAATACTTTTAGGCAAAGGCACCCCCACAAAAAAATTTTGTGTCGCAAGCAATAAATCATCAGCTATAATTGTTCAAAATTGCTGGAAGAACAAACCCAAGAAACCATCAGGGCCTGCCGATTAGAGGCATCAATCGAAAAAAGGGCCATTTTAAGCTCCTCCATGGTAACCGGTTGCCTCAAATCAGTGTTGGCAACCTCATCTATTTTGGTCGGGATGTGCTGGAAGAAAGTGTCCATTACAGCCCAATTCAGCTCGCCCTCTGAAGCGAGTAAGTTTCGAAAAAAATCCACCCCCTCTTGCCGAAGTTCTTCACCTTCTACCCATTCACCATTTGACCCTCGGAGCTTCTGTATACCCAATTTCCACTACAGATCTCTCACCATAGCGTGGAAATACTTTGTGCTGGGGTCCCCCTTTTGATCCACCGTAACTTGGCCTCTTGGCGCCAATAGCATTTCTCCTCTGACAAAGTCCTCAACAGTTGTGCCTGGGCTTCATGTAAAGTAGCTCAAGATTTAGCTGACTGGTTTTAGTTCATCCTCCAATTCCTTGATTTTAACCTCTTTCTCTCGTCTCTGCACATTGGCCTGTATGTTCCCAAACACTTCTTTATTCCAGGATTTCAGTGCAGGCCGCTTCAGCTTTGCCATGAAACGATACATACCATAGTCATCTTGTAGCTGTCCCCAGCTTTCACCAGTGCAAAATCATCCCTTTGCAGCCATGCTTCCTGGAAACGCAAAGAAGCATGGTCAGAGCAAGTGCGGTTTAGGTGCTGCAAGGTGCAGTGCTGGAAGAAGTTCAGCCATGAGTGAGAAACCAAAATTCTGTCGAGCCACTTCCAAACTCTACCTGAAGACTGGACCCCGTCCAGGTGCATTGCCCGCCTGAAGCCTCCAGCGTGTGTAGTGCACTATTAGATATCCAGTCGGTAAAATCCATCATAGAACCTAGATCAGGAGACCCACGTCCTGCATACTCACTTGCTACCGCAATAACATTAAAATACCCTCCCAGAAGCCATCGGTTATCCCCCATAGCGCCAGCTATGATTCTCAACCCATCCCATAATTCAGTTCGCTCTGCCCTTTACACTTCCCATAAATCGCTGTAACATAACACAATATTCCGGACGGCAATAGGACTTCAAAATCGAATTGTGTTGTTCAGCAAGAACCTGGACTTGCAAATTAGTAGCCGACAGTATCCATATTTTATTCACAACAATTTGGGAGAAAACATTAATACTTAAAATCCTACCCACCTGTTCTAGCCTTTCCAAACCACACATAGGCTCAATCAATACCGTTAGCTGGACAACATGCAATCGTAGTAGTTTTTTCAATTGTCTTAAAGAAGCAATAGCACCAATTCCATGAAAATTCCAAAAAATTGTACTAAACATGGAGTACCTACGATTTAGCTTGGGTCCGGGTCTAGATTATACCAGTTTTCGGTAGACTTGCATAATCAATGTACCTCTTTGGATTTTTCCTAGAGGTTACCTTGGGAGTGGATGGCTATGAAGGGACAGACGTCGGAGGTGGTGGGAGTTTGAGATTGTAGGTGAATTGCTTCCACACCCGCATCTGTTCCGAGCAATTGAGGAAGGGAATCTGGACATGCTCCGAATCCGACAGCGTGTAGGGGTCATCCTTAAGGGGGGCTTCCTTTTCCTCTTGGATTCGGTGTAGAATCTCCTGCTTCCTTGCAGGGGGTAATGCATCGTCCATAATGGGGATAGTACCCAGCGGTTTGAGTGGCATCAGAACATGCGTCAACGATGGCTCTGGACCCTCTCATAGCATTAAGGTTTTCCCAGCCACCGCTGGATCAGAGTCGACAGGAATTACCCGTTTCTGAGAATCCGTCAATCCTGAATTGCTTGCTGGTGCTGTTGTTGTCTTGTCGAGGCTTTTTGCAGGGAACTCTGTCTCAATAACAGGGGCCTTTTTTTTTTTTTTTTTACTCCTTGCTGACTTGGTCAGTGTCAACTTTTGGCTCAAGCTGTTGTTTTAGGCTTAGGTTTTTCAGCGTGCATTCTTCCTCATGATGTCCAATGTGCCAACAATAACGGCAGTAAGGGGGAAGGGGGCTCTCTAATTCACCATTCTGCCAAAAGCCTAATTCTCCTTCTTCCGTAACCCAAAATCGGGTTTTGAATTCCTTCGTCAGATCCACTCTGAACCATCGCTAAGCGTGGCCGTTTCATATGCGATGTCACAATGTCCAATCAGAGTGAACGTCCCATCGACGACACGAACATGAAAAGGCGATCTCTGTTGAACAAGTGGACAAGAAGGCTTCAAAAGGTAATCCAAACGGGAATGAGTGGCGATTCCAGGTTCACATGAAAATTTGGCGTCCACTTGAAAATTCTCATGGGTTTGCCGGATACATACCACACAGGGCGTGGGTAAAATCTGACTCCTCCGCTAAATTCAAGAGAATGTGTTTCTGGTCGAGAAGTCCTACCGTATAGTTCCCCTTGAGGTCCTGGGCGGTGAGATAGGATTTGATTGTTTCCATCTTCGGTCTTCCTTGGGAGAATTTCCCCACCAAAGCCAATTTCAAGGGTTCCAAGAACTTTCAAATGAGGCTTTTGGGGAGGACAAAGGTTGTCTCGCCTTTGTGGTGTGCGAGATGGGGGGCAATGGAGGGGTCGATCTGGGCATTCAGGGGGGTAGAGGGGAGTTTAGCGGGTTGTATGAGTGCCTCCCTGAAGGATAGAGGCGGTGCGCCGCCGCCCGGAGGTAGGGGGCCTCCATGGTGCCGGCGAAGAAACGTGTCCAAGAAGGAAAGTCGCGATCTCCCTTGAATTTCGGAGCTGTAGTTTTTGTTTTCTCTCTGCATAACTAGTCCAAAAAAAAAAGTACTGCTTTCATATTCAAAAGAAAACATAAAAAGAAATCATGCCAAATTCATTTGTTGACCGAAACAAGTTATCACAAAAATACTAAGCATTATTGAAACAAAAAAATAAAAAATATATACAATACTAGCCGATATTCACTACTGGAAAAAGGGATACTGGAGGTGGGTTTTACGGCTAAATGGAGGAGGGTTTCGCCTCCCGGCACCTGCCTCCATTGCAGGCGCCTCGATTGTAAGGACCCACCTTCATTTTAGTTATCGTCGCACCCGCCCCCAATATCCCTATTAAACCCGCCTCCATTGTGCGGGGTTCACCAATGGAGGCAGGTTTAATAGGGATATTGGGGGCGGTTGCTCGTCGCACCTGCCTCCATTCAAGCAAAAAATTTTTTTTTCTGCAATGGAGGCGGGTGAGACCAGCACCCGCCTCCATTGACCCAATTATGGAACCCGCCTCCAATGGAGGAAGTGCAATGGAACCCCACGGCCACCACTATGCCATTATGGAACAAAACGTCCCACTGTATAACAAAAAATCCCAAGAAAGTACTTCAAAATGAGGGCAGGCAAACAAATTGTATCAGAAAATCACTGTATTAGCATAGACCAAAATTCGCATGTAAATGGATGGAGAATAAACTCAAAGGAATCACAGTGCTAAGGCATTCCAACAAACTGAACATTGAGAAAGGAAATAGAAATATTCCATGGTCAAATAATAGCCTGAAATGTAATGCCATCGCATAAGGACAGTGAGTACACAATGGAGCAGCACACATGACAAACTCTAAGGACTTAAGCTCCCTTCAGCAAGCCAATTAATGGCTGGAAAAGGAAAAGAGACCAAGGCAGTAAGTTTGTTATAGGGGGGCATGAAGGCAACCACCTTTTTACTAAGGCTTTGCCAAAACATCAAATTACTTATTAGCTACTGTGTAATACGGAAAATTATCTCATTTGATTTAATTAAGCTTTGCTAATATCTCCTATAGCAATCAAGGAAATTCTACGTAGCTAGTGGCATCCACAAAGTACTGAAGCAAGATTAAAAAAAAAAAAAATTAGCCAACAATATTCACTAATTGGTTAACTTTAAAACCATGAGCTAAATCCAGACCTCCCTCAAATAGGTTCATGCAATTGGCAATACTTAAAACACTCCATCTCCATGAACTGCTAACAAGAGCATCATAACCTCCACAGTTTCAGGTGAAATAAAAGTAATTGCAGATGCATTAGTTTCCATTAACAAAAAGCAATTTCATCTCAAACATATAATAGAACCAATAAAAACAGTAAAATCATACTATTTAAGTCTATCAACTGCATTCTTTGCATCAAAGTCACTAAAATTCTTGCAGGATTACAAACAGGTCTACTCTGTTCTATTTGAAGAACTTTGAATTTACAAAATATCAAAGACAGAGCGGAACCCCTTTAGTACAAAATACAGAACACGCCCAAGAGTGAGTTCCTGAGAAAATCGTGCAACCAAAACTAAAACCGTTGAAATTTAAAAAAAAAAATTAACCTTCGTCCAATAGAGGACAGCTTCTGCAGGAAAAAACGATGCAGATATCCAGAATTTTTGGAACTGGAAGAAAGGATCACAAATAAGGGGACACCAGAAATTATCACAACTTCCAGAAGTTACTCTCGCTAAGAACTGAAACTCAAACCCACCGATATCACTTACCGGGGGTTGACGGTGGTATTTGGTGGCAGAAAAGATAATTCACTGCAGATTCGCGGGTACCGGCGGTGATTCCTCGGAGAGACCTTCACGGCAATTTCGGTCGGGCAACACCGAGGAGCAAAGAGGGGGGAAATTTTTGAAATGCTAGAAAGGGTTTTGGAGGCGGTGGTAATTGCGACAGTGGCAATTTTCCCCAATTATGGGCTTTCAGGGAAGGGTTTTCGCCTCCAACCGTACAAATTAATTTCCTTTTATATAAAGGGGTATAAGTATTGGTTTATCCCAATAAATTAAAACAAATTATGGAAAATGCAGATGCAGTGAAAATTAATTGTTGTCTTTTAAAAATCGTAACAAAATTATAAATATTTAATTCTTTAACAATTTCTTACTTTATTTTTTGATGCACTTAGCATACAGATTATATTTTGAACTTTTTTATCACAATATTCTCAACTAAAATATGATATATTTTTTATAATTTGATTGTTATTATACGGTTATTTAATAAGTTATATCATGTGCATGTTTTTATAAGTTATTTTTCGAGCCTCTGAATCATAATGCTTAATCACTTGATCGGCCATTGATAAATATTCTGATCTTATTGCTGAATTTCTTGAAATATACCATTTTACCCTTATGGTGAATTTTGAGTGTGATATCTCCCTCATCAAGTTTTATTATAAAAGATCAATTATGATTAATGAAAAACATAAATGAAGTCAATGAGATAAAACACGGTAAATCGAATGATGAAAAAATACAAAAGCTAATTTTTACAATTTGTTTGCCTGAAATTTGAGTCGGATTTTCGTGTTGAATAGGCTGTTTGCTGAATTTGATCTGATATACTATATCTGGAGTTTGTTGTTTGAATGCTGGTTTTGAATGTTGTTGGACTGGTTTGAATGGCAGACCTTCGGTGAAGATAGAGAGCAAATTTAACGTTACATTGTGTGTTGTTTAGATATGCAGCAAAATCACACACAAAGTAACGTTAATTTGTGTGTTACTTTGCTTTCATCTCCAAAATAACACACAAAGTTACTTTGTGTGTTATTTTGCTTTCATGTCTAAATAACACACAAAGTAACGTTACTTTGTGTGTTATTTTGGAGATGAAAGCAAAGTAATGTTACTGGGTGATAACAAGTAAACGGGAAGGAAGAAAAGAAGGCTCTTGGCAAGAGAAAGAAAAATAGGGGAAGAAGGAAAAAAAGGTTAAAAAATTATCTATCCCTACTGTAAATGATCTAAATGAACTAGGTTTCAAAATTCAATTCCAATTCCAATTCTAATTCCAACTCCAATTAGGAGAATACAAGAGTCTGAAAGGCTGAAGCATTCCAATTTCTTTTGTCGTTCAATTCAATTAGCTTTCCAAATTCCAAATTAAGTCATGACCATGAATCAGTATGATTGAGGGAAGATGAAAACGGGTAATTACTAAGTCTGTAATGTCTTGAATATATGGCGGTGTCGTCACTCGTCGCTGACTCGCCATTTTCGGATTTTCAAATCTAAGTTAAACTGTGAATGGAGGCGGGTTTCTTTGGAACCCGCCTCCAATACAATAGTCGTGAATGGACCCGCCTCCAAAAAAGGACCAACATTAGAGGCCGGTTGCAGCAAAACCCGCCTCCATTCACAACTAATATAGTGAAGGGGGTTTTGCTGGAACCTGCACTACAAAAAAAAATGCCTTTGGTGACGACACCAATTTTGGTCACCAAAAGCTAAAATCTGGTCACTAAAGGCTTTGGTGACCAAAAAAACCTTGGTCAGTGGGTGGTCACAGAAGCTCGGTCACCAAAGGGTCGGGTGACCAACTTAAAAGAGTTGGTCACCAAAGGGTTGGTTTGGTGACCAAAACGTAGTGGTCACCAATTACTGACCAAAACTATTGGTCACTAATTTTGTCACCAAAGGAACATAATCTGGTCACCAAAGCCTAGCCCTTTGGTGACCAAAGAAAATGTGGTCAATATTTTGGTCTCCAAAAATGACCTGTTAACGCCGTTTGTTTGCCTTTAGTGACCACTTTTTTTTCTTTTTTTTTTAAGACAAACTTTAGTGACTACTTTTCTGGTCACCAATAATTTAAATTAATAATTAAATTCACATTATTAGTGACAATTTTGGTGACCGAATTTGTGGTCAAAATGTAGTCTTTGGTAACCAGAATTCCATCACCAATTCAATACATAACAGTTAACAATATTGACATTTGGTGACCAAAACAGTGGTCAACAAAGCAATAAATTCTCAAAAAAAAAAAAATTACAAAAAGAGCTTATATACTTCTAGCTCAATTAAAAGCTATTTCATTTCAAATCATAGAATAATACAATGTAGCTTATAAATTTACATTAAACTTTATACAAGCTCAATTCTAGAATTCAATACAATAGCAACCAAAAGATGTAAAAGATTATCAACATCCCTACACCACTAAAAACAACACATTGCTTTTCTATCATGATCCCCTTCTTTGAAGGAAGAAGAATCTTAAACCCACACAAGGAAGAATTATCTGTTCAGTTAAGAGTTTGAAAACAAAAACATTCTTACATTCTTCATGATACAACATCTCTTCAGGAATTGGAAAGTTGCTCAAAATCCCTGAAATTGCACGATATTGAGTATCCAACTGCAAACTGATAAAAGATGTAACTGAAAAACTCACAAGTTAATTGACATCCATCTATATGCATGACTCATAATTAGTAGAAAGCCACCATAAGAAACAGAGCAGATTATAGAAATTTATCTACAAGAGTCAATTTCCCTTAAGTGCTGCAATTCAAGCCTAGAAGAAAAAAGCCATCACGAGATAGCTTTCCTATAAAATTTAAATCTTAATATACCAAACTACCACAGCAGATTGCCAAACCATCTGAAGAGTTCTCAATAGAATATTGTTTCAACATGACCATAAATGTACTCACCATAGAAATAGAGCATATTAGAGAAATTTATCTATCAAGGAAAATAAGACTGTATATATACCTTGCAAGACTTCAAATAATATCTGAAAATAGAGCTTTTTACCGCAGCAATTGATGGGATATCAGACGTCCAGGAGACCCATGTGACCATCCATCCCAAGAATTAAGGTCGGAACCTTGGACACGACCGGAATAGAAGGTGAATATTCAACAGCCAGCATAGAATTCAAACCACCAAGCTGTCCAGATGACGGGTGGATGAGTCATGTATAGCAATTATAGAAGCCACATGTACTTCCAAAAATAAAAAGATGAACATCCTAGAAAGCTAAAGAATTCCTAACCTTTGCATTGACCTTGAGAGAACATTGGTCCAGATATTGGTCATTAACCCTAGTGGGAGCAATGCATTTGAGTAGACGATTCATATTCAGCCAGATTCTTCTTTTTCCGCAGCAATTGATGGGATATCAGACTGTCCAGGAGACCCATGTGACACATCCATCCCAAGAATTAAGGTCGGAACCTTGGACACGACCGGAATAGAAGGTGAATATTCAACAGCCAGCATAGAATTCAAACCACCAAGCTGTCCAGATGACGGGTGGATGAGTCAATGTATAGCAATTATAGAAGCCACATGTACTTCCAAAAATAAAAAGATGAACATCCTAGAAAGCTAAAGAATTCCTAACCTTTGCATTGACCTTGAGGAGAACATTGGTCAGATATTGGTCATTAACCCTAGTGGGAGCAATGCATTTGAGTAACGATATCATATTCAGCCAGATTCTTCTTTTTCCAGGGACCTGAAAGATACATTGGGACATGTATAAACCGAACGCAAAAAACCACACAAGGGTAATAAAATCCATCCATAAATATGTACATGGGATAACTTCACCAAGCAGTAAGGTAAGACCAACCATAAAGATCACAGTTTTTTTTTCTCTGGGAGGAGACAGAGAAGGAACTTAGGTGCTCCAGGAAGTTTTGACTGAATCTCTTCAAACATTTTCTCGACCCGAACAAGAGGGGTGCACGTCTCTTCAAACAGTTTTACCCCTACATTTCTTTAATGAAATAATTCAAACTTCTCCTTTATTTTTGCAAAAACAGAGAAATTACTGCAGAACACTTCCACTTTCACAGTATTTATATATAAACCAAAAGGAGTAGTTTGCAGTAGCTCTCCAAAAAGCATCCAAAAAATTACAAAGAAACAGAAAGGTAATCAGCTGCAGAAAGAAAAAGACATGCACAACAGCTGCTTCTGCTGCAGAAAAAAAAAAGAAAGAAATTTGTAGAGTCCCAAAAGGCAAAAGTAACGCAGAACAGAAGGAAACATAAACATAAACTACCGTAGGAAACAGAGACATTCAGCTGCAGAACAAAAAATAACGTGGAAGAAAAAAAATGGGAAAGAAACAGAGGAACCTTGGTTGAAACAGAAATTAAGAAGACAAATTAAAAATTAAAGAAAGAATGAAAATGACAAGCATAACATTGAGCAGCAAGAGAAAGAAAAAAGGAACCAAAAGCAAAAGTAAAGAAAAGGAGACAGAAAGTTATTCAGCTGCAAAAGAGAAAGAAAAAGACACGCACAATGGCTGCTTCTGCTGCAGAAAAAAATATAAACAAAAAGAAATCTGTAGAGTCTGGAGAGGCAAGCAAACAGAAACATAAACTAACGCATTGAATTGAAACATTCAGCTGCAAAATAAAAAGAAAAAGACACGCAGAGCGGCTGCTTATGCTGCTGAAAAAAAATTGAAACAGAAAGAACTCTGTAGAACCATGAGATCGAGGAGAAACACAAGAACACAGACAACAGAAAAGAAATCAAGCAAGGGATAGAAGATTTTCTTGATAAAGATACCTTCTTTGGGAGATCCAACCACTTGGGCCCTCATCAGTATAAAAAATGGTGACTGAAATTCCATTTTTGGCCAGTGAGGATGCACATAGTGCCCTGGGGCTGCACCAAGTATTCAAATATTACCAAATTTGTGCTTAAGTTAGCAAATCAATCCGTCAATATAGAGCAAGAATTGAGCAAAGAACAAAGCATAATAACCCTTAAAAAATAAACCCAATAATACAAACATCCCACCTCATCAAAACTTCTTCAAAGTTCCAACCTCGGAAAACAGAGCCCCGATTACCTAAAAGAGGAAAGGTAAAACTTTTATTTCTCAAATAGAAACAAAAATAGAAAAATAAAGTACCATCAGCCACAAATGCGTTTGTACATAGATACCTTCTTCTCGCCCAGGAAGTTTCAGATCTCAATGCATCGGTTTGAGTTGGTGACTGACTCCGCATCTTTTTACCTATAATCCTTGGCGACGCCGACAATGAGACTCTCGGATGGCTGAGCGCCTTTGGAATCTCAGTGGTGGCCTTGCGTGAACCGACAAAAGGAGAAGTAGTATGATGGGCTACTGTTCTGAGAGCTACGGGAAGGAAGAAGAAAGATGTGCGTTTGGTGAAGGTAGCGGCTGTGGTGCAAAATTGAGGGCAAGTTAGGGTTGAGAGTTGTAGGTGACTATCAAAATGGAGAGATATTTTGAGTCTGTGTTGGGCAAATTCTTTTTAAGAAATTTTGACTTAGTGCCTTATTTTTTAAGCGAAAATTTCAAAGTGCTGGAATCCATTTGTTTAAAAATTCAATTCCCTCTCATTTATTTTTTTCATCTCTCTTTTTAATTAATAACTATTTGAAAGTAATTATCTACTAAATTTACTATTTTCCTTTGTAACTGTTCATTTCAAAATTTTACTTTATAGCATATGGTACTCTTTCCTTTAAAATCATTTTTGGTATTCAAAAATATTCATTTAAATTATTGCTTAAATTTTTTTAGTCTGAAATTAAAATCATTTTATTGAAAATGATTATGTTCTTTTCAATTAAAAAATAATGATGTGCTTGAAATAAATATATGGGAGTGAGACCATTCACAAGTAGTAGGATCTCTTAATATATACTACTCCTCCATTGTATTTGAAAAGTCTATTTTCACAACTGTACAATATTTTATTGATGTCAGATACAACACATAAAATAACTAATTTGACACAATTTGTTGCAATTGACAAGTATTTTGTTCAATTTATATGTATCACTTTTCAATTCAAAAGTAACATTTTCAAATTGACAAGTATTTTATTTTTATTTAAAAGTAAAACTTTTATATTGACAAGTGTCACTATTATATTTAAAAATATCACTTTTAGCTTTATAAATATCATTGTTACATTTAAAAGAACACTCTTACATTGATATGTATCAGTGTTATATTATGTAACACTCACTTTATCAATTATTGTCTTATATTAAAAGTAACACTAATATTGGAATAGTGTCATATTTGAAAGTAATATACAAGTATAATGTAACTTTTTACGATAAATTGATCTTCAATCCAAGAATATAGACTTAATTATCAAAGAGCATAACCTCAAAAGTATATCTGTGACTTTGAACAATATACTCCTCATTTTAAAAGTCAAGTTTATTCTTAAGTATCACTTTCGAGTTCAAAAGTGTAACTGTTAATTTGTACAATAAAGTATATTGTACAAGTTTCACATTTTCCAACTTTGAAAGTTGCACTCTCACCTTGATATGTATCAATGCTATATTTAAATGTAAGTTACATTACTCATTGATCCCTTAAGTTAGTATGTTGTATTTCATTTGGTCTTTTAATTTGAAGTTGTTTCATTCTAGTCCCTTAAGTTAGAAATTGTTTCAAAATTATCCCAAAATCCAAATTCTGACAATATTTGAGTTATTTTCAACAAATACATGAGTTGTTTCGAATTAAAGGGTGGACAAAATGATTTAATATTTATTTTTTAATGTTTTGTACGTATTAATGTTTGTGAATCGTATATATTAGTCAAAATTAGTTTAAATATTGTCATAATTTGAATTTAGGGACCATTTTAAAATAAAATTTCAAGTTAAGGGACCAAAATAAATCAATTTCAAGTTAATGGACTAAATAGATACAATATCTCAACTTCAGGGACCATTGGAGAGATTTAATAATTAATAATTACCACGGTTATATATAAAAATAATACTCTCACCTTGACAAGTATCACGGAACTAATATATGGTCCATCATGAATTTGCCATATATGGTGTTATAGTGTAATTATTATAAATATAAATTAATATTATAAACATATTGGTCAACTTGGGCAAGATACTTATTGTACACAATATATATATATATATATATATATATGTATATATTACATCACTTCATTGTTCCATTAACTTGTGACATTGTCTCCTTTTAGTTCATTACCTTTAAAACCATTTCATGTTCATCCCTTAATTTGAAAAATTGTTTCGAAATGGTCATGAATCAAAATACTGGCCATATAAGTGGGCTAAAAAAGTTGTCATTGAAACTTCTTTTTCACTGATATGTCCCCATTTAGTGAGTATAGATTAGTTGTCATTAATTTAACAAGAAATTAATGTTTATTTAATGACTAGAATTTCTTATAACTAAAATTTATGATTTGGAGACTATTGTTTTTCACCACTTAAGACAATCAAAAAAACTCTTTGGTGACCACCTATTTTTTCATCACCAAAAGTGGCCATTACAAGGAATACATTTGGAGGGAACTTTCCCACCATTTTTTGGGCAAAATTTGATGCACGGTTGACCACTTGTAAAATTGGAGGGAAATTTCCCGCCATTTTTGGTGACCACAAATCTGGTCACCAAAAGTTTCCAAACTGGTGACCAAAATGTTTGGTCACCAAAAGACTTCTGACCAATTATTGGTGACCATTAACGTTCTGGTCACCAATTTCGGTCACTAATAAGTCTCAATCTGGCGGGAAAAGTTCCCGCCATAACCTTTAGTGACCAACTGGTGACCACTTTCTTATTTGGTCACAATTTCAAGCTGTGACCAAGCTTTGTTGACCAAACTTTTTTTTGGTCACCAAATGTACGTTTGGTGACCAAAATAAATTTTGGTCACCAGGGTTTTAGAGAATAGTTGATTAAGTGGCTGACGGACTTAGATATCATTGAGTTTTTAAACTCATTGCACAAGCTCATATCAGTTCCAGTAAAAATTAAATCATCTACATGAAGGCTTACTATTAAAATGTTACCTCCTACTAACTTGGTGAGCAACGTGTGCTCATTGGAACATTTCTCAAAGCCTTCACATAGATACCACGCCCTTGGTGCTTGCTTGAGGCCTTATAAAGCTTTCTTTAATTTGTAGACCCTTCATTCATCTCCTTTCTTAATAAATCCTTCAGATTGTTGCACAAATGCCTCCTCCTTAAGCTCACCGTGAAGACAAGCACTCTCCATGTCAAGCTAAAACACTTCCCAACCATATTGTGCTGCTACTGCAAGTATTACTCGAATGGTGTCGAGTCTTGCAACTGGTGCAAATACTTCAGTATAATCCACTCCATAGCGTTGTGCCCATTTTCGTTAAGTTTAGTTTTGAACACCCCACTAACTCCAATAGATTTAGCACTTTAGGCAGATCCTTCAACTCCCAAGTCTGGTTCCTTTCTATGGCTTCAATTTCTGCAGTCATCGCCTCTCTTCACTTCTTGCTCTTAACTACCTCTTCAAACAAGAATGGATCATCTTCTGTTACCATTATCATTACATGCATATCTTCCTCTTCTGAGAGTCCTTCACCTTCACCTACTTCATAATCTGCCATCCACACAGGTTTTCTTCTGATTCTTTCATCCCTCCCTTTAACTCCAATTTCAGGAGTGTTTACTTCATTTGGAGGTGAACTATTTGATCTGCTGCTGCTTGAGACATTCTGAGTACTTTCCTCCTCAAAATGCTCGTTATTGTCTGCTTTATCCTTTTCTAGCACATCTAGCTTCAATTCTTCTTTAGTTTTTTTTCCAACCCCAACTTTCTTCTTCTTCAAAAACCACATCATTGCTAATGATAATCTTCTTAGTGGTTGGATCGTACAATCTGTAAGCCTTGGATTCATCACTAACACCCAAGAATACACTTCTTACTCTTGGAATCCAACTTACTCCTCTTCCAGTCTGGGGGATGTGAACATGAGCAACACACTCCAATATTCGAAAATAATCCACCGTAGGCTTCACACCACTCCATGCTTCTTCTGGAGTTTTTTCTGACACTGCTGCAGTTAAGCTCCTGTTTTGAATGTGCCCACACCACTTTACAACTTCAGGCCAGAACACTTTTGGAACATTCTTCTCAGCTAGCATTGAACGTGCTGTGTTCATGACTGTTCTGTTCTTTGTTTCAGCAACTCCGTTTTGCTGTGGGGTGTATGTTGTTGTCAACTGCCTGCTTATGCCCTGAACTCTGCAGAATTCTCCAAATTCATTGGAGTTGAACTCACCTCCTCTATCTGTTCTCAAACAAGTAATATGTGCACCAACCTCCTTTTCAACACATGCTTTAAAATTCTTGAATGCAACAACAAAAGCTTCTGATTTCTCATGTAAAAAATAGACCCAAGTTTTACGTGAAAAGTCATCAATAAAGCTTATGATGTACCTTTTATCAATCCGGTTTAATAGGTCCACACAAATCTAAATGCACCAGCTGAAGATGTTTTGATGCTCTCCACGAACTTTGATTAGGTATCGCTTCTCTGTGTTGTTTCCCAACCAAGTAGGCCTCACATAGTTTCTCTGGAACTTTGATCAGGGGCACACCATCAACCGTCTTTCTGTATGCAAGCGTTCTCAGCCCCTGATAGTTCAAATGGCCAAAACGATGATGCCATATGTGTGATTCCTTTTCAGACAAGGATTCGATCAGGACACTCATATTGATAGTGTCCCAATTGATGGCCTTTGTAGCATTCTATAATGGCTCTATTTTGAGGCATCCTCCTTCTTCCTCTACCTCGACCTCCTCCTCGGAATGAGCCTTTGCCCCTTCCACTCCCTGGCTTACCATCATAAGCAATTCTTAAGGCTTGTTCTTCTTCTTGACTCCCTTGCATTCTCTGTTCTTGAACCAGCAAACTTCCGTGGAGCTCATCAATGGTCATGATATCTAAATCATGTGATTCCTCAATTGAACAAACAACGTAGTTAAATTTGAAGTCAAAGATCGCAACACCATACCCACCACAGTGCTTGGCTCCACAGTTTCACCGTTCACCTTTATTTTGTTCACAACCTTCAGAGTTCGTGAAAGAAAGCTGTCAATCCTTTCTCCATCCTTCATATTCAGCATTTCAAACTCCTTCCTCAAGGCCTGCAGCTGTGCTCTCTTCACCTTGGTGGATCCTTGGTACTTCTATTTCATTGAATCCCAGATTGCCTTCGACGTCTTTTTGTTAATAATGGTTTCAATGATTTCTCTATCAATTGCTTGAAACAGACAATTCCTTACCTTCAAATCTTTGAGTTTAGCTTCTTCGACGCTCTTTCTCTGCGTCTCACTTGCTGATGAAGTCCCAATTGCTGCTGACGGGATCCCTTCATCCACCAAGTTCCACATCTCTTTGCTCCTCAAAAAATTTTCCATCAGCATCGACTAATGATCGTAATGGCCGTCAAATTTTGGGATCACGAATTTCTCTGAGGTTGCCATGCTTCACTCACTCTCACACTCCTATTTTAGTCACGAATTTATCAAAAGCTCTGCTACCAATTGTTGAAAATCAGATCTCAGAAAGACTGAATGGAGGAATGTGTTTTACTTCAATAAATCAGTAGCTATTTATAGCCATCTGCACAGAAAGAAAGCAACAGAATTCTACGCTTGTTAGACTCATAGCGTAGTTGAAACAAACTCTAAAAAATAGGTCTTATTGCAACAAACTAGTTGAAACAGTCAACTTAAGAAAAAGAACAATAAAATCTATAGCTAACACTCTTTCCTCATCAAAACCAAATTCTCCACATTACCACCGAACCATATTACCACCGAGCCGATATTATTGCACGCAAACCAAAAAAGGATCTAAACTAATCGAATGAAGGTATGCACCCAAACGAAACCAAATTAACCCTTGAGACGTGGAAACCGATTGACCAAACAAATTCAAATTAAACCAAATTAACGAGCTCACAAGTCTAGCCATTGTCGTAACCAAACAATTCAAATTAAAGTGAACCGAAGAAAATCTCCAATTCCAACCTACCCAAAGTAGTCAAAGTTTTTTTTTTTTTTTTCTTTTTCTTTCTCTTCGGTTTTCCTATTTCCAACCTTAGCTCTGATACCATGTTACGAATTGTCAAAAAAGAATAACAAATAGAGAAAAAGAAGAGAATCAAACTTATAATTTCAATAGAACAACTAAACAATAATACTAAAGAATACAATCCCCAAATAGGGGCAAACAAGAGTGTAGAACTACGAACTAGTCTACCCTAATCCAATAAGAAAACTAAACATATTACTACCACAAATCTATTATTACCATAAATCTACTATTATCATAATCCTATTATAACTATATATCTAATAGTTCCTTATATAGCAAAAGTTCTGTAAGCCTAATTTTAAGTTCTAGCATATAATACTAATTGTTGGGGTGACCAAATAGTTAAACAAAATCAAACTAGGCAAATAGCCTTTTTATATAGAATTCGATCGGTCCCCACCTAAAATAAAAATAAAAATAAAAGTTCGATTTATATATGGGGAAAATCTCTAAAATGGCATAGTAAATTTTAAATAAATAATACATAATTACATTTAATAATTTAACCAATTTATAAATCACTATTTTATCCTTTTTCTTTCTCCTTATGTTATCTCTGTTTAAGCAGACGTCATTCATTCCATGAGTTTAGATTGAAAAAATAGCAAGTCCTTCTATTCAAGCAAAATTTTAAGTTTTTGTCTGACTTTATATCCCTTGAAGTGACATCGATTCCTCTGAAAAAACAATTAGGAAACCCATTGAAGTGGTTCATGTGAGGTGGGACGGTTTAAATTTTTTGTGATTAAAAGCATCAATAAGAAGTATGATTTAGCATTCCACAATTGATTGAAAGTCATGCTTCAAATTTATGTTTTCAATTATTGAAAGCGCTACTTCATCTCTTTTATTAGAAAAGTCTATTTTAACATATGACAAGTCATTACATCCCTAAAACCATATAAAAATATCTCAATTTGTACATGTAAAATTAATTTTATGCTTTCATCACTGCTACGTACTGATCGAATAGTAAATCCCCCTTTGATATGGGTGGGAATTTACTTTTGTGTCCAGAGCCACAAATCCCTCCCTATAAAAGGCCAGTTTGGATTATCATTTCCTTACAAATTTGAGCAAATTATAGAATTGAAGGAAGAGATCATAAATTAATGGCGGATTCAAACGTTAGAAATGGTGAGGATGAGATTCTTGCAGCTCAAGCTCACGTATGGAATCACATATTCAACTTCATAAACTCCATGTCCCTTAAATGTGCAGTTGAGTTAGGCATTCCAGACATTATCCACAGCCATGGTCAACCCATGACCCTTCTTCAGTTGACCCAAGCCCTTCCCATAAACCATGCAAAATCCGAATTCGTGTATCGTCTCATGCGGATCCTAATCCACTCGGGTTTCTTCGTGAAGGACAAGATCCATGAAGAAGAGGGTTATTCTCTCACTCCTTCTTCTAAACTCTTTTTGAAAGACAACCCTTCGAATGTAACACCATATTTGCTAGCCTCGCTTGACCCCATTTTGGTGAATCCATGGCAGAAGTGGAGCCAATGGTTTCAAAACAGTGACTTAAACCCGTTTTATACTTGTCACGGGGCTTCATTTTGGGAGCTTGCAGGGCGCGACCCGAAGCTGAACCAGTCCTTCAACGAATCGAACACATTCAATCCCACTCTTTTGTTAGAAAGAGTCCATTTAGTAGGTTAGGTACATTTAGTAGTTAACATGAATATAGTAGGTTAAGTACACATTTTAAAGGTCCAAGTCAGAAAACGAATTGAACACAACTAACACGAAAATAACTTTTATGAAGTAACTCCATCAAACCATAAATTGGGTCTTTAGCACAAGTTATTTGACCCTTTTATTACCGATTGTCCACTTTTTTTGTTCTTGTGTGAATGAGATGTGGTTTAATGATTTCGGCTCATTTATACTGATTATCTTGGATCTGGTGGTGAGGTCGTGAATTTTCAACACCTGTTATTAATATAACCGATGTTAAATTTGGAAATTTGGTAAAAGAAAATCCCAACAATTAATTAGAAATAACTATATATTTTAAAAAAGAATAAATTGTGCGAAATTTTATGTAAAGAACTATTGAACTAATTATATTACTAAATGCAACAATATATTCAACTTAATAACAATTATTACAATCTAATGCTAACTTATGTATTTATCTTTCTTTTCATCTTTTACTTGATAGTCAAATCTTCATCTTCATCTTCCTGTTTCTGTTTTACTAGATAGTTAGTCAACTTTTCATCTTCAAAAACCTCTATCAAAGTGATATCATCTTCTAATTTTTTTGATTAGTGGATGTTCTTATTTGGTTTTGGCTTCATATTCCACACTCATCATTGTCCTCCTCGTCATTTACTTCACAACAAGTGAAGATCCTTAGAACCATGTGAAGGAATTCATTGTAAACTATCCTGATGATCTATTTTATGATGAGGTACAACGGGTGACTCATGATTAACAATTTATATATAGTCAAAAATTGTCTGCTCTATCTCATCATAGAAATGATCATCAAGATAGTTTTCTCGTAAATTCATTCACATGAGTCTGAACATTCACCGTATATTCACCGGTGTGACACCCACCCTAGATTCACCACCGCACATACAAGGGGTTGGCTTCACCAGATGCTTGCCTGGTTCGCACTAGGACTTAGTATCGTTCAGAACAAATCAACCATACTTTATTACAATAACGCTAATATTTGTACATAGCCTTATTTTACAAAGTTTTCAAAATACAAACCTGATAAAACCTTCTCTCTTTTCAACTTCAATCAGTTATCACAAAGGTTCAGGTCGTTCAAATCCCAATAGTGAGCATAGTCATCCGAGTACAATCTATTGTAACGATTTCATGAAAAACATAAAACAAAACAGGAAAATGGAATGAGCCCACGCCCAATGAGAGTTCACTATTTTCGCAAACATCTACCAAGTTGCATACATTACCCATGCATATAATTCAGGCAAATCCTAACATATAACAGTCATGACTTATGCAGTAATCAGAGACATATAATGAGGATGAAAGGCAGTCGTCAAAGTTCGATATGAACGATGAGCGAACCGACAGTTCACCTCAGCATTCATACATATATTCCATATTCGTGTAGTTCAGGCATTCATTGATAAAGATTCTTGACACAAGTTTCTAACACAGATTTATAGCAAAGGTTCCTGTCAACATATTCATACATGAACAATCACAAGTTCGAGAATACAAACCAAGCACATAGATTCTTGGCAATAGATTCATAATAGCAGATTCATGACATAGATTCCTGGCAACATATTCATGTTAACAGATTCCTGACATATAGATTCCTGGCAACATATTCATGATAACAAATTCTTGACATATAGATTCCCAACGATTCCTGACAATGATTCTTGACAACAGATCCATTTCGCCAACCATGCTCTTTTATTCATTTGTTCAGTTCGGGTCTCATTCATGAAATAATAATCTCAACAGGTACACAAGTTCACATAGCCAAGATTCATACATGTACAATCACAAGTTACAACACACACAAAGCACATCGGGTATATTCCCCAATACATATGCATCCAAGCAGCTATACAGACACGAATGAGCTTTTCACTCAAAACATTTCACACATTATTTTAAAACTTTTGTAAAACATGCCATCACAATGACTCCAATTTATATTCAATTATTAATTGCGTTAAAACGATATCCATTTTCAGTGAGAAACTCACCTCGGTCTGCAGATACTAACTCACAATTATCTACCCGATCTGTATATAATTCAAGTCTCAAAACTTACTTTATTCTAACATAATATCATTCTCAAAACTTTAGACTCCTAAGGTCCTTAATTACTTATCCAAACTTTTCTTAATTTCTAAACTAATCCAGAATAATTACTTTCTGTAAAAGAAATTATTTAAAATATTAAAATAATTATAAGAATTTAAGATTTTTAACTTTAATTATCTCAAAACAAGGTTATAATATAACCTTAACAATAATTTATAAAAATTAAATTTAATGATTCTTAAATTAAAGTGTTAAAAATTATAAAAGAAATTATAAAAGCTTTAGTTGAAATTCTTAAAAATTCCATTTTCAGAACAAGAACGGTTTTACCTGCTATTTGATCAGTAATAGCCGATGCTAAAATTTCCTTTTAATCCAAATCATTCCTTTAATCTTCATACATCATTTCTACCAATTCCTAACATTCCTACAATATCTAAAATTCAAAGATTTGAATTACATTCCAATACAACTTTAAACTTAATAATTTAAACTTATAGCATTGGGAATCCGATTTCTATATTATCGTAAGCAATTTAAGCTTACCGCTATGTTCCGGATATTGTTAAAGTCCTATCCCCTGGAGCAGAATCAAAATTCAAGTCCCGGATTTCAGATTTTCTAAATTTTCTTAATTTTCTCTTCTCCTTCTTCCTCCTTCCTTTCTCCTCCTAGCTTCTTCCTCCTTCCTTCCTGCGTCCAGTTCCAGTTCCAACTTCTCAATCCTTTCCTACGGTTCCGAGTTTCAGATTTCTCAATCCTCAATTCTTATTTCTTTCTCCCTGTTCTCTCCGTTTTCTGTTTTTTCCTCCTTCGCTTGCAGTTCCAAATTCCAATCCCTGTTCTAGCTATTTTTATATATGTTTAGTTTGCTTCAGTTCCAGTTTCCAGTCCACTTCTCTTTCTTTTTCCCAAGCTCCAAATCTCTTTCCTTTCCTATGGTACCAAGCTTCCAAATTCCTAAATCCTCAATTCTCCTTCCTTGCTTGTCACTGTCCCAAGCTCCAATTTCTCCCTTTTCCTACGGCTTCGCTGCAGCCATCTTTCTCTCTCTTTGTTTTCTTTCTACCTTCTTATTCTTGTTCTAGCTATATGTATATTTATTTTGCTTCAGTTCCGGTTGCAGCTTCCTCCCTACCTTCTTCTTTCTCTTGAGCTCCGATTCTAGTTTCCTCCTTGCTCCCTAAATCCTTCTCCTCCTCTCGGTTCCTCTGTTTCTTTCTTTTTTGTTTTTAGCTTCCCTTCTTTTCAATTTTTACGGCTCTGCCCGTCTGCCGGGCTTCCTTCATCTTCTTCCGTTATTTTACTTTATTTCTATTTTGTCTTGTTAGGCTTTAGGTTGTTTGAAAGTCCAAGTTTGCTGCTTCATATATAGAACGGCTGCGTGGGAGACTTACCAAGTCTCCACCGCCCTTATATATATATATATATATATATATATATATATATATTTAATCTGTCTATTTAAATTTCTAACGTTTTATCGTACCGAATCTCATACACAACAATAAAAGTCGTCATGTCTTATTTAATTTATTTTATCCAATATATGTTTAAGCTAATTTTTAACATTTACAAATTCTAGAACTCTTAAAATATTTTTAATTCTTCTAATGGTTAGAAACTTGATTCTAATTAAGTATCTCAATTTTTATTTGGTTGTCCTAAATTCGTAATTATACTCAGTGATGATTTTGGTTTAGAAACCTCCTAACTTTAAATTAGGACATTTATAATTTGAATAATAAAATTTCATGCTAAAATTTTTAAGGAAGTCATATAACATTACGATAATCCAAAATTAAATTTAAGAAGATAGTTTTATAAGAAAATATATAACCTAAAGGTTAACCTAGAATGAAAAATTGCAGGGTCTCACAGCCGGTGTCAAAAAATATAACATTTCTGGGTGTTTGGAACATGCCATTAGATATACTTCATAGAAATGATGTCATCTATAACAATACATCACATTGATTATTGCCCACATTCAATAAATAAGTAAATAAATAGATAATTGAAACTCAATTTTGATCGAATCGGATTGTAGGGGTCCCGATTCAATCTAAACAGCTGAAAAGTTAGGACTTTAGATCCGAAAGAAAACAAAAAAATAAATCGCAACCAAAATTTAAAAAGAAATAGTTTCGATCGAATCGGACTGCAAGGGTGCCGATTCGATCTAAACAGTTCTAAAAAAACTCAGAAATTATTTCAAATATAAAAAAATAGAAAAAATAAATCACAAATTAAATAAAATAGGATTTAGATCGAATCAGACTATAGAAGTCCCAATTCGATCTAACAGTTACCCAAAAAAAAAATAAAAAAGAACGGATTTCATATCCGAAAATAAATAGAAAAATAAATCGCAACCATAATAAAAAATATATATATAGCTTAGATCGAATCAGAATTAAGGGGTGCCGATTCGATCTAAGAAGTTCTATAAAACTCAATAGTTATTTCAGATTCCAAAAAATAGAAAAAATAAATCACAAATTAAGTAAAACAGGATTTAGATCGAAACGGACTGCAGATGTCTTGATTCGATCTAAACAGTTAAAAAAAAAAAGAAGAACTGATTTCAAATCTGAAGGCAAACAGAAAAATAAATCACAACCAAAATAAAAATATAGTTTAGATCGAATTGAAATGCAGGAGCGGCGATTCTATTTAAACAATTAAAAAAAGTACTACTTTCATATTCAAAAGAAAACAGAAAAATAAATCATGCCAAATCATTTGTTGACCGAAACACATTATCACAAAACACTATGTATTACCGAAACAAAAAAGATAAAAATAAAATATACAATACCGGTCAATATTGCTCGTGTTCTCATTAAGAATCAAATATAGGCATCTTCTTCTCCATTACAACTTGGAAAAATATAACAACAAAAGGGATAAAAAATGACAACTAAATTTAAACCGAACAAAACAAATTATTTACCTTTCTGTGACTGATGGATGTGGGTTGCTCCACGACGGACTCTATTCGAGCGGCGATGTCGGTGACCGGCATACTTTGGGTGTGAGAAAAAACGATAAGATGCATCTATAATTTTGTGAAAAGTAGGTTTGTATATGGAAAATGGGCTGCGGCGTAGGTAAAGTTATAGCCAAAAATCTAATCATTCGAATTTTAGCCCACGTTGTTCAATACAACATAACACTATTGTAGTTAAAAACGGTGTTAAAGAGGACCTTTAACACCGGTATTCTGAATAATTGGTGTTAAAATTGTTTTAAAGATCAATTTCTTATACCCGATGTCAATGATCTGTGTTTCTTTTTCATTTACACCGTGTTTTAGAGCAACTGGTGTTGAAGACCCTGTAGCAGTGCATCACACAAAAGTTTGCAAATTAATATTATATATGAATTCTAAATAATATGTTTTCTTTTTTTAGGGAACGGCCAATTGAGTAGAAAATTTACACACATGAGGAAACATTTGTGTGTATGCACTACCACAAAACGGGAGTTACATTAATTTGCAAACTTTTGTGTGTATGCACTACAACAAAACGGGAGTTACATTAATTAGGGGGTTAGAAGTAATTAAACCAAAAATAATGAGAACGATTTAAGAGATTTGGAACTGTTTTGACAAAAATATCCTCAAACAATGGCTCATTTAGTCACTTAACAGAGCAACTTAATAGAGTGACCAAAAAAAAAAAAAATACAAAAATGAAAGTATGGTGATTACAAAAATAATTTAAAAAATTTGGTGACTAAAATGTGAACTTTCGCAAAGTAAACTGAACAAAATTTCAATTCACCCTAATTTTTTTTTAATTTATTTAAAGCTCTAACATAATTGATAATACTACGGGTGCACTTGGTTCATAGAGGGGAATGGGAATTGGAATGGAAATGATAGTAGTGGGGAATGATAGTAGAAGGAATCATTATAATTGTGTTGTTTGGTTTGTAATGAGGAATGACTATCATTACCATTGATGGTGTTTGGTTTACTAAAAATAAATCATTTAGGATGAAATTTATTTTAACATTTTTTTGTATTAAACTTTTAATATATCATAAGTTATGTGTTTAAATGTATTATAATGATAGTTATTACTAATTACAATTTTAAAACACAAATATTGTATTTAAAAACAAATTTGTAGGGGAATGATTCCCATACCTTCCAAAATGGAGGGGAATGGAGGATTAACCAAAAGTTAGCAATGGTGGTGAGTCCCAATTCATAACCCTTAACCAAACAACCCTTAATCATTCCCATTCCCATTCCCCACCCCTAAAACCCCCAAACAAGCACCCCATAACTGTTGGGTGACCAAATAGTAAAACAAAATCAAATTAGGCAAATAGCCTTTTCATATAGAATTCGATCGGTTCCCACCTAAATAAAAATAAGAAGTTGGATCCATATATGGAGAAATTCTCTTAAAGGACCTAGCAAGATTCAAATAAATAATACATAATTAAAAAGAAAAAGAAAAAAAATACATAATTACTTTTACCCTTTCTCTCTCTCTCTCTATATATATATGTATATATATATATATCCTCCCTGTTTAAGCAGACTTCTTCCCCCTTCGTGTTCCATGAGTTTATTTTAGAAAAATAGCAAGTCCTTCTATTCAAGCAAAATTTTTAGTTTATGTCTGAGTTTATATTCCTTGAAGTGATATCGGTTCCTTAGCAAAAACAACCAATAAGAAGTGAGTTGGTTCATGTGAAGTGGGACGGTTTAAATTTTTTATGATTGAAACTTTGAAAGCATCAATAAGAAGAACGATTTAGCACTCCACAATTGATTGAAAGTCTTGCTTCGAATTTATGTCTACAATTGCTGAAAGCTACGTCTCTCTTTCATTAGACGAGTCAACTTTGACATATCACAAGTCAATACACGCCCAAAATCAAATAAAAATATCTCAATTTGAACATGTAAATTAAATTAATTTTAGAGTGAACTGTCCAAAATGTCACTTTACTTTCCTACCAAGTCCACTTTGGTAACTATTTTTTTTATTTCTCATAAATGCCACCATATTTTTAAAAACAGGCCAAAATGTCATATTTGGTGTTTTGACCGTTAGTCTTAACGGAATCTTACTTACATGCATTTCACATGCATATTTTGGAGGATATTTTTGTCCACCTCCTCTCCACATAATTGCACCTCATTTTTATTTTATTTTTCCCACTCATCTTCTTCTTCCTTGTTATCTTCCTCACCAAACCCCTAGCCACCTCTCATAGCCGCAGTCACCACCCCTGCATTTTCCGGGCCACCACCATCCTCTCCATCACACAATCGCACATGGCGTCTTCTTCTTCCTTTTGCAGGTTTCCTCTTTCCGACTGCTCGGACCAGATCCCATTCATTTTATCCATGAAACTCCAATTGCGGCCGCCTTCTACCATCGGCTGTCATTCATCTTCCTTGACATTCCAGTCGACTCCACTTCTTCATCATATGCTGAAATCGCAGTCCAGATCTACGAAAAAATCACGACAACCAGCCCCTTCCCTTGCTGACATCCGTTTTCTTCTCGTAATCGCAATCTCCGTCCAACTCCATTGCTGTCGCGTCACCCAGATCTACAAACATATCTGCAAATCGGCCACCCAGATGGGTTTTTCCTCTTCGCGTTTGCTCCAAGTTTGGGAAGGAATCATCGGATTAGAACTGAAGAAAAATGGAAAGTGACTCTATATTATATTACAAAAGGAAAGTGATTCGCGTTTGCACCTTACGGCAAGTTCCCATTTGCATTCACATTCTTCTTACTCTTTCCATTTCTTTCTTTTTTTTATTTTTTTTAATTTTCATTTTCCTTTCGCTTTCTCCATCCAAATTAGTGGGTTGATTGTTTTGTGGCAAAATTTCATTTGAATGAATCATCGGATTAGATGCATGGATGTTTTGAGTTTGTGTTATCACATTCTGGAGGGGAGGAGGAAGGGGAAGCGAACGGCTGCGATAGAGGGAGGAGGAAGGGGGAGGAGTTTTTGGAGAAGAAGATAAATAGTGCATTCAAGACAAAGGACAAAAGTACCCTACAAAATATGCATGTGGCTAAGGCTCCGTTAAGACTTATGGCCCATTTTTAAGAGTATAGTGACATTTGTGAGAAATAAAAAAGTCTAATTACCAAAGCGAATAAGGTGGAAAGTAAAGTGATATTTTGAGCAGTTCACTCTTAATTTTATATCACTATCTTTTAATATTTAAATGTTGGGCATCACTACTACTGAGTACTGACCAAATAGTCAATTCCCCTTTTATATAGGTGAGAATTTACTTTTGTGTCCAGAGCCACAAATCCCCTCCCTCCAAGCTAAATGCTTGGTCCTAATCTCCCAAAAAGATTTTTAAAGGTGAATCTTAAACCTTATAAGTTAACCCAAGAGATTACCTCTTAGTTTACTCAAACTATAGGTAATTCTTTAGTTAATCCCCTTGCTTAGACCCATATCAACCTCTTGATAAGATCCAAAACTTCCCTCTAACCCATTTACAAAGTATGAAATTTGATGCTATGAAAATAGCTAACTATTACAATGAGGATTTTCTATTCTAGCCTAACTTTGAAATAAATTGCTAGAACTTTGAATTGATTTTTTAAGAGCTTTTCAACACTTGAGATTGAGCATAAAATAGATGGAGAGAGGTGTCTTGAGTGTCCTTGAAGTCGGGGTATTTATAGGAGAAGAGAGCCCTTGAAAAGGTTGGAAAAACGGGCAAAAATTGAGCCAACCCGAGGGCCCTGCGACAAGCCCCGCGACAGCCGCGGCTGTTGCAGGCCCTATCGCAGGGCCTAGCCTGCGCGCGCCACGCGTAGGCGAGGCGCGAGGCCTGCGACCATCACAGCCCTTGTCAACCTTTGTCGGCCCTTGATTTGACATTTTTTCGTTTTCTTTCCGTTTCTTTGTTTTGGCTTCGTTTTCTTCACCGTTTTTTGCGTTAGTTCACCCGTGAACTCTTCTCTTCATTTTCTGACTTGAAAAAATAGTGGGTCCCACCTTGGGACGTGCTCGGGTTGTATTTTTCTTCTTTCTTCTTTTGCTTGCAGTTTCTTCGTTTTAGCTCATTTTTTATTGCCCTTTTTTGCGTAGGTTCTTCCGTAAACATTTCTCTACATTTTCTCACTTAGAAAAAACCGTTAAATTAATTCTCATATTTGTTAACTCATCAATCAAAATAAGGATTAAGACCAACCGAGTCTAACACTAGCTGCTGTATTTTTGCGTGATTTACTATTGACAAATAAAATCAAACTTAATTTTAAAAAAATTGTTTTTGATATAGTATTTAAATAATTATTAGTTGTGTTTGTTTTTTATTTTATTAAAAAATATATTTTATTAGAATTTGGTATGTGTCGTGTCCTAATTGATCTTTGGAAACTGTGGATTAGAGACAAACAACTCATGAGGTATAATTTTTAGTTGAAGTCCAATATATAAAAAAAAAAATGTGTTTTGACTTTACGCGTATCTCTGTTTTGTAAAAAGCCTTTTAACTTTGTTCTGCTTCCATGTTCTAAAGCTTTTGGACTTTGTTGTGTTGTTTACATTGATTTGAAATAAATGTTTTTGTTCCTGTTGAGTATCTTTGTAAGTTGGATATTCTTATATCTTTACTGCTCTTTTACGCTACAAAAGTACAAATTATCGCACCTATCTAGTAGATGTTTAATTTAATTTATTTAGGAGTTGATCCGACACGAACCTTACACAAATGTAGTAGGCCGATCGGTACACGTCAAGTCTGAGGGCCCGTTTGATAAAAATTAATGTTTAGATATGAATGCTTAATGCTGAAACTATAATGCATAATTAATTAAGCACTTAACATCTTAATGCTGAAATATATTTTCTGAACCTCTGAATCATAATACTTAATCACTCGATTTTGTTTGATAAATATGTTGTTCTTAATGCCGTTGAACCAACTTTCTACGGCGGTTCAACCGTGAACCGCCGTAGAAAGTTGTTTCAACAGTGGTTCGCGGTTGAACCGCCGTTGAATGTTCTCGGTTTTCTTGAACTGGCATAGAAAAGGGGAAAAAATTAGAGTCAATTCCCGCGCGGGCATATTTTGATATTAAATTTTTTTTTTCCATTTTCAAAAACTAACCCCACAATTTTGTTAATATAATGTTATATACCCAATTTACATTATATTTATTAATTATGTACACAAGCTCGACTTTTATGAACCATTTCATAATTAAATTTCAAATTTTCCATTGAACCATTTGCATTTAAATTTCGCGTGCTATTACACAATAACTACAGGTGAAAGATAAAAATTAATAAATTTCGTAAATTTACATGTAAGCGTCGATAAAGTAATAAGCTTCATTATCTTCCTTAAAATTTCTACTTTTTCGACTTGGGCGAACGAGATAAAATAATCAAATCCATAAATGCATTAGATACGTAGTAATATAAAAATTAATGGTTAAGTGGCCGAAAAGAAAATTAAATACTTACTGGATTTCATTACCTTACATACACACAAACACACACACACATATATATATATATATATATATATATATACATCTTCCTCTTTTCTCCTTTCCCCTCTTGTACGTACATCATCCAACTCTCTCCTCTCTGCTATCTCTTGTAAATTTTCACTACATATATAAAATGTTTTCATTTGAAGAATTGAAGACTTGAAGACAACTTTATAAGTAAGTCTTATATATATATACATATATATATTTGCAATTATGATAATATTAATCAAATATGTATAGTGAAATATATTAAATTTAGTATGCTGCAAAATATAGCGTATTTTATTTACTTGCACCGGTTTATCATGATTAAATTGCATATACAATATTACAGGGGAATGTTGGGAGAATCAGGGGAACTGTGGAGAAATTAGATATTATACCAAAACCGTAAACCCTAAAACCTAAACCCTAAACCCTAGGCCAACAAATTTGAATTTAGACCGTCGCTTTATTCTACGGTGGTTCAAAAATGAACCGCCGTAGAAAGCAACCTTTCTACGGCGGGTTCAAAATGAACCGCCGTTGAAAGTTGATTCTACGGCGGTTTTTGGTTGAACCGCCGTAGAAAAGTAGTTTCACTTGGAGCCAATTCCCGCGCACACACAAATTTTCTATTTTTATATCATTTTCTGAACCCTAAACCCTAAACCCTTCTCCCTATTAAGTTTTTTTTCCCATTTTCATAAATTAACCCCAAAACTTTGTACATATAATATTACATACCCAATTTACATTGTATTTATTAATTACAGAAGCTCGCCTTTTATTAAACATTTAATAAGTACATTTGAAATTTTCCCGTGCACCAATATTCCACCGAAAAATTTCATGTACTATTACACAACAATTTTAGGTATAAGTTAAAATTAGTAAATTTCGTAAAATTACATGTAAGCTGTGATAAAGTAATGAGCTTCATTATCAGACCTAAATTTTCTGCATTCTCGACTTGGGCGAACGGAAGAAAACAGTTTCAAATCGATAAATATATGCATTATGTACGTAGTATAAGAAAAATTAATGCTTAAGGGCCCAATTAAAAAAAAAAGAAATGCTTACTGGATTTCATGACCTTTTATATATATATATATATATATTTGGACTTACGGACGATAACAGTAATCAATTATGTATAGTGAAATACATTAAATTGAGTGTGCTGCAAAATATAATGTATTTTATTTACTTGCACCGGTTGATCGTTATGAAATTGCATATCCAATATTACGGGGGAATGCAGGGGAGAAGCAGGGGAAATGTTTAGGGACTATGCTTCAAAAAATGAAATAAAAATAGAAATTTATGCGCGTGCGGGAATTGGCTGCAATTTCAACTTTTCTACGGCGGTTCATAAACAAACTGCCCTAGAAAGATGACTTTCTACGGCGGTTCATAGTTGACCCGCCGTAGAAAGTTAACTTTCTACGGCGGTTGTTTTTGATTCGCCGTAGAAAAGTGGGAACAAATTCAGTCAATTAATTCCCGCGCGCGCATAAATTTCTATTTTTATTTCATTTTATGAAGCATAGACCCTAAACATTTCTTGTTTTTTCATGTTCATAAATTAACCCCAAAACTTTGTACATATAATATTACATACCCAATTTACATTATATTTATTAATTATGTTATCAAGACTTGTATGAAAAATGCTTTACTAAATAAATTTTCAATTTTCCCATGCAACATTCCACCGAACCATTCAGGTACTATTACACAATAATTTTAGGTAAACGCGCAAAATTCAGTTTATCTGTTCATAAATAATTATATCTATTTTAATAATTAAAGGCAAGCAATAGTTACAATGATGTTAAGGTAAAATAAAAATAGGTTGCCGCCGGTATGGAGCGCGCCTCAATATAAAATATATTGAATAATCTTCATAAAATAATAAAGCATTATTAATCGATAAACGAATAATTAATTCATTTAGCGGTCAATACCCAACCTCGCTAAATGAATATCTTTTTTCCGAGGCACAGACAAGTAATTTATGAAGAGTTAAATATAAAATCAAAACAAAAATCATTGTATAGCTTCCCCTATAAATTTTACCAAAAGTACTACTCCTTGAAAAAAAAATAAAAAATACATGAGACATTTTATTCATAAATGAAAAACAAGGAAAACATTTTGCTAGAAAATTCAACAAAGTCTCCCCTATAAATGTAACATACTCCCTGTCAAGGATATGCACATACTTAAATACTTCATTAAGATTCCAACTACTTCAAATAATACGGAATTCAGTTTCAAATCAATTCAGACAAAATCTCCCCTGCTTGTTTTTGACCAAAACACTTTGGCATCATAACATCAACACAGAAGCTTCACACAATTTCCAACAATAACATATTCATTTATAAACATTTCGCCATATGAAGTCCCTGGAAATTTTATCCCTTGCTTGCGCGGTTTCATCCAAGTTGTGACCTGTTTCAATCAGACAGTACGAAGGATAAAAATAAATGTTGTTATAAAATTATGTCCACCTCGTTTCATTAAAATCAAAGAAACATATACGATTACACACACACACACATACACACCCACAGAAAAAAAATTTAATAAAAACAAACAATATACCTGAAAATGATTCTTAACTTATTCTCTTTCTCTTATAGGACACTTGATCCTCGAACCATAATCCTTCGCTGTGGTCATCATGAAGTGGGACTGTTTAAATTTTTTATGATTGAAACTTTGAAAGCATCAGTAAGAAGAACGATTTAGCACTCCACAATTGATTGAAAGTCTTGCTTCGAATTTATGTCTACAATTGCTGAAAGCTATGTCTCTCTTTCATTAGACGAGTCAACTTTGACATATCACAAGTCAATACACGCCCAAAATCAAATAAAAATATCTCAATTTGAACATGTAAATTAAATTAATTTTAGAGTGAACTGTCCAAAATATCACTTTACTTTCTTACCAGGTCCACTTTGATAACTAACTTTTTTATTTCTCATAAATGCCACCATATTTTTAAAAACGGGCCAAAATGTCATATTTGGTGTTTTGGCCGTTTGTCTTAACGGAATCTTACTTACATGCATTTCCCTGCAAAATATGCATGTGGGTAAGGTTCCGTTAAGACTTATGGTCAAGACCCCAAATATGACATTTTTGGCCAATTTTTAAAAGTATGGTGAAATTTGTGAGAAATAAAAAAAGTTTAATTACCAAAGCGGATATGGTGGAAAGTAAAGTGATATTTTGAGCAGTTCACTCTTAATTTTATATCACTATCTTTTAATATTTAAATGTTGGGCATCACTACTACTGAGTACTGACCGAATAGTCAATTCCCCTTTGATATGGTTGAGAATTTACTTTTGTGTCCAGAGCCACAAATCCCCTCCCTATAAAAGGCCAGTTTGGATTATCATTTCCCCACAAATTAGAGCAAATTATAGAATTGGAGGAAGAGATCATAAATTAATGGCGGATTCAAACGTTAGAAATGGTGAGGATGAGGTTCTTGCAGCTCAAGCTCACGTCTGGAATCACTTATTCAACTTCATAAACTCAATGTCCCTCAAATGTGCTGTTGAGTTAGGCATTCCAGACATTATTCATAACCATGGTCAACCCATGACCCTTCTTCAGTTGACCCACGCCCTTCCCATAAACCATGCAAAATCCGAATCTGTGTATCGTCTCATGCGGATCCTAACCCACTCGGGTTTCTTCGTGAAGGAGAAGATCCATGAGGATTTCGAAGAGGGTTATTCTCTCACTCCTTCTTCTAAACTCCTCTTGAAAGACAACCCTTCGAGTGTGATGCCGTTTCTGTTAGCCATGCTGGATCCCATGTTGGTGAATCCATGGCAGAAGTTGAGCCAATGGTTTCAAAACAGTGATTTAAACCCGTTT
This sequence comes from Leptodermis oblonga, assembly GCA_016801395.1. NCBI lineage: Eukaryota > Viridiplantae > Streptophyta > Magnoliopsida > Gentianales > Rubiaceae > Leptodermis > Leptodermis oblonga. The sequence continues at coordinate 10,991,094 of CM028758.1, read as the reverse complement.
TATACTTGTCACGGGGCTACATTCTGGGAGCTTACTGGGCGCGACCCGAAGCTGAACCAGTTCTTCAACGAAGGAATGGCGAGCGATGCCAAGCTGGTTAGTTCAGTGTTGATAAGAGATTGTAAAGATGTATTCTTGGGGATGAATACTTTGGTGGATGTTGGAGGTGGAACTGGTACTTTGGCTCATGCCTTGGCTAATGCTTTTCCACACTTGAAGTGCACTGTTCTTGATCTTCATCATGTGGTTGATGGCTTGAAAAGTAGTGAGAATCTGGCCTTTGTTGGAGGAGATATATTTGAAGCCATTCCTCCTGCTGATGCAGTTTTAATGAAGGTAATTAATTTAATTTATTTTCGGCTTTCTTTCCTATAATTAATTATAATTGGGAGTTCAGATCCTCTAAATGTTTTTTTATGCAATTGAAACAGTGGATTTTACACGATTGGAGGGACAAAGAATGCATGCAAATACTTAAGAAATGTAAAGAGGCAATTCCCAACAAGGAAAAAGGAGGGAAGGTGATCATTCTTGATATGGTGGTGAAAGTAGATGAGCAGAAGGAAGACAACAACGTTAGAGAAACTGAGGAAACTGAAACTCAACTATTCTATGATATGCTGATGATGATTCTAACCACTGGAAAAGAAAGAAACGAGAAAGAATGGGAAAAACTCTTCTTTGAGGCTGGCTTCACTTCCTATACCATTACTCCCCTCCCTGGCTTGAGGGCTCTCATCCAACTTTATTACTAGTATCTAATTACTGTTTAATTTCCTTAATAATATATGGTGGATTCGAAGTGATGACGTTCAAAATGTTGTATTTTGTTTGGGCTGATTGTCTTATTATATCTTGTATGTACTGTTATATTGAATAATAGTTTTTTTTTTCTTTATGTACTGAATATCTTATAACCTGAATATTTGGACTTGTGATTTTAACATACACGTGATATTTAAAAGATTAAAGTCTATACTTCAACACATAAAAATGACTGTACGCGTGTTTTGCCCTCCATAGTTCATTTGGCTGCATTGCCTTTTTAGTTATATAATTTGGGGTGAGATTAACCATTCAATCATTGAATTTAGCTTTGTATTAATGAATTATGCAATTGCATACTTAATTGTATAGACCAAATTCTATAGTTGAATGTTCCTCCAAAGAACTATAGTTTTACCCTATAATTTATTTTTTCTAGAATTTGGAGTTTGCTAGGTGTCACCTTTACATTTTTTCATTCCGAGTAAGAATTGATCCCACGAGTCACTCAGTGCTCAACAAAAACTATCCGCCGGCTAGCCTCAATTCCTGGTTCTGCCTCAATGTTGTCATAAAACATAAGCCTATAATATTATCCTCACGTGTCACTTAATAGTTCATATATTTTCCTGATACAAAGATATATATCTTTTTAAAATTTTGAGGGTTGTATTTATTTTTCCTAACTCTGAAGACTAGGTTGATATTTTAATCAAATTAAGGAGATGTATTTATAACTATTACAAACTTTATTATCTTCTTTTTTTTTTTAGTAACGAAGAGGCCTTTGAAGTTGTAATTATTTTACCTAACTCATAAAGACTGATTGATACTCCCTCCGTTCCATTAAAAGGGTCCAGTTTGAGAAATATATTTTTGTTTTATTATAAGGGTCTAGTTTGAGTTTTTTTACATCTCTTATCTTTACTAATATAATTATGTGTGGTCTACAATTAATCTTTACTTTTTAAGTAAGGATATAAATGGAACAAATGGTGACAAATTAAGTATTTTAAGTATTGTACTTTAACATCCATAATAAGTTGTGCCTAAATAAAGATGGACCCTTCTAATGGAACGGAGGGAGTAATTTAATCAAATTAATGGGAGACTATAGGGAAAGAATCATTCAACCATTAAATTTAATCATACAATTAAGATGATGTAATTTATGGTTATTAGAAACTTTATTATCGATTGATAATTGAACCAATCTTTAAGAAAATTAGCAAATCTCTAATTTGCCTTATTCAATGGTAGAGTCCTGATTGCATATGCATCATATATTGACTTTTGATGTAATGTTCATCATTTCCTCCTCAAATTATTCCACTTATAACTTTGTGTTTTATAAGGGATTCCGAAGCAATTCAGTCACTTAGTTGACTGTTTAGAAAAAATAAAAATAAAAAGTAGTGTCGTGACCAATATTATATATATATATTGAATCCTTGTTTTTAGTGTCAGTAAATAATTTGAGTTTGGAAGTATTGTTGGAGGAGTATGCTCTCAAGTCGAATTTTCTGTTGGTTCCTTTCATTAATTCATACTCATTTGTCGTTTAAATATAAATGAATAATAAATTAACATTATTTTATTTTCAATAAACAAGATAAGACAAGACAGAGGAAAATTGATAAAGATTCCGTGGACTATGAGCTCATAGTTTAGATTAGACACATGCCAGCTTTTTGGGTGGTTGTCAGCATATGCCAATTGTTAAGGACCTCAGGGTGGAGGGAGTGGTGGGTTTTTGCTGGGTTTACCACTCCACACTGCCAAGTCATAAACTCAGCTTCTAAAAACAGAAGTTGGGTTTATGTAGTATAGTGGGTCCCACCCGCCAGGGGAGTGCAGCTCACGCTGCACTCCCATGGCGAGTTCCTCCCACGCGAGTGGGAGGAACTGTTGGTGGCAGACATTTGTCTGCCACCAACCTTTCTTTATTTATTTATTTATTTATTTATTTATTTTTGGTGTTTCCTTCTACTAGCCAACGGCTAGCTTCTTTATTTTATTTTATTTTTTAATTCAACTTATTGTATTTTTCCTTCATTTTTGTTTTATCTTCCATTGAATTTTTTTAATTTATTTATTTTAAATTCTTTTTTTTACTATTTGTTTTTCTATAAATACCTATCAACTCTAATATTTCTCTACTCTTCATCAAAATCATACAATTTTTCATTCAATTTTTGGAAATGAATTTTTACAATAGAAATATCCAATTTTTTAATTATGTAATTTTAATTTTTAGTGATTTATGTAAAATCTGTTTTAATTAAAATTTAAAATGTTTTAGAACTATTGTTTTTAGTTTGACTTATGCAATTTTAGTTGTTGTAAACTAGACATTAAGAACTAGCCGTTAGAAAATAGCCGTTGTAATATAGCCGTTACAGAAGTAGCCGTTGGAAACTAGCCATTACACGATTAGCCGTTTCAACTTTGGCTATATATAGCAGCAAGGCAAAGAGGCCATGGTCACACGACGAAGAAAGTTGTCTTGCAAAAGCTTGGGGCACCATCAGCAATTGCTCGAAGGTTGCATGTGGAAAGAATAAAACAGAAAGACGAAGAGCTAAAGCTGAAGGAATACAAAATTTTCATGAAGGATACGAGTGGAATGTCGGCGGGACAACTAGCAGTTATTAACAAGCTCATTGAAGATATTAGAGTGAAACGAGGCTGGTGATTTAATGTAACGTACTTTAAATAATATTTTACTAATTATCGTATTTTTTTCTTGTGGTTTATTGAATTATATAATTTACAAAATTAAATATTTTAATAAATTAAAATAAATTTATAATTAAATATAGTTGATAAATTATAATTAAAAAGGTATAAATGAATGTGTATAAAATTGTTTATTAGTGGGACCCGTGATGAAGTTGCTTTTCTGGGTTTATTGTTGCTGGTGGTAGGTTTATAAAAGTTGGTGGGTTTTTGTGACTAATGTGGCGCTGATGTGGCGTGATAAACCCGCTTTTCTGGGTTTATCACTCCCTCCACCCTCATAGTTTAGATTAGACACATGCCAACTTTTTGGGTGGTTGTCAGCATATGCCAATTGTTAAGGACCTCATAGTTTAGATTAGACACATGCCAACTTTTTGGGTGGTTGTCAGCATATGCCAACTGTTAAGGGGATCAGAAAGGATTATCCGATTAAAGCAATCATTCAAGAATAAAATATTCATTTGGTTTCTCCAAACTTAAACGGTTGTCTTTTTTCTTTTTTTTTTATTGAAAGGCTACGGTAAGCCGAGGGTACTAAACCCTATTCCATTCATCTAATCCGTGGGATAACCTACACACAAAAAAAGATAGCATACTTCAGTCCCTTATATAAGCGAACTCTCTAGCATCTAAGAGAACTAAACCCCTCACACCCCTTGATAGAGTGCAGTGAACAAAGAATCTGGTAGTCTTGGTCCCGCTTACCATCCCTGCTAAAGAATTAGCTACCGCGTTTCCTTCTCGATATAAGTGGTGCAACTTTTCATATGCATGTCTCAGTTCCGCAATTCTTCTTGAAATGTAGAGGGCTTGCAACGGTCCCGATCCTCTCTCTGGCGATTGGAACAGGACCTGGGATTCCGATTCTACTTCTACCGGTCCCATTGCCATTTCCTTACAAGTGATTAGGCCATACAGTAAAGCTATGGCCTCTGCTTGTAAACTTGTGCAACACCCTAAGTAGATGCTTGCAGCAAAAACTACCCTTCCCGTGTGGGTTCTCAGCACCACTCCTGCCCCTGCATGTCCTGGGTTGGCCCTCGATGAGCTGTCTACATTTAGTTTCAACTTGCCTTGCCGTGGCAATCTGCAAGCCACCATGATTGGAGACTTCCTACGGCGGTATGCCCACTTTTCCACCACTGACCCCAACAAGAAAGAGGACACCGTTGGAGTATTTTTTGGGGGGGGGGGGGGGGGGGGTGCAGATAGTGCAGGGGGAGTGGATCATTTAGGGTCGCAATTTTGTTCTGTGTCCGGGTTAGCGGGTTCAAATTAATCTAAATAGTTAACTTTATTCGTTTAATTATTCGTGTTATTCATGTCGGCCCATTTGACCCGTTGACATTTTTTGTTCGTTTCGTGTTTTTATAGCGTAGTACAACTTAATCGTGTCGGGTTCGAGTAAACCTGTTTTAACCCTAATATTATATGTTTAATTATTCGTGTCAACCTGTTTTAACCCGCAAACCCACTAAAGGACAACCCTAACCCGTTATATATTGTATCTGTGCATGTCATATTTTCGTGTCGTGTCAGATATTGACAACTTACATTTCTACTTTTCGGCCCTGGAAAGGAAAGCATATGTGGCTAACCCGCATTTTACACGTGAGTCGTTACTGGCGAATACGGAAGTTTATAAAAGTTGAAAGACTATAGAAGTAAAAGAATCAAAGTCTATAGGGACAATTTAGAGACATAAATAAAAGTTTATGTACTATTTAGGGTTTATTTTTTGAGAAATGCTATACAACTCAACTAATCTCCTTAACTTTCTCATAGCAAGTGAGGTGTTATGCATTCATTGGCTGAACTTTTATAAAACAATTATTAATACTACACTATTGACCAATGAATGCATGACACATCACTTACTATAAGAAAGTTGACGAAATTAGTTGAGTTATGTATCATTACTTCTTCTTTTTTTTTGTTTCCTTTGGCAACGGATGATACTTGTTAGGGAACAAACTCCAAAGAATTCAAAACAACCCCGGAAGATAATAATGATTTTTTTTTGAGAAGATAATAACAAATATAATTAAAAGTGAGAAAATAGAAAATAATGACACAAATATTTATGTGGTTCAGTCAAATATTGATCAACATCGACATAATGGCCAAGTACAAATGATGAGAGCGTCAAATCACCACAAATACAAGAGAATGGAAACACTAAATGGATCTACAAATCCGCAGATAACATAATTTTGGACAAAATTCTCTCCACAAATCTCTCAACCAATGAAACTAATACGTATTATATACTGAACAAAAGAAACAAGAGAATGAAAAATTTCTCAAACTTCGCTGTCTCAGAAATAAGACATTTTGCCTTCTATTTATATATAACTTGAAGATGAGTAAATGGCCAAAGAAGACAAATCTCGTACAAATTTTTTCTTCAAGCTTTTCTTGACTTTGTGTGCAAATTTCAACTATTCAAAGAAACTTGCATGTCAACCAATTTAATTAATGGAACAAAGCATGCATTTTTTTGGGGCAAAAATCTTTTTCGGGAAAAAGACACGACCGTACAAGCATGAACACAAGTCATGCTTGCATTTAATTTTGGGGGACCAAAGTCCCCTCAACAAATTTTTTTTTTTTTTTTTTGAGAGATTTTGAATTAAGGGACGAGATTTTGACAATCCCCAAAGTTTTTGGACCAATAATCTTATTCAAATTAAAGTACTAATTTGGATTTTTTAATTTATTTATAGAAATGAGGAAATGAAATCTTTAATACCTCAAAATTGAAGGAAAACATAGTAGCTGAAAATACAACTAAGGTAAACCTAAGAGGGGAGGGGTGAATTAGGTTTAAAAACAATTTTAAACAAACAAAACTCTTTTTCTGATTTGTGCGTAATTTTAAGTGTAAAGCAATAAAGAAAACAATTTAAAGAACACACAACAATTATAGTGGTTCAACTTTCCCTCCTTAAGGAAAGTATAATCCACTTCCAAGCTAAATCCTTGGTCCTAATCTCCCAAAAAGATTCTTAAAGGTGAATCTTAAACCTTACAAGTTAACCCAAGGGATTACCTCTTAGTTTACGCAAACTATAGGTAATTCTTTTGTCAATCCCCTTGCTTAGACCCTTATCAACCTCTTGATAAGATCCAAGACTTCCCTTTAACCCTTTTACAAAGTAGGAAATTTGATGCTATGAAAATAGCTAACTATTACAATGAGGATTTTCTAATCTAGCCTAACTTTGAAATAAATTGCTAGAACTTTGAATTGATTTTTTAAGAGCTTTTCAACACTTGAGATTGAGCATAAAATAGATGGAGAGAGGTGTCTTGAGTGTCCTTGAAGTCGGGGTATTTATAGGAGAAGAGAGCCCTAGAAAAGGTTGGAAAAACGGGCAAAAATTGAGCCAACCCGAGGGCCCTGCGACAAGCCCCGTGAAAGCCGCGGCTGTTGCAGGCCCTATCGCAGGGCCTAGCCTGCGCGCGCCACGCGTAGACGAGGCGCGAGGCCTGCGACCATCGCAGCCCTTGTCAACCTTTGTCGGCCCTTGATTTCACATTCTTTCGTTTGCCTTCCGTTTCTTCGTTTTGGGTCCGTTTTCTTCACCATTTTTTGCGTTAGTTCACCCGTGAACTCTTCTCTTCATTTTCTGACTTGAAAAAACCGTGGGTCCCACCTTGGGACGTGCTCGGGTTGTATTTTTCTTCTTTCTTCATTTGCTTGCAGTTTCTTCGTTTTAGCTCATTTTTTATTGCCCTTTTTTGCGTAGGTTCTTCCGTAAACATTTCTCTACATTTTCTCACTTAGAAAAACCGTTAAATTAATTCTCATATTTGTTAACTCATCAATCAAAATAAGGATTAAGATCAACCGGGTCTAACACTAGCTGCTGTATTTTTGCGTGATTTACTATTGACAAATAAAATCAAACTTAATTTAAAAAAAATTGTATTTGATATAGTATTTAAATAATTATTAGTTGTGTTTGTTTTTTATTTTATTAAAAAATATATTTTATTAGAATTTGGTATGTGTTGTGTCCTAATTGATCTTTGGAAACCGTGGATTAGAGACAAACAACTCATGAGGTATAATTTTTAGTTCAAGTCCAATATATAAAAAAAAAATGTGTTTTGACTTTACGCGTATCTCTGTTTTGTGAAAAGCCTTTTAACTTTGTTCTGCTTCCATGTTCTAAAGCTTTTGGACTTTGTTGTGATGTTTACATTGATTTGAAATAAATGTTTTTGTTCCTGTTGAGTATCTTTGTAAGTTGGATATTCTTATATCTTTACTGCTCTTTTACGCTACAAAAGTACAAATTATCGCACCTATCTAGTAGATGTTTAATTTAATTTATTTAGGAGTTGATCCGACACGAACCTTACACAAATGTAGTAGGTCGATCGGTACACATCAAGTCTGAGGGCCCGTTTGATAAAAATTAATGTTTAGATATGAATGCTTAATGCTGAAACTATAATACTGAATTAATTAAGCACTTAACATCTTAATGCTGAAATATATTTTCTGAACCTCTGAATCATAATACTTAATCACTCGATTTTGTTTGAGAAATATGTTGTTCTTAATGCCGTTGAACCAACTTTCTACGGCGATTCAACCGTGAACCGCCGTAGAAAGTTGTTTCAACAGCGGTTCGCTGTTGAACTGCCATTGAATGTTCTCGGTTTTCTTGAACTGGCGCGGGCATATTTTGATATTAAATTTTTTTTTTCCATTTTCAAAAACTAACCCCACAATTTTGTTAATATAATATTACATACCCAATTTACATTATATTTATTAATTATGTACACAAGCTCAACTTTTATGAACCATTTCATAAGTAAATTTCAAATTTTCCATTGAACCATTTGCATTTAAATTTCGCGTGCTATTACACAATAATTATAGGTGAAAGATAAAAATTAATAAATTTCGTAAATTTACATGTAAGCGTCGATAAAGTAATAAGCTTCATTATCTTCCTTAATATTTCTACTTTTTCGACTTGGGCGAACGAGATAAAATAATCAAATCCATAAATGCATTAGGTACGTAGTAATATAAAAATTAATGGTTAAGTGGCCGAAAAAAAAATTAAATACTTACTGGATTTCATTACCTTACATACACACATATATATATACACATATATATATATATTTGTAATTACGATAATATTAATCAAATATGTATAGTGAAATATATTAAATTTAGTATGCTGCAAAATATAGCGTATTTTATTTACTTGTAACGGTTTATCATGATTAAATTGCATATACAATATTACAGGAGAATGTTGGGAGAATCAGGGGAACTGTGGGGAAATTAGATATTATACCAAAACCGTAAACCCTAAAACTAAACCCTAAACCCTAGGCCAACAAATTTGAATTTAGACCGTCGCTTTATTCTACGGCGGTTCAAAAATAAACCGCCGTAGAAAAAACTTTCTACGGCGGTTCTTCATTGAACTGCCGTAGAAAATACTTTCTACGGCGGTTCAAAAATGAACCGCTGTAGAAAGCAACCTTTCTACGGCGGGTTCAAAATGAACCGCTGTTGAAAGTTGATTTAGAAAAGTAGTTTCACTTGGAGCCAATTCCCGTGCACACATAAATTTTCTATTTTTATATATCATTTTCTGAACCCTAAACCCTAAGTATATATATATATATATATTTGGACTTACGGACGATAACAGTAATCAATTATGTATAGTAAAATACATTAAATTGAGTGTGTTGCAAAATATAATGTATTTTATTTACTTGCACCGGTTGATCGTTATGAAATTGCATATCCAATATTACAGGGGAATGCAGGGGAGAAGCAGGGGAAATGTTTAGGGACTATGCTTCATAAAATGAAATAAAAATAGAAATTTATGCACGTGCGGGAATTGGCTGCAATTTCCACTTTTCTACGGCGGTTCATAAACAAACCGCCATAGAAAGATGACTTTCGACGGCGGGATAGTTGACCCGCCGTCGAAAGTTATCTTTCTACGGCGGTTGTTTTTTATTCACCGTAGAAAAGTGGGAAAAAATTCAGCCAATTAATTCTCGCGCGCGCATAAATTTCTATTTTTATTTCATTTTATGAAGCATAGACCCTAAACATTTCTTGTTTTTTCATGTTCATAAATTAACCCCAAAACTTTGTACATATAATATTACATTCCCAATTTACATTATATTTATTAATTATGTTATCAAGACTTGTATGAAAAATGATTTACTAAATATATTTTCAATTTTCCCATGCAACATTCCACCGAACCATTCAGGTACTATTACACAATAATTTTAGGTAAACGCGCAAAATTCAGTTTATTTGTTCTTAAATAATTATCTCTATTTTAATAGTTAAAGGCAAGCAATAATTACAATGATGTTAAGGTAAAATAAAAATAGGTTGCCGCCGGTATGGAGCGCGCCTCAATATAAAATATATTGAATAATCTTCATAAAATAATAAAGCATTATTAATCGATAAACGAATAATTAATTCATTTAGCGGTCAATACCCAACCTCGCTAAATAAATACCTTTTTTCCGAGGCACAGACAAGTAATTTATGAAGAGTTAAATATAAAATCAAAACAAAAATCATTGTATAGCTTCCCCTGTAAATTTTACCAAAAGTACTACTCCTTGAAAAAAAAAAAAAAAATACATGAGACATTTTATTCATAAATGAAAAACAAGGAAAACATTTTGCTAGAAAATTCAACAAAGTCTCCCCTATAAATGTAACATACTCCCTATCAAGGATATGCACATACTTAAATACTTCATTAAGATTCCAACTACTTCAAATAATACGGAATTCAGTTTCAAATCAATTCAAACAAAATCTCCCTTGCTTGTTTTTGACCAAAACACTTTGGCATCATAACATCAACACAGAAGCTTCACACAATTTCCAACAATAACATATTCATTTATAAACATTTTGCTATATGAAGTCCCTGGAAATTTTATCCCTTGCTTGCGCGGTTTCATCCAAGTTGTGACCTGTTTCAATCAGACAGTTTTGTGCCGTACTCTTCTTATCTTGTCTCTTAGTAGCAAATGAATATCCATTTATGTCATAGCATGAAAATGCTCGTACAGCAGGGCTGGGCTTAAACGCCAACCATTTCAATGTCTCCTAAACGTCTTTGCCCATGACAGCATTACCAAACCAATAGCAAATGTCCGAATATGTTCATTGAGCACATGTTGATCCGTCCAAGCAGGATAAGACGTTCTTATTGAACGCATATGGTCTGTCACATAGGGCGCAACTTCTTCAGAATTGCGCAGTATGTAGAGATGCGCCTTCATCAATTCAACATTAGAAGGCGTAAGCATTTTTCCTCCCTTGTGCCCATACCTGTAATCCTCCCATCGTGCCGATTCTTAGATATTCCAATTGATGCTGTATCGGCCAAGTACTCAGTGCAAAACTCAATTACCTCCTCAGCTATATAACCTTCAACAATACTAGCATCAGGATAATAACGATTCTTAACATACCCCTTAAATACTTTCATATATCGCTCGAATGGGTACATCCATCGCAAATGAACAGGCCCGCAGATTTTTATCTCTCTAACCAAATGAATCACCAAATGCACCATAATATCAAAGAAGGCGGGTGAAAAATACATTTCTAATTGACAAAGGACAACAATTATTTCATCTTGCAACTGATCAAGTCTTTCGCACGCGATAACCTTGCTACATATAGCATTGAAAAAGTAACAAAGTCTTGGGAAGAAATCTGCGATGCCCAAGGTATACTGTCTTCCCCCCATATGCAAGCTGACAAAAATCTGTACTCTGCTCACATATTGGGCATGCTTTATGCCCTTTAACAGAGTACCCAGACAAGTTTCCATATGCAGGAAAATCATTAATGGTACAGAACAACATGGCAAGTAATGTGAACATTTCTTCACAGTATGCATCAAACACAAGTGCGCCTTCATCCCATAACTTTTTCAAGTCTTCAATAAGAGGAGCAAGATACACATCGATGTCATTTCCTGGTTGCTGTGGGCCTGAAATCAATAGAGACATAAGTATGTATTTGCGCTTCATACACAAGTAAGGCGGCAAATTGTAAATAACCAACATCACCGGCCATGAGCTATGTGTGCTACTCAGACTGCTAAACGGGTTCATTCCATCAGTACACAAACCAAGCCTCAAATTTCTGGCTTCTCCCCCAAAAGAAGGATACATTGAATCAATTTTTTTCCACTGATCTGAGTCTGATGTATGCATTATCACCTTGTCATCATCACTGGGAATACACCGATCTGAATGTCACGTCATAAGTTTTGCATCTTTTGCATTAGTGAACAACCGTTTAAATCTCGGTATTATAGGAATATACCACAGAACCTTAGCCGGCGACCCCTTCTTTTGCGCATCAGAACTGTCTTCAACCTCATCACACAGCTGCTTGTTTTTGTATCGTGAAGTTTTACACTTAGGACAAAGCAATAAATCCTTATACTCATTCCTGTAGAGGACACAATCGTTTGGGCAAGCGTGGATCTTCTTATACTCCATACCCATTGGACACAATTATTTTTTCGCCTCATAAATTCGATCTGGAAGTTCATTATCTTCTGGGAGCATATCTTTCAATACCCTCAACAAGGCTGTAAAACTAGTATCTGACCACCCATTTTCCGCTTTCAAATTAAACAACTTCAGAACACTAGACAAGCGTGTATATTTAGTGCAACCGTTGTATAGAGGCTTCTCATTGTCACCCAAAATGGAAGCAAGAACTTCCAGATTATCAGCAAAATCCTCGGCCACATCCTCAATCATGTCATCTAATCGATCTCTAGTAATCCCATCATCTCCTTTTGCATGAGATTTTCTTTGCTCAGGTAAACCATCAATACTTTCACCATGCCAAATCCACAATTTATAAGAAGGATCAAATCCATTCCGATATAAATGGAATCTTATTGTATCGGAGTTATCAAACCGCGCACCATTTTTACAAGCTTTACACGGACAATGGACGTACTTTGTATTCTTATAAGCCAATTCAATGAAATTATCAACTTCTTTCGCATCAAAATCGGAGGTCCGATCACCATACAACAAGACATTTCGATCCATGCGTAACTAACTCCTTCAAAATAATTAAAAAACCCAAATAATAATTCAACAAACAATGTAAAAAGTATCAAGTTGCATGCTTGTCTTAGCACATGTCATACTAATGTTACTCATATAATCAAAACTAATATAATACCTCAATGAAAAAAATAATGCATAACCAACCCATGCGCATTAGACATAATCAAATGAAGAAGAACCCATAAATTTTTCATTTATGCATTTCGTCAAACACATGCAATGCATAAAAAATAATAGACACTCTAAGTAGTGCTAATTATATGAACATCCTCCATTAAAAATCAAAAACTATAAATCAAATCACATCACCAAGAAACTACATAGTATAACTAAATAGGGTTCCACAATACTAAGGTTCACCATATACATGGATTGCAACTTTAATTTTCAGCCCTCTATCATAAATAAAAATAAATTCTATATACACATATCTAAAGTACAAGCATAAGCAATTACTGAGAAATTTTAGAAGTTTCTAACCTTAAGGTGGTAAATTTTAGCTCCAAATGACAATTCTTTACATCAAACGTGCAAAACCGTAGTAGAAATTTGGAGAAGAACACTTTCGCCGATATGGAGATACACGTTGTTATTTAGGGTTAATACGTCAATATAACGGCGGTTATAATCAAACCGCCGTAGAAAGGACCTTCTACGGCGGTTAATTGTTAAACCGCCGTACAAAGTGGGCTTTCTACGGCGGTTGGAAGGTAACCGCCCTAGAAAGTATGGACTTTCTACGGCGGTTTGCTTTAAACCTCCGTAGAAAGTCCACCTTCTACGGCGGTTAATTGTTAACCGCCGTAGAAAGTCCACTTTCTACGGCGGTTAACAATTAACCGCCGTAGAAGGTCTCTTTCTACGGCGGTTTATCCCAACCGCCATAGAAAGTCCCTTTCTACGGCGGTTTATTTTAAAACCGCTGTAGAAAGTCCGTATTTCTTTTACAACGGCGGTTTTATATTTTCCGCCGTTAATCCGCAGCCGTTAAAGCTCTATTTTGTAGTAGTGATGGGAGTTACATTAATTTGCAAACTTTTGTGTGTATGCAGTACAACAAAACGGGAGTTACATTAATTAGGGGGTTAGAAGTAATTAAACCAAAAATAATGAGAACGATTTAAGAGATTTGGAACTGTTTTGAAAAATATCCTCAAACAATGGCTCATTTAGTCACTTAACGGAGCAACTTAATAGAGTGACAAAAAAAAAAATACAAAAATGAAAGTATGGTGATTACAAAAATAATTTTAAAAATTTGGTAACTAAAACGTGAACTTTCGCAAAGTAAACTGAACAAAATTTCAATTCACCCTAATTTTTATTTATTTATTTAAAGTAGTAACATAATTGATAATACAAAAGGTGCACTTGGTTCATAAGGGGAATGGGAATTGGAATGGAAATGATAGTAGTGGGGAATGATAGTAGAGGGAATCATTATAATTTTGTTGTTTGGTTTGTAATGAGAAATGACTATCATTACCATTGATGGTGTTTGGTTTACTAAAAAGAAATCATTTAGGATGAAATTTATTTTAACATTTTTTTGTATTAAACTTTTAATATATCATAAGTTATGTGTTTAAATGTATTATAATGATAGTTATTACTAATTACAATTTTAAAACACAAATATTGTATTTAAAAACCAATTTGTAGGGGAATGATTCCCATACCTCCCCAAATGAAAGGGAATGGAGAATTAACCAAAAGTTAGCAATGGTGTGGGTCCCAGAATTCATAATCCTTAACCAAACAACCTTTAATAATTCCCATTCCCCACCCCTCCCAAACAAGCACCCTTAACTGTTGGGTGACCAAATAGTGAAACAAATCAAATTAGGCAAATAGCCTTTTCATATAGAATTCGATCGGTTCCCCCCTAAATAAAAGGATCATATATGGAGAAATTCTCTTAAAGGACCTAGCAAGATTCAAAAATAATACATAATTAAAAGTATTGAAGTTGACGATCACATAGATGAAATTGATCATGGGATTGTTGAAGCTCTGTTGAATTGGGAAGATCAACTGCAGTGAAGTGGACTTCTTATTGGTGGAGTGTCCGATCAGGTTAAAAATGTGACAGGGGAGCCTTGGATTTGCAAGGACGTTGTTATATCTAAAAGCATTGATGAGATTTGCAATATCGATGGAAAACTTTGTTCTGAATATGAATGGGTAGATATCAATGAGTTCTTTGACCAGACTGAGAAATTTGATAAGGCTTTTTCAGAATACAAGTTGTGTATTCCATCTTATTTAAGGTGATGTCTCGAGTTGCGAGGATATTTTTGGGATTTGCAAGGTTGATTGCAAGGTTGATGAGAAGATGAACTCAAATGAAGAAGAATGGGTAGATATGAATAATTCTTCGCTAAAGAGGGGTTTCCACAGAAGATCCATGGAACATACAATGTGTCTCTACGATGAGTTTGAAAGTAGAGATGAAAAACTGCTGCAAGTCGTTTCGCATGTGTCTACACTGCGAAAGAATGACGATGGAGATTCAAGCTCGTGATAGCATTGGAGCTGTTTTGGTCCAAGTTTGGTTTAAGGGAGGCTATGTTGGAAAATAATAATTTAAACCAAACTTGTATTAATTAGGTAATTATAATTGTAGTAGGATTTGTATTTGTCTATTTTCTATTTGGTTTAGTGTTTGTTTGGGGTATCCTATTTGTTGAAAATAATAATTTAATCCAAACTTTAGTATTAATTAGGTAATTATAATTGCAGTAGGATTTGTTATTTGTCTATTTCCTATTTGGTTTAGTGCTCTGATACCACTTGTAGGATATAAAAATAAACAAACCCACAATAAATCCTATCGATACGTTTAACGCCGGAAGCTTACTTTTACCCTTTCTCTCTCTCTCTCTCTCTATATATATATATATCCTCCCTGTTTAAGCAGACTTCTTCCCCCTTCGTGTTCCATGAGTTTATTTTAGAAAAATAGCAAGTCCTTCGATTCAAGCAAAATTTTGAGTTTATGTCTGAGTTTATATTCCTTGAAGTGATATCGGTTCCTTAGCAAAAACAACCAATAAGAAGTGAGTTGGTTCATGTGAAGTGGGCCGTTTTAAATTTTTTATGATTGAAACTTTGAAAGCATCAATAAGAAGAACGATTTAGCACTCCACAATTGATTGAAAGTCTTGCTTCGAATTTATGTCTACAATTGCTGAAAGCTACGTTTCTCTTTCATTAGACGAGTCAACTTTGACATATCACAAGTCAATACACGCCCAAAATCAAATAAAAATATCTCAATTTGAACATGTAAATTAAATTAATTTTAGAGTGAAATGTCCAAATGTCACTTTACTTTCTTACCAGGTCTACTTTGATAACTAACTTTTTTTTTCTCATAAATGCCACCATATTTTAAAAACGGGCCAAAATGTCATATTTGGTGTTTTGGCCGTTTGTCTTAACGGAATCTTACTTACATGCATTTCCCTGCAAAATATGCATGTGGGTAAGGTTCCGTTAAGACTTATGGTCAAGACCCCAAATATGACATTTTTTGCCCATTTTTAAAAGTATGGTGAAATTTGTGAGAAATAAAAAAAGTTAATTACCAAAGCGGATAGGGTGGAAAGTAAAGTGATATTTTGAGCAGTTCACTCTTAATTTTATATCACTATCTTTTAATATTTAAATGTTGGGCATCACTACTACTGAGTACTGACCGAATAGTCAATTCCCCTTTGATATGGTTGAGAATTTACTTTTGTGTCCAGAGCCACAAATCCCCTCCCTATAAAAGGCCAGTTTGGATTATCATTTCCCCACAAATTAGAGCAAATTAGAGAATTTGAGGAAAAGATCATAAATTAATGGCGGATTCAAACGTTAGAAATGGTGAGGATGAGGTTCTTGCAGCTCAAGCTCACGTCTGGAATCACTTATTCAACTTCATAAACTCAATGTCCCTCAAATGTGCTGTTGAGTTAGGCATTCCAGACAATATTCATAACCATGGTCAACCCATGACCCTTCTTCAGTTGACCCACGCCCTTCCCATAAACCATGCAAAATCCGAATCTGTGTATCGTCTCATGCGGATCCTAACCCACTCGGGTTTCTTCGTGAAGGAGAAGATCCATGAGGATTTCGAAGAGGGTTATTCTCTCACTCCTTCTTCTAAACTCCTCTTGAAAGACAACCCTTCGAGTGTGATGCCGTTTCTGTTAGCCATGCTGGATCCCATGTTGGTGAATCCATGGCAGAAGTTGAGCCAATGGTTTCAAAACAGTGATTTAAACCCGTTTTATACTTGTCACGGGGCTACATTCTGGGAGCTTGCTGGGCGCGACCCGAAGCTGAACCAGTTCTTCAACGAAGGAATGGCGAGCGATGCCAAGCTGGTTAGTTCAGTGTTGATAAGAGATTGTAAAGATGTATTCTTGGGGATGAATACTTTGGTGGATGTTGGAGGTGGAACTGGTACTTTGGCTCATGCCTTGGCTAATGCTTTTCCACACTTGAAGTGCACTGTTCTTGATCTTCCTCATGTGGTTGATGGCTTGAAAAGTAGTGAGAATCTGGCCTTTGTTGGAGGAGATATATTTGAAGCCATTCCTCCTGCTGATGCAGTTTTAATGAAGGTAATTAATTTAATTTATTTTCGGCTTTCTTTCCTATAATTAATTATAATTGGGAGTTCAGATCCTCTAAATGTTTTTTTATGCAATTGAAACAGTGGATTTTACACGATTGGAGGGACAAAGAATGCGTGCAAATACTTAAGAAATGTAAAGAGGCAATTCCCAACAAGGAAAAAGGAGGGAAGGTGATCATTCTTGATATGGTGGTGAAAGTAGATGAGCAGAAGGAAGACAACAACGTTAGAGAAACTGAGGAAACTGAAACTCAACTATTCTATGATATGCTGATGATGATTCTAACCACTGGAAAAGAAAGAAACGAGAAAGAATGGGAAAAACTCTTCTTTGAGGCTGGCTTCACTTCCTATACCATTACTCCCCTCCCTGGCTTGAGGGCTCTCATCCAACTTTATTACTAGTATCTAATTACTGTTTAATTTCCTTAATAATATATGGTGGATTCGAAGTGATGACGTTCAAAATGTTGTATTTTGTTTGTTGGGCTGATTGTCTTATTATATCTTGTATGTACTGTTATATTGAATAATAGTTTTTTTTTTCTTTATGTACTGAATATCTTATAACCTGAATATTTGGACTTGTGATTTTAACATACACGTGATATTTAAAAGATTAAAGTCTATACTTCAACACATAAAAATGACTGTACGCGTGTTTTGCCCTCCATAGTTCATTTGGCTGCATTGCCTTTTTAGTTATATAATTTGGGGTGAGATTAACCATTCAATCATTGAATTTAGCTTTGTATTAATGAATTATGCAATTGCATACTTAATTGTATAGACCAAATTCTATAGTTGAATGTTCCTCCAAAGAACTATAGTTTTACCCTATAATTTATTTTTTCTAGAATTTGGAGTTTGCTAGGTGTCACCTTTACATTTTTTCATTCCGAGTAAGAATTGATCCCACGAGTCACTCAGTGCTCAACAAAAACTATCCGCCGGCTAGCCTCAATTCCTGGTTCTGCCTCAATGTTGTCATAAAACATAAGCCTATAATATTATCCTCACGTGTCACTTAATAGTTCATATATTTTCCTGATACAAAGATATATATCTTTTTAAAATTTTGATCAAATTACTAATTGATCATTTACAATTATAAATATTTTCTTAGCTATTAAAAAAAAAAAATTCCAGTAACGAAAAGGCCTTTGAGGGTTGTATTTATTTTTCCTAACTCTGAAGACTAGGTTGATATTTTAATCAAATTAAGGAGATGTATTTATAACTATTACAAACTTTATTATCTTCTTTTTTTTTTTTAGTAACGAAGAGGCCTTTGAAGTTGTAATTATTTTACCTAACTCATAAAGACTGATTGATACTCCCTCCGTTCCATTAAAAGGGTCCAGTTTGAGAAATATTTTTTTGTTTTATTATAAGGGTCCAGTTTGAGTTTTTTTACATCTATTATCTTTACTAATATAATTATGTGTGGTCTACAATTAATCTTTACTTTTTAAGTAAGGATATAAATGGAACAAATGGTGACAAATTAAGTATTTTAAGTATTGTACTTTAACATCCATAATAAGTTGTACCTAAATAAAGATGGACCCTTCTAATGGAACGGAGGGAGTAATTTAATCAAATTAATGGGAGACTATAGGGAAAGAATCATTCAACCATTAAATTTAGTCATACAATTAAGATGATGTAATTTATGGTTATTAGAAACATTATTATCGATTGATAATTGAACCAATCTTTAAGAAAATTAGCTAATCTCTAATTTTCCTTATTCAATGGTAGAGTCCTGATTGCATATGCATCATATATTGACTTTTGATGTAATGTTCATCATTTCCTCCTCAAATTATTCCAATTATAGCTTTGTGTTTTATAAGGGATTCCGAAGCAATTCAGTCACTTAGTTGACTGTTTAGAAAAAATAAAAATAAAAAGTAGTGTCGTGACCAATATTATATATATATATATATATTGAATCCTTGTTTTTAGTGTCAGTAAATAATTTAAGTTTGGAAGTATTGTTGGAGGAGTATGATCTCAAGTCGAATTTTCTGTTTATATTTTGTTCCTTTCATTAATTCATACTCATTTGTCGTTTAGATATAAATGAATAATAAATTAACATTATTTTATTTTCAATAAACAAGATAAGACAAGACAGAGGAAAATTGATAGAGATTCCGTGGACTATGACCTCATAGTTTAGATTAGACACATGCTAGCTTTTTGGGTGGCACTACAAGAAAACGTAGTATTTGAGACAAATTTTTGAGACAGTATCAAACATTTGTCTCAAATACAATCAATTTGAGACACTTATAACGGTTGTCTCAATAATTAAATTGAGACGTCAAAATTAAGACGGTTGTTGAATGATTGTCTCATATAAAACTAGTTGTCAGCATATGCCAATTGCTAAGGACCTCATAGTTTAGATTAGACACATGCCAGCTTTTTGGGTGGTTGTCAGCATATGCCAATTGTTAAGGGGATCAGAAAGGATTATCCGATTAAAGCAATCATTCAAGAATAAAATATTCATTTGGTTTCTCCAAGCCTAAACGGTTGTCTTTTTTCTTTTTTTTTTATTGAACGGCTACGGTAAGCCGAGGGTACTAAACCCTATTCCATTAATCTAATCCGTGGGATAACCTACACACAAAAAAAGATAGCATACTTCAGTCCCTTATATAAGCGAACTCTCTAGCATCTAAGAGAACTAAACCCCTCACACCCCTTGGTAGAGTGCAGTGAACAAAGAATCTGGTAGTCTTGGTCCCGCTTACCATCCCTGCTAAAGAATTAGCTACCGCGTTTCCTTCTCGATATAAGTGGTGCAACTTTTCATATGCATGTCTCAGTTCCGCAATTCTTCTTGAAATGTAGAGGGCTTGCCACGGTCCCGATCCTCTCTCTGGTGATTGGAACAGGACCTGGGATTCCGATTCTACTTCTACCGGTCCCATTGCCATTTCCTTACAAGTGATTAGGCCATACAGTAAAGCTATGGCCTCTTCTTGTAAACTTGTGCAACACCCTTAGTAGATGCTTGCAGCAAAAACTACCCTTCCCGTGTGGGTTCTCAGCACCACTCCTGCCCCTGCATGTCCTGGGTTGGCCCTCGATGAGCTGTCTACATTTAGTTTCAACTTGCCTTGCCGTGGCAATCGGCAAGCCACCATGATTGGAGACTTCCTACGGCGGTATGCCCACTTTTCCACCACTGACCCCAACAAGAAAGAGGACCCCCTTGGACTATTGGGGGGGGGGGGGGGGGGGGGGGGGGCAGATAGTGCAGGGGGAGTGGATCATTTAGGGTCGCAATTTTGTTCTGTGTCCGGGTTAGCGGGTTCAAATTAATCTAAATAGTTAACTTTATTCGTTTAATTATTCGTGTTATTCATGTCGGCCAATTTCACCCGTTGACATTTTTTGTTGGTGTCGTGTTTTTATAGCGCAGTACAAATTAATCGTGTCGGGTTCGAGTCAACCTGTTTTAACCCTAATATTATATGTTTAATTATTCTTGTCAACCTGTTTTAACCCGCAAACCCGCTAAAGGACAACCCTAACCCGTTATATATTGTGTCTGTGCATGTCATATTTTCGTGTCGTGTCAGAGATTGACAACTTACATTTCTACTTTTCGGCCCTGGAAAGGAAAGCATATGTGGCTAACCCGCATTTTACACGTGAGTCGTTACTGGCGAATACGGAAGTTTATAAAAGTTGAAAGACTATAGAAGTAAAAGAATCAAAGTCTATAGGGACAATTTAGAGACATAAATAAAAGTTTATGTACTATTTAGGGTTTATTTTTTGAGAAATGCTATACAACTCAACTAATCTCCTTAACTTTCTCATAGCAAGTGAGGTGTTATGCATTCATTGGCTGAACTTTTATAAAACAATTATTAATACTACACTATTGACCAATGAATGCATGACACATCACTTACTATAAGAAAGTTGACGAAATTAGTTGAGTTATGTATCATTACTTCTTCTTTTTTTTTTGTTTCCTTTGGCAACGGATGATACTTGTTAGGGAACAAACTCCAAAGAATTCAAAACAACCCCGGAAGATAATAATGATGTTTTTTTTTAGAAGATAATAACAAATATAATTAAAAGTGAGAAAATAGAAAATAATGACACAAATATTTATGTGGCTCAGTCAAATATTGATCAACATCGACATAATGGCCAAGTACAAATGATGAGAGCGTCAAATCACCACAAATACAAGAGAATGGAAACACTAAATGGATCTACAAATCCGCAGATAATATAATTTTGGACAAAATTCTCTCCACAAATCTCTCAACCAATGAAACTAATACGTATTATATACTGAACAAAAGAAACAAGAGAATGAAAAATTTCTCAAACTTCGCTGTCTCAGAAATAAGACATTTTGCCTTCTATTTATATATAACTTGAAGATGAGTAAATGGCCAAAGAAGACAAATCTCGTACAAATTTTTTCTTCAAGCTTTTCTTGACTTTGTGTGCAAATTTCAACTATTCAAAGAAACTTGCATGTCAACCAATTTAATTAATGGAACAAAGCATGCATTTTTTTTGGGCAAAAGTCTTTTTCGGGAAAAAGACACGACCGTACAAGCATGAACACAAGTCATGCTTGCATTTAATTTTGGGGGACCAAAGTCCCCTCAACAAATTAATTTTTTTTTTTTTGAGAGATTTTGAATTAAGGGACGAGATTTTGACAATCCCCAAAGTTTTTGGACCAATAATCTTATTCAAATTAAAGTACTAATTTGGATTTTTTAATTTATTTATAGAAATGAGGAAATGAAATCTTTAATACCTCAAAATTGAAGGAAAACATAGTAGCTGAAAATACAACTAAGGTAAACCTAAGAGGGGAGGGGTGAATTAGGTTTAAACAAACAAAACTCTTTTTGTGATTTGTGCGTAATTTTAAGTGTAAAGCAATAAAGAAAACAATTTAAAGAACACACAACAATTATAGTGGTTCAACTTTCCCTCCTTAAGGAAAGTATAATCCACTTCCAAGCTAAATGCTTGGTCCTAATCTCCCAAAAAGATTCTTAAAGGTGAATCTTAAACCATACAAGTTAACCCAAGGGATTACCTCTTAGTTTACTCAAACTATAGGTAATTCTTTAGTTAATCCCCTTGCTTAGACCCTTATCAACCTCTTGATAAGATCCAAGACTTCCCTCTAACCCTTTTACAAAGTAGGAAATTTGATGCTATGAAAATAGCTAACTATTACAATGAGGATTTTCTATTCTAGCCTAACTTTGAAATAAATTGCTAGAACTTTGAATTGATTTTTTAAGAGCTTTTCAACACTTGAGATTGAGCATAAAATAGATGGAGAGAGGTGTCTCGAGTGTCCTTGAAGTCGGGGTATTTATAGGAGAAGAGAGCCCTTGAAAAGGTTGGAAAAACGGGCAAAAATTGAGCCAACCCGAGGGCCCTGCGACAAGCCCCGCGACAGCCGCGGCTGTTGCAGGCCCTATCGCAGGGCCTAGCCTGCGCGCGCCACGCGTAGGCGAGGCGCGAGGCCTGCGACCATCGCAGCCCTTGTCAACCTTTGTCGGCCCTTGATTTGACATTTTTTCGTTTGTTTTCCGTTTCTTCGTTTTGGGTCCGTTTTCTTCACCGTTTTTTGCGTTAGTTCACCCGTAAACTCTTCTCTTCATTTTCTGACTTGAAAAAACCGTGGGTCCCACCTTGGGACGTGCTCGGGTTGTATTTTTCTTTTCTTCATTTGCTTGCAGTTTCTTCGTTTTAGCTCATTTTTTATTGCCCTTTTTTGCGTCGGTTCTTCCGTAAACATTTCTCTACATTTTCTCACTTAGAAAAAACCGTTAAATTAATTCGCATATTTGTTAACTAATCAATCAAAATAAGGATTAAGACCAACCGGGTCTAACACTAGCTGCTGTATTTTTGCGTGATTTACTATTGACAAATAAAATCAAACTTAATTTTAAAAAAATTGTATTTGATATAGTATTTAAATAATTATTAGTTGTGTTTGTTTTTTATTTTATTAAAAAATATATTTTATTAGAATTTGGTATGTGTTGTGTCCTAATTGATCTTTGGAAACCGTGGATTAGAGACAAACAACTCATGAGGTATAATTTTTAGTTCAAGTCCAATATATAAAAAAAAAAAATGTGTTTTGACTTTACGCGTATCTCTGTTTTGTGAAAAGCCTTTTAACTTTGTTCTGCTTCCATGTTCTAAAGCTTTTGGACTTTCTTGTGTTGTTTACATTGATTTGAAATAAATGTTTTTGTTCCTGTTGAGTATCTTTGTAAGTTGGATATTCTTATATCTTTACTGCTCTTTTACGCTACAAAAGTACAAATTATCGCACCTATCTAGTAGATGTTTAATTTAATTTATTTAGGAGTTGATCCGACACAAACCTTACACAAATGTAGTAGGTCGATCGGTACACGTCAAGTCTGAGGGCCCGTTTGATAAAAATTAATGTTTAGATATGAATGCTGAATGCTGAAACTATAATACTGAATTAATTAAGCACTTAACATCTTAATGCTGAAATATATTTTCTGAACCTCTGAATCATAATACTTAATCACTCGATTTTGTTTGATAAATATGTTGTTCTTAATGCCGTTGAACCAACTTTCTACGGCGGTTCAACCGTGAACCGCCGTAGAAAGTTGTTTCAACAGCGGTTCGCGGTTGAACCGCCGTTGAATGTTCTCGGTTTTCTTGAACTGGCATAGAAGAGGGGAAAAAATTGGAGCCAATTCCCGTGCGGGCATATTTTGATATTAAATTTTTTTTTTCCATTTTCAAAAACTAACCCCACAATTTTGTTAATATAATATTACATACCCAATTTACATTATATTTATTAATTATGTACACAAGCTCGACTTTTATGAACCATTTCATAAGTAAATTTCAAAATTTCCATTGAACCATTTGCATTTAAATTTCGCGTGCTATTACACAACAATTATAGATGAAAGATAAAAATTAATAAATTTCGTAAATTTACATGTAAGCGTCGATAAAGTAATAAGCTTCATTATCTTCCTTAAAATTTCTACTTTTTCGACTTGGGCGAACGAGATAAAATAATCAAATCCATAAATGCATTAGGTACGTAGTAATATAAAAATTAATGGTTAAGTGGCCAAAAAAAAAATTAAATACTTACTGGATTTCATTACCTTACATACACACACACATATATATATATATATATAAACACCTTCCTCTTTTCTCCTTTCCCCTCTTGTACGTACATCATCCAACTCTCTCCTCTCTGCTATCTCTTGTAAATTTTCACTACATATATAAAATGTTTTCATTTGAAGAATTGAAGACTTGAAGACAACTTTATAAGTAAGTCTTATATATGTATATACATATATATATATTTGCAATTACGATAATATTAATCAAATATGTATAGTGAAATATATTAAATTTAGTATGCTGCAAAATATAGCGTATTTTATTTACTTGCACCGGTTTATCATGATTAAATTGCATATACAATATTACAGGGAATGTTGGGAGAATCAGGGGAACTGTGGGGAAATTAGATATTATACCAAAACCGTAAACCCTAAACCCTAGGCCAACAAATTTGAATTTAGACCGTCACTTTATTCTACGGCGGTTCAAAAATAAACCGCCGTAGAAAAAACTTTCTACGGCGGTTCTTCATTGAACCGCGGTAGAAAATACTTTCTACGGCGGTTCAAAAATGAACCGCTGTAGAAAGCAACCTTTCTACGGCGGGTTCAAAATGAACCGCCGTTGAAAGTTGATTCTACGGCGGTTCTCGGTTGAACTGCCGTAGAAAAGTAGTTTCACTTGGAGCCAATTCCCGCGCACACATAAATTTTCTATTTTTATATCATTTTCTGAACCCTAAACCCTAAACCCTTCTCCCTATTAAGTTTTTTTTTCCCATTTTCATAAATTAACCCCAAAACTTTGTACATAATCCTTTTACATACCCAATTTACATTGTATTTATTAATTACAGAAGCTCGCCTTTTATTAAACATTTAATGAGTACATTTCAAATTTTCCCGTGCACCAATATTCCAACGAAAAATTTCATGTACTATTACACAATAATTTTAGGTATAAGTTAAAATTAGTAAATTTCGTAAAATTACATGTAAGCTGTGATAAAGTAATGAGCTTCATTATCAGACCTAAATTTTCCGCATTCTCGACTTGGGCGAACGGAAGAAAACAGTTTCAAATCGATAAATATATGCATTATGTACGTAGTATAAGAAAAATTAATGCTTAAGGGCCCAATTAAAAAAAAAGAAATACTTACTGGATTTCATGACCTTATATATATATATATATATATATATATATATATTTGGACTTACGGACGATAACAGTAATCAATTATGTATAGTGAAATACATTAAATTGAGTGTGTTGCAAAATATAATGTATTTTATTTACTTGCACCGGTTGATCGTTATGAAATTGAATATCCAATATTACAGGGGAATGCAGGGGAGAAGCAGGGGAAATGTTTAGGGACTATGCTTCATAAAATGAAATAAAAATAGAAATTTATGCGCGTGCGGGAATTGGCTGCAATTTCCACTTTTCTACGGCGGTTCATAAACAAACCGCCATAAAAAGATGACTTTCTATGGCGGTTCATAGTTGACCCGCCGTAGAAAGTTATCTTTCTACGGCGGTTGTTTTTGAACCGCCGTAGAAAAGTGGGAACAAATTCAACCAATTATTTTCCGCGCGCGCATAAATTTCTATTTTTATTTCATTTTATGAAGCATAGACCCTAAACATTTCTAGTTTTTTCATGTTCATAAATTAACCCCAAAACTTTGTACATATAATATTACATACCCAATTTACATTATATTTATTAATTATGTTATCAAGACTTGTATGAAAAATGCTTTACTAAATATATTTTCAATTTTCCCATGCAACATTCCACCGAACCATTCAGGTACTATTACACAATAATTTTAGGTAAACGCGCAAAATTCCGTTTATTTGTTCTTAAATAATTATCTCTATTTTAATAATTAAAGGCAAGCAATAATTACAATGATGTTAAGGTAAAATAAAAATAGGTTGCCACCGGTATGGAGCGCGCCTCAATATAAAATATATTGAATAATCTTCATAAAATAATAAAGCATTATTAATCGATAAACGAATAATTAATTCATTTAGCGGTCAATACCCAACCTCGCTAAATAAATATCTTTTTTTCGAGGCACAGACAAGTAATTTATGAAGAGTTAAATATAAAATCAAAACAAAAATCATTGTATAGCTTCCCCTGTAAATTTTACCAAAAGTACTACTCCTTGAAAAAAAAAATAAAAAATACATGAGACATTTTATTCATAAATGAAAAACAAGGAAAACATTTTGCTAGAAAATTCAACAAAGTCTCCCCTATAAATGTAACATACTCCCTGTCAAGGATATGCACATACTTAAATACTTCATTAAGATTCCAACTACTTCAAATAATACGGAATTCAGTTTCAAATCAATTCAGACAAAATCTCCCCTGCTTGTTTTTGACCAAAACACTTTGGCATCATAACATCAACACAGAAGCTTCACACAATTTCCAACAATAACATATTCATTTATAAACATTTCGCTATATGAAGTCCCTGGAAATTTTATCCCTTGCTTGCGCGGCTTCATCCAAGTTGTGACCTGTTTCAATCAGACAGTACGAAGGATAAAAATAAATGTTGTTATAAAATTATGTCCACCTCGTTTCATTAAAATCAAAGAAACATATACGATTACACACACACACACATACACACCCACAGGAAAAAAAATTTAATAAAAACAAACAATATACCTGAAAATGATTATTAACTTATTCTCTCTCTCTTATGGGACACTTGATCCTCGAACCATAATCCTTCGCTGTGGTCATCACGAAGTATGTATTTATCAAGTTCCCTATCTTCTTCATCTGCTCTCGATTCAGGTAACCCACTAGAGAAAGAGCCCGCCTCATAAAGCCCTTATTCTGTATCAATCCCTTCCACTCCGTGATGTTGTTTACCATGAAGAACAACAGACCAATGTTCGTCACAAGGATCGGTGATATAAAAAACTTGTTTCGCCTGTGATGCAAGTATAAATGGTTCCCCCTTGAAACCCTCTCGATTAAGGTCCACCAAGGTAAAACCCAATGGATCATCAGTTCGAACCCCATTATTCCATTATTGTTATCAACCCATTTGCAGCGAAATACAGCTACTTTGAAACAAACATAGTCAAGCTCCCAAACATCTTCGATCACCCCGTAATATGCCATGCTTGCATACAATGGATTTTTATCCTTCCTGCTAGAAACATGTAAAGCCTCCGAGATTAATGTAACACCACTGTTTTGTGCCGTACTCTTCTCATCTTGTCTCTTAGTAGCAAATGAATATCCATTTATGTCATAGCATGAAAATGCTCGTACCGCAGGGCTGGGCTTAAACGCCAACCATTTCAATGTCTCCGAAACGTCTTTGCCCATGACAGCATTACCAAACCAATAGACAAATGTCCGAATATGTTAATTGAGCACATGTTGATCCGTCCAAGCAGGATAAGACGTTCTTATTGAACGCATATGGTCTGTCACATAGGGCGCAACTTCTTCAGAATTGCGCAGTATGTAGAGATGCACATTCATCAATTCAACATTAGAAAGCGTAAGCATTTTTCCTCCCCTTGTGCCCATACCAGTAATCCTCCCATTGTGCCGATTCTTAGATATTCCAATTGATGCTGTATCGGCCAACTACTCAGTGCAAAACTCAATTACCTCCTCAGCTATATAACCTTCAACAATACTAGCATCAGGACGATAACGATTCTTAACATACCCCTTAAATACTTTCATATATCGCTCGAATGGGTACATCCATCGCAAACGAACAGGCCCGCAGATTTTTATCTCTCTAACCAAATGAATCACCAAATGCACTATAATATCAAAGAAGGCGGGTGGAAAATACATTTCTAATTGACAAAGGACAACAATTATTTCATCTTGTAACTGATCAAGTCTTTCCCGCATGATAACCTTGCTACATATAGCATTGAAAAAGAAACAAAGTCTTGGGAAGAAATCTGCGATGCCCAAGGTATACTGTCTTCCCCCCATGTGTAAGCTGACAAAAATCTGTACTCTGCTCACATATTGGGCATGCTTTATGCCCTTTAACAGAGTACCCAGACAAGTTTCCATATGCAGGAAAATCATTAATGGTACAGAACAACATGGCAAGTAATGTGAACATTTCTTCACAGTATGCATCAAACACAAGTGCGCCTTCATCCCATAACTTTTTCAAGTCTTCAATAAGAGGAGCAAGATACACATCGATGTCATTTCCTGGTTGCCGTGGGCCTGAAATCAATAGAGACATAAGTATGTATTTCCGCTTCATACACAAGTAAGGAGGCAAATTGTAAATAACCAACATCACCGGCCATGAGCTATGTGTGCTACTCAGACTGCCAAACGGGTTCATTCCATCAGTACACAAACCAAGCCTCAAATTTCTGGCTTCTCCCCCAAAAGAAGGATACATTGAATCAATTTTTTTCCACTGATCTGAGTTTGATGTATGCATTATCACCTTGTCATCATCACTGGGAATACACCGATCTGAATGCCACGTCATAAGTTTTGCATCTTTTGCATTAGTGAACAACCGTTTAAATCTCGGTATTATAGGAAGATACCACAGAACCTTAGCCGGCGACCCCTTCTTTTGCGCATCAGAACTGTCTTCAACCTAATCACACAGCTGCTTGTTTTTGTATCGTGAAGTTTTACACTTAGGACAAAGTAATAAATCATTATACTCATTCCTTTAGAGGACGCAATCGTTTTGGCAAGCGTGGATCTTCTTATACTCCATACCCATTGGACACAATTATTTTTTTGCCTCATAAATTCGATCTGGAAGTTCATTATCTTCTGGGAGCATATCTTTCAATACCCTCAATAAGGCTGTAAAACTAGTATCTGACCACCCATTTTCCGCTTTCAAATTAAACAACTTCAAAACACTAGACAAGCGTGTATATTTAGTGCAACCGTTGTATAGAGGCTTCTCATTGTCACCCAAAATGGAAGCAAGAACTTCCGGATTATCAGCAAAATCCTCGGCCACATCCTCAATCATGTCATCTAATCGATCTCTAGTAATCCCATCATCTCCTTTTGCATGAGATTTTCTTTGCTCAGGTAAACCATCAATACTTTCACCATGCCAAATCCACAATTTATAAGAAGGATCAAATCCATTCCGATATAAATGGAATCTTATTGTATCGGAGTTATCAAACCGCGCACCATTTTTACAAGCTTTACACGGACAATGGACGTACTTTGTATTCTTATAAGCCAATTCAATGAAATTATCAACTTCTTTCGCATCAAAATCGGAGGTCCGATCACCATACAACAAGACATTTCGATCCATGCGTAACTAACTCCTTCAAAATAATTAAAAAACCCAAATAATAATTCAACAAACAATGTAAAAAGTATCAAGTTGCATGCTTGTCTTAGCACATGTCATACTAATGTTACTCATATAATCAAAACTAATATAATACCTCAATGAAAAAAATAATGCATAACCAACCCATGCGCCAATATTCCAACGAAAAATTTCATGTACTATTACACAATAATTTTAGGTATAAGTTAAAATTAGTAAATTTCGTAAAATTACATGTAAGCTGTGATAAAGTAATGAGCTTCATTATCAGACCTAAATTTTCCGCATTCTCGACTTGGGCGAACGGAAGAAAACAGTTTCAAATCGATAAATATATGCATTATGTACGTAGTATAAGAAAAATTAATGCTTAAGGGCCCAATTAAAAAAAAAAGAAATACTTACTGGATTTCATGACCTTATATATATATATATATATATATATATTTGGACTTACGGACGATAACAGTAATCAATTATGTATAGTGAAATACATTAAATTGAGTGTGTTGCAAAATATAATGTATTTTATTTACTTGCACCGGTTGATCGTTATGAAATTGAATATCCAATATTACAGGGGAATGCAGGGGAGAAGCAGGGGAAATGTTTAGGGACTATGCTTCATAAAATGAAATAAAAATAGAAATTTATGCGCGTGCGGGAATTGGCTGCAATTTCCACTTTTCTACGGCGGTTCATAAACAAACCGCCATAAAAAGATGACTTTCTATGGCGGTTCATAGTTGACCCGCCGTAGAAAGTTATCTTTCTACGGCGGTTGTTTTTGAACCGCCGTAGAAAAGTGGGAACAAATTCAACCAATTATTTTCCGCGCGCGCATAAATTTCTATTTTTATTTCATTTTATGAAGCATAGACCCTAAACATTTCTAGTTTTTTCATGTTCATAAATTAACCCCAAAACTTGTACATATAATATTACATACCCAATTTACATTATATTTATTAATTATGTTATCAAGACTTGTATGAAAAATGCTTTACTAAATATATTTTCAATTTTCCCATGCAACATTCCACCGAACCATTCAGGTACTATTACACAATAATTTTAGGTAAACGCGCAAAATTCCGTTTATTTGTTCTTAAATAATTATCTCTATTTTAATAATTAAAGGCAAGCAATAATTACAATGATGTTAAGGTAAAATAAAAATAGGTTGCCACCGGTATGGAGCGCGCCTCAATATAAAATATATTGAATAATCTTCATAAAATAATAAAGCATTATTAATCGATAAACGAATAATTAATTCATTTAGCGGTCAATACCCAACCTCGCTAAATAAATATCTTTTTTTCGAGGCACAGACAAGTAATTTATGAAGAGTTAAATATAAAATCAAAACAAAAATCATTGTATAGCTTCCCCTGTAAATTTTACCAAAAGTACTACTCCTTGAAAAAAAAAATAAAAATACATGAGACATTTTATTCATAAATGAAAAACAAGGAAAACATTTTGCTAGAAAATTCAACAAAGTCTCCCCTATAAATGTAACATACTCCCTGTCAAGGATATGCACATACTTAAATACTTCATTAAGATTCCAACTACTTCAAATAATACGGAATTCAGTTTCAAATCAATTCAGACAAAATCTCCCCTGCTTGTTTTTGACCAAAACACTTTGGCATCATAACATCAACACAGAAGCTTCACACAATTTTCAACAATAACATATTCATTTATAAACATTTCGCTATATGAAGTCCCTGGAAATTTTATCCCTTGCTTGCGCGGCTTCATCCAAGTTGTGACCTGTTTCAATCAGACAGTACGAAGGATAAAAATAAATGTTGTTATAAAATTATGTCCACCTCGTTTCATTAAAATCAAAGAAACATATACGATTACACACACACACACATACACACCCACAGAAAAAAAATTTAATAAAAACAAACAATATACCTGAAAATGATTCTTAACTTATTCTCTTTCTCTTATGGGACACTTGATCCTCGAACCATAATCCTTCGCTGTGGTCATCACGAAGTATGTATTTATCAAGTTCCCTATCTTCTTCATCTGCTCTCGATTCAGGTAACCCACTAGAGAAAGAGCCCGCCTCATAAAGCCCTTATTCTGTATCAATCCCTTCCACTCCGTGATGTTGTTTACCATGAAGAACAACAGACCAATGTTCGTCACAAGGATCGGTGATATAAAAAACTTGTTTCGCCTGTGATGCAAGTATAAATGGTTCCCCCTTGAAACCCTCTCGATTAAGGTCCACCAAGGTAAAACCCAATGGATCATCAGTTCGAACCCCATTATTCCATTATTGTTATCAACCCATTTGCAGCGAAATACAGCTACTTTGAAACAAACATAGTCAAGCTCCCAAACATCTTCGATCACCCCGTAATATGCCATGCTTGCATACAATGGATTTTTATCCTTCCTGCTAGAAACATGTAAAGCCTCCGAGATTAATGTAACACCACTGTTTTGTGCCGTACTCTTCTCATCTTGTCTCTTAGTAGCAAATGAATATCCATTTATGTCATAGCATGAAAATGCTCGTACCGCAGGGCTGGGCTTAAACGCCAACCATTTCAATGTCTCCGAAACGTCTTTGCCCATGACAGCATTACCAAACCAATAGACAAATGTCCGAATATGTTAATTGAGCACATGTTGATCCGTCCAAGCAGGATAAGACGTTCTTATTGAACGCATATGGTCTGTCACATAGGGCGCAACTTCTTCAGAATTGCGCAGTATGTAGAGATGCACATTCATCAATTCAACATTAGAAAGCGTAAGCATTTTTCCTCCCCTTGTGCCCATACCAGTAATCCTCCCATTGTGCCGATTCTTAGATATTCCAATTGATGCTGTATCGGCCAACTACTCAGTGCAAAACTCAATTACCTCCTCAGCTATATAACCTTCAACAATACTAGCATCAGGACGATAACGATTCTTAACATACCCCTTAAATACTTTCATATATCGCTCGAATGGGTACATCCATCGCAAACGAACAGGCCCGCAGATTTTTATCTCTCTAACCAAATGAATCACCAAATGCACTATAATATCAAAGAAGGCGGGTGGAAAATACATTTCTAATTGACAAAGGACAACAATTATTTCATCTTGTAACTGATCAAGTCTTTCCCGCATGATAACCTTGCTACATATAGCATTGAAAAAGAAACAAAGTCTTGGGAAGAAATCTGCGATGCCCAAGGTATACTGTCTTCCCCCCATGTGTAAGCTGACAAAAATCTGTACTCTGCTCACATATTGGGCATGCTTTATGCCCTTTAACAGAGTACCCAGACAAGTTTCCATATGCAGGAAAATCATTAATGGTACAGAACAACATGGCAAGTAATGTGAACATTTCTTCACAGTATGCATCAAACACAAGTGCGCCTTCATCCCATAACTTTTTCAAGTCTTCAATAAGAGGAGCAAGATACACATCGATGTCATTTCCTGGTTGCCGTGGGCCTGAAATCAATAGAGACATAAGTATGTATTTCCGCTTCATACACAAGTAAGGAGGCAAATTGTAAATAACCAACATCACCGGCCATGAGCTATGTGTGCTACTCAGACTGCCAAACGGGTTCATTCCATCAGTACACAAACCAAGCCTCAAATTTCTGGCTTCTCCCCCAAAAGAAGGATACATTGAATCAATTTTTTTCCACTGATCTGAGTTTGATGTATGCATTATCACCTTGTCATCATCACTGGGAATACACCGATCTGAATGCCACGTCATAAGTTTTGCATCTTTTGCATTAGTGAACAACCGTTTAAATCTCGGTATTATAGGAAGATACCACAGAACCTTAGCCGGCGACCCCTTCTTTTGCGCATCAGAACTGTCTTCAACCTAATCACACAGCTGCTTGTTTTTGTATCGTGAAGTTTTACACTTAGGACAAAGTAATAAATCATTATACTCATTCCTTTAGAGGACGCAATCGTTTTGGCAAGCGTGGATCTTCTTATACTCCATACCCATTGGACACAATTATTTTTTTGCCTCATAAATTCGATCTGGAAGTTCATTATCTTCTGGGAGCATATCTTTCAATACCCTCAATAAGGCTGTAAAACTAGTATCTGACCACCCATTTTCCGCTTTCAAATTAAACAACTTCAAAACACTAGACAAGCGTGTATATTTAGTGCAACCGTTGTATAGAGGCTTCTCATTGTCACCCAAAATGGAAGCAAGAACTTCCGGATTATCAGCAAAATCCTCGGCCACATCCTCAATCATGTCATCTAATCGATCTCTAGTAATCCCATCATCTCCTTTTGCATGAGATTTTCTTTGCTCAGGTAAACCATCAATACTTTCACCATGCCAAATCCACAATTTATAAGAAGGATCAAATCCATTCCGATATAAATGGAATCTTATTGTATCTGAGTTATCAAACCGCGCACCATCTTTACAAGCTTTACACGGACAATGGACGTACTTTGTATTCTTATAAGCCAATTCAATGAAATTATCAACTTCTTTCGCATCAAAATCGGAGGTCCGATCACCATACAACAAGACATTTCGATCCATGCGTAACTAACTCCTTCAAAATAATTAAAAAACCCAAATAATAATTCAACAAACAATGTAAAAAGTAACAAGTTGCATGCTTGTCTTAGCACATGTCATACTAATGTTACTCATATAATCAAAACTAATATAATACCTCAATGAAAAAAATAATGCATAATCAACCCATGCGCATTAGACATAATCAAATGAAGAAGAACCCATAAATTTTTCATTTATGCATTTCGTCAAACACATGCAATGCATAAAAAATAATAGACACTCTAAGTAGTGCTAATTATATGAACATCCTCCATTAAAAATCAAAAACTATAAATCAAATCACATCACCAAGAAACTACATAGTATAACTAAATAGGGTTCCACAATACTAAGGTTCACCATATACATGGATTGCAACTTTAATTTTCAGCCCTCTATCATAAATAAAAATAAATTCTATATACACATATCTAAAGTACAAGCATAAGCAATTACTGAGAAATTTTAGAAGTTTCTAACCTTAAGGTGGTAAATTTTAGCTCCAAATGACAATTCTTTACATCAAACGTGCAAAACCGTAGTAGAAATTTGGAGAAGAACACTTTCGGTCGCGATATGGAGATACACGTTGTTATTTAGGGTTAATACGTCAATATAACGGCGGTTATAATCAAACCGCCGTAGAAAGGACCTTCTACGGTGGTTAATTGTTAAACCGCCGTACAAAGTGGGCTTTCTACGGCGGTTGGAAGGTAACCGCCCTAGAAAGTATGGACTTTCTACGGCGGTTTGCTTTAAACCTCCGTAGAAAGTCCACCTTCTACGGCGGTTAATTGTTAACCGCCGTAGAAAGTCCACTTTCTACGGTGGTTAACAATTAACCGCCGTAGAAGGTCTCTTTCTACGGCGGTTTATCCCAACCGCCATAGAAAGTCCCTTTCTACGGCGGTTTATTTTAAAACCGCCGTAGAAAGTCCGTATTTCTTTTACAACGGCGGTTTTCTATTTTCCGCCGTTAATCCGCAGCCGTTAAAGCTCTATTTTGTAGTAGTGATGGGAGTTACATTAATTTCCAAACTTTTGTGTGTATGCACTACAACAAAACGGGAGTTACATTAATTAGGGGGTTAGAAGTAATTAAACCAAAAATAATGAGAACGATTTAAGAGATTTGGAACTGTTTTGACAAAAATATCCTCAAACAATGGCTCATTTAGTCACTTAACGGAGCAACTTAATAGAGTGACAAAAAAAAAAAATACAAAAATGAAAGTATGGTGATTACAAAAATAATTTTAAAAATTTGGTAACTAAAACGTGAACTTTCGCAAAGTAAACTGAACAAAATTTCAATTCACCCTAATTGTTTTTTATTTATTTAAAGTTGTAACAAAATTGATAATACTAAAGGTGCACTTGGTTCATAAAGGGGAATGGAAATTGGAATGGAAATGATAGTAGTGAGGAATGATAGTAGAGGGAATCATTATAATTGTGTTGTTTGGTTTGTAATGAGAAATGACTATCATTACCATTGATGGTGTTTGGTTTACTAAAAAGAAATCATTTAGGATGAAATTTATTTTAACATTTTTTTGTATTAAACTTTTAATATATCATAAGTTATGTGTTTAAATGTATTATAATGATAGTTATTACTAATTACAATTTTAAAACACAAATATTGTATTTAAAAACCAATTTGTAGGGGAATGATTCCCATACCTCCCAAAATGAAGGGGAATGGAGAATTAACCAAAAGTTAGCAATGGTGGTGGGTCCCAAGAATTCATAATCCTTAACCAAACAACCTTTAATCATTCCCATTCCCCACCCCTCCCAAACAAGCACCCCCTAACTGTTGGGTGACCAAATAGTGAAACAAAAACAAATTAGGCAAATAGCCTTTTCATATAGAATTCGATCGGTTCCCACCTAAATAAAAGGATCAATATATGGAGAAATTCTCTTAAAGGACCTAGCAAGATTCAAATAAATAATACATAATTAAAAAGTATTGAAGTTGACGATCACATAGATGAAATTGATCATGGGATTGTTGAAAGCTCTGTTGAATTGGGGAAGATCAACTGCAGTGAAGTGGACTTCTTATTTGGTGGAGTGTCCGATCAGTTTAAAAATGTGACAGTGGAGCCTTGGATTTGCAAGGACATTGTTATATCTAAAAGCATTGATGAGATTTGCAATATCGATGGAAAACTTTGTTCTGAATATGAATGGGTAGATATCAATGATTTCTTTGACCAGACTGCGAAATTTGATAAGGCTTTTTCAGAATACAAGTTTGTATTCACATCTTATTTAAAGGTGATGTCTCGAGTTTGCGAGGATATTTTTGGGATTTGCAAGGTTGATTGCAAGGTTGATGAGAAGATGAACTCAAATGAAGAAGAATGGGTAGATATGAATAAATTCTTCGCTAAAGAGGGGTTTCCACAGAAGATTCATGGAACATACAAATGTGTCTCTACGATGAGTTTGAAAGTAGAGATGAAAAACTACTGCAAGTTGGTTTCGCATGTTGTCTACACTGCGAAAGAAATGACGATGGAGATTCAAGCTCGTTATAGCATTGGAGCTGTTTTGGTCCAAGTTTGGTTTAAGGGAGGCTATGTTGGAAAATAATAATTTAAACCAAACTTGTATTAATTAGGTAATTATAATTGTAGTAGGATTTGTTATTTGTCTATTTCCTATTTGGTTTAGTGTTTGTTTTGGGTATCCTATTTGTTGGAAAATAATAATTTAAACCAAACTTGTATTAATTAATTAGGTAATTATAATTATAGTAGGATTTGTTATTTGTCTATTTCCTATTTGGTTTAGTGCTCTGATACCACTTGTAGGATATAAAAATAAACAAACCCAGAATAAATCCTATCGATACGTCTAACGCCGGAAGCTTACTTTTACCCTTTCTCTCTCTCTCTCTCTCTATATATATATATATATCCTCCCTGTTTAAGCAGACTTCTTCCCCCTTCGTGTTCCATGAGTTTATTTTAGAAAAATAGCAAGTCCTTCGATTCAAGCAAAATTTTGAGTTTATGTCTGAGTTTATATTCCTTGAAGTGATATCGGTTCCTTAGCAAAAACAACCAATAAGAAGTGAGTTGGTTCATGTGAAGTGGGCCGTTTTAAATTTTTTATGATTGAAACTTTGAAAGCATCAATAAGAAGAAGGTTAGCACTCCACAATTGATTGAAAGTCTTGCTTCGAATTCAGTCACTTAGTTGACTGTTTAGAAAAAATAAAAATAAAAGGGCAAAGGTGCAAAATTGCCCCTAACGTTTTCTGTTAGGGGCAATTTTGCCACTAACGTTTATTTTGGAGCAAAATTGCCCCTAACGTTTTCTGTTAGGGGCAATTTTGCCACTAACGTTTATTTTGGGGCAAAATTGCCCCTAACGTTTTCTGTTAGGGGCAAATTTACCCTTTAAATTTTTTTCAAATTACATTTACCTCCTCCAAAGTTTGTTTAAATAACAAATAGATATTTTAAGTTTTAAAAAATAACATTTTAGTCCCTTAACCATCCAAACTTGGAGTAAAATATTTTTATCTAATAAGAAAATACATTTAATACGAATAATAATTAATTATTATTGTTTCAAATAAAAATATTCATAAATATCTAAACTTTTAAAAATATTAATTTAAAATGCATATATATTTTTAAAAAACTGAAAAAGTATTTTAAAAAAATAAAAAGAAAAAGAACACCCCAGGCCGTGGCCTGGGCATGTTTTTTCATTTTTGTTTTTTTTTTTGTTTTTAAATTTTTACTTATAAATACATTTTAAATTAGTTCTCTCTCTCCCACCCCCACCCCAATAGTATTTTAAGGATTTTTTTCCTTAATTTTTTTCTTCCCTTTATTATGGTTTTTTTTCCAGTTTTTTAAAATCCTAAATAAATAATATTCATTAATGTCTAAATTTAAAAAAAAAATACTAATTTAAAATGTATTTATAAGTAAAAAATTTAAAAACAAAGAAAAAAAATGAAAAAACATGCCCAGGCCACGGCCTGGGCTGTTCTTTTTCTTTTTCTTTTTTTTTTAATATTTTTTCAATTTTTTAAAAATATATATGCATTTTAAATTAATATTTTTAAAAGTTTAGATATTTATGAATATTTTTATTTGGAACAATAATAATTAATTATTATTCGTATTAAATGTATTTTCTTATTAGATAAAAATATTTTACTCCAAGTTTGGATGGTTAAGGGACTAAAATGTTATTTTTTAAAATTTAAAATATCTATTTGTTATTTAAACAAACTTTGGAGGAGGTAAATGTAATTTGAAAAAAATTTAAAGGGTAAATTTGCCCCTAACAGAAAACGTTAGGGGCAATTTTGCCCCAAAATAAACGTTAGTGGCAAAATTGCCCCTAACAGAAAACGTTAGGGGCAATTTTGCTCCAAAATAAACGTTAGTGGCAAAATTGCCCCTAACAGAAAACGTTAGGGGCAATTTTGCACCTTTGCCCAAAAATAAAAAGTAGTGTCGTGACCAATATTAGACACATGCCAGCTTTTTGGGTGGTTGTGAGCATATGCCAATTGTTAAGGGGATCAGAAAGGATTATCCGATTAAAGCAATCATTCAAGAATAAAATATTCATTTGGTTTCTCCAAACCTAAACGGTTGTGTTTTTTCTTTTTGTTTTTATTGAACGGCTACGGTAAGCCGAGGGTACTAAACCCTATTCCATTCATCTAATCCGTGGGATAACCTACACACAAAAAAAGATAGCATACTCACTACTACAAAACGGAGCTTTAACGACTGCGAATTAACAGCGGAAAATAGAAAACCGCAGTAATAAAAGGAATGCGGACTTTCTACGGCGGTCTAAAAATGAACCGCCGTAGAACAGGACTTTCTACGGCGGTTTAAAAATTAACCGCCGTAGAGTAAAGCTATGGCCTCTGCTTGTAAACTTGTGCAACACCCTAAGTAGATACTTGTAGCAAAAACTACCCTTCCCGTGTGGGTTCTCAGCACCACTCCTGCCCCTGCATGTCCTGGGTTGGCCCTCGATGAGCTGTCTACATTTAGTTTCAACTTGCCTTGCCGTGGCAATCGGCAAGCCACCATGATTGGAGACTTCCTACGGCGGTATGCCCACTTTTCCACCACTGACCCCAACAAGAAAGAGGACCCCCTTGGACTATTGGGGGGGGGGGGGGGGCAGATAGTGCAGGGGGAGTGGATCATTTAGGGTCGCAATTTTGTTCTGTGTCCGGGTTAGCGGGTTCAAATTAATCTAAATAGTTAACTTTATTCGTTTAATTATTCGTGTTATTCATGTCGGCCCATTTGACCCGTTGACATTTTTTTGTTGGTGTCGTGTTTTTATAGCGCAGTACAAATTAATCGTGTCGGGTTCGAGTCAACCTGTTTTAACCCTAATAGTATATGTTTAATTATTCTTGTCAACCTGTTTTAACCCGCAAACCCGCTAAAGGACAACCCTAACCCGTTATATATTGTGTCTGTGCATGTCATATTTTCGTGTCGTGTCAGAGATTGACAACTTACATTTCTACTTTTCGGCCCTGGAAAGGAAAGCATATGTGGCTAACCCGCATTTTACACGTGAGTCGTTACTGGCGAATACGGAAGTTTATAAAAGTTGAAAGACTATAGAAGTAAAAGAATCAAAGTCTATAGGGACAATTTAGAGACATAAATAAAAGTTTATGTACTATTTAGGGTTTATTTTTTGAGAAATGCTATACAACTCAACTAATCTCCTTAACTTTCTCATAGCAAGTGAGGTGTTATGCTTTCATTGGCTGAACTTTTATAAACAATTATTAATACTACACTATTGACCAATGAATGCATGACACATCACTTACTATAAGAAAGTTGAGGAAATTAGTTGAGTTATGTATCATTACTTCTTCTTTTTTTTTTTGTTTCCTTTGGCAACGGATGATACTTGTTAGGGAACAAACTCCAAAGAATTCAAAACAACCCCGGAAAATAATAATGATTTTTTTTTTGAGAAGATAATAACAAATATAATTGAAAGTGAGAAAATAGAAAATAATGACACAAATATTTATGTGGTTCAGTCAAATATTGATCAACATCGACATAATGGCCAAGTACAAATGATGAGAGCGTCAAATCACCACAAATACAAGAGAATGGAAACACTAAATGGATCTACAAATCCGCAGATAATATAATTTTGGACAAAATTCTCTCCACAAATCTCTCAACCAATGAAACTAATACGTATTATATACTGAACAAAAGAAACAAGAGAATGAAAAATTTCTCAAACTTCGCTGTCTCAGAAATAAGACATTTTGCCTTCTATTTATATATAACTTGAAGATGAGTATATGGCCAAAGAAGACAAATCTCGTACAAATTTTTTCTCCAAGCTTTTCTTGACTTTTGTGTGCAAATTTCCACTATTCAAAGAAACTTGCATGTCTACCAATTTAATTAATGGAACAAAGCATGCATTTTTTTTGGCAAAAATCTTTTTCGGGAAAAAGACACGACCGTACAAGCATGAACACAAGTCATGCTTGCATTTAATTTTGGGGGACCAAAGTCACCTCATCAAATTTTTTTTTTTTTTTTTTTTTGAAGAGATTTTGAATTAAGGGACGAGATTTTGACAATCCCCAAAGTTTTTGGACCAATAATCTTATTCAAATTAAAGTACTAATTTGGATTTTTTAATTTATTTATAGAAATGAGGAAATGAAATCTTTAATACCTCAAAATTGAAGGAAAACATAGTAGCTGAAAATACAACTAAGGTAAACCTAAGAGGGGAGGGGTGAATTAGGTTTAAACAAACAAAACTCTTTTTGTGATTTGTGCGTAATTTTAAGTGTAAAGCAATAAAGAAAATAATTTAAAGAACACACAACAATTATAGTGGTTCAACTTTCCCTCCTTAAGGAAAGTATAATCCACTTCCAAGCTAAATGCTTGGTCCTAATCTCCCAAAAAGATTCTTAAAGGTGAATCCTAAACCATACAAGTTAACCCAAGGGATTACCTCTTAGTTTACTCAAACTATAGGTAATTCTTTAGTTAATCCCCTTGCTTAGACCCTTATCAACCTCTTGATAAGATCCAAGACTTCCCTCTAACCCTTTTACAAAGTAGGAAATTTGATGCTATGAAAATAGCTAACTATTACAATGAGGATTTTCTATTCTAGCCTAACTTTGAAATAAATTGCTAGAACTTTGAATTGATTTTTTAAGAGCTTTTCAACACTTGAGATTGAGCATAAAATAGATGGAGAGATGTGTCTTGAGTGTCCTTAAAGTGGGGGTATTTATAGGAGAAGAGAGCCCTTGAAAAGGTTGGAAAAATGGGCAAAAATTGAACCAACCCGAGGGCCCTGCGACAAGCCCCGCGACAGCCGCGGCTGTTGCAGGCCCTATCGCAGGGCCTAGCCTGCGCGCGCCACGCGTAGGCAAGGCGCGAGGCCTGCGACCATCGCAGCCCTTGTCAACCTTTGTCGGCCCTTGATTTGACATTTTTTCGTTTGCTTTCCGTTTCTTCGTTTTGGCTCCGTTTTCTTCACCGTTTTTTGCGTTAGTTCACCCGTGAACTCTTCTCTTCATTTTCTGACTTGAAAAAACCGTGGGTCCCACCTTGGGACGTGCTCGGGTTGTATTTTTCTTCTTTCTTCATTTGCTTGCAGTTTCTTCGTTTTAGCTCATTTTTTATTGCCCTTTTTTGCGTCAGTTCTTCCGTAAACATTTCTCTACATTTTCTCACTTAGAAAAAACCGTTAAATTAATTCTCATATTTGTTAACTCATCAATCAAAATAAGGATTAAAACCAACCGGGTCTAACACTAGCTGCTGTATTTTTGCGTGATTTACTATTGACAAATAAAATCAAACTTAATTTTAAAAAAATTGTATTTGATATAGTATTTAAATAATTATTAGTTGTGTTTGTTTTTTATTTTATTAAAAAATATATTTTATTAGAATTTGGTATGTGTTGTGTCCTAATTGATCTTTGGAAACCGTGGATTAGAGACAAACAACTCATGAGGTATAATTTTTAGTTCAAGTCCAATATATATAAAAAAAAAAATGTGTTTTGACTTTACGCGTATCTCTGTTTTGTGAAAAGCCTTTTAACTTTGTTCTGCTTCCATGTTCTAAAGCTTTTGGACTTTCTTGTGTTGTTTACATTGATTTGAAATAAATGTTTTTGTTCCTGTTCAGTATCTTTGTAAGTTGGATATTCTTATATCTTTACTGCTCTTTTACGCTACAAAAGTACAAATTATCGCACCTATCTAGTAGATGTTTAATTTAATTTATTTAGGAGTTGATCCCACACGAACCTTACACAAATGTAGTAGGTCGATCGGTCCACGTCAAGTCTGAGGGCCCGTTTGATAAAAATTAATGTTTAGATATGAATACTTAATGCTGAAACTATAATGCTGAATTAATTAAGCACTTAACATCTTAATGCTGAAATATATTTTCTGAACCTCTGAATCATAATACTTAATCACTCGATTTTGTTTGATAAATATGTTGTTCTTAATGCCGTTGAACCAACTTTCTACGGCGGTTCAACCGTGAACCGCCGTAGAAAGTTGTTTCAACAGCGGTTCGCGGTTGAACCGCCGTTGAATGTTCTCGGTTTTCTTGAACTAGCATAGAAGAGGGGAAAAATTTGGAGCCAATTCCTGCGCGGGCATATTTTGATATTAAATTTTTTTTTTCCATTTTCAAAAACTAACCCCACAATTTTGTTAATATAATATTACATACCCAATTTACATTATATTTATTAATTATGTACACAAGCTCGACTTTTATGAACCATTTCATAAGTAAATTTCAAAATTTCCATTGAACCATTTGCATTTAAATTTCGCGTGCTATTACACAACAATTATAGGTGAAAGATAAAAATTAATAAATTTCGTAAATTTACATGTAAGCGTCGATAAAGTAATAAGCTTCATTATCTTCCTTAAAATTTCTACTTTTTCGACTTGGGCGAACGAGATAAAATAATCAAATCCATAAATGCATTAGGTACGTAGTAATATAAAAATTAATGGTTAAGTGGCCGAAAAAAAAATTAAATACTTACTGGATTTCGTTACCTTACATACACACATATATATATAAACACCTTCCTCTTTTCTCCTTTCCCCTCTTGTACGTACATCATCCAACTCTCTCCTCTCTGCTATCTCTTGTAAATTTTCACTACATATATAAAATGTTTTCATTTGAAGAATTGAAGACTTGAAGACAACTTTATAAGTAAGTCTTATATATGTATATACATATATATATATTTGCAATTACGATAATATTAATCAAATATGTATAGTGAAATATATTAAATTTAGTATGCTGCAAAATATAGCGTATTTTATTTACTTGCACCGGTTTATCATGATTAAATTGCATATACAATATTACAGGGAATGTTGGGAGAATCAGGGGAACTGTGGGGAAATTAGATATTATACCAAAACCGTAAACCCTAAAACCTAAACCCTAAACCCTAAACCCTAGGCCAACAAATTTGAATTTAGACCGTCGCTTTATTCTACGGCGGTTCAAAAATAAACCGCCGTAGAAAAAACTTTCTACGGCGGTTCTTCATTGAACCGCCGTAGAAAATACTTTCTACGGCGGTTCATTTTTGAACCGCCGTAGAAAGCAACCTTTCTACGGCGGGTTCAAAATGAACCGCCCTTGAAAGTTGATTCCGCCGTAGAAAAGTAGTTTCACTTGGAGCCAATTCCCGCGCACACATAAATTTTCTATTTTTATATAATTTTCTGAACCCTAAACCCTAAACCCTTCTCCCTATTAAGTTTTTTTCCCATTTTCATAAATTAACCCCAAAACTTTGTACATATAATATTACATACCCAATTTACATTGTATTTATTAATTACAGAAGCTCGCCTTTTATTAAACATTTAATAAGTACATTTCAAATTTTCCCGTGCACCAATATTCCACTGAAAAATTTCATGTACTAT
The DNA here is from genome assembly GCA_016801395.1 of Leptodermis oblonga. NCBI lineage: Eukaryota > Viridiplantae > Streptophyta > Magnoliopsida > Gentianales > Rubiaceae > Leptodermis > Leptodermis oblonga. Next base: position 10,946,659 of record CM028758.1, on the reverse strand, counting down.
TACACAATAATTTTATGTATAAGTTAAAATTAGTAAACTTCGTAAAATTACATGTAAGCTGTGATAAAGTAATGAGCTTCATTATCAGACCAAAATTTTCCGCATTCTCGACTTGGGCGAACGGAAGAAAACAGTTTCAAATCGATAAATATATGCATTATGTACGTAGTATAAGAAAAATTAATGCTTAAGGGCCCAATTAAAAAAAAAAGAAATACTTACTGGATTTCATGACCTTATATATATATATATATATTTGGACTTACGGACGATAACAGTAATCAATTATGTATAGTGAAATACATTAAATTGAGTGTGTTGCAAAATATAATGTATTTTATTTACTTGCACCAGTTGATCATTATGAAATTGCATATCAAATATTACAGGTGAATGCAGGGGAGAAGTAGGGGAAATGTTTAGGGACTATGCTTCATAAAATGAAATAAAAATAGAAATTTATGCGCGTGCGGCAATTGGCTGCAATTTCCACTTTTCTATGGCGGTTCATAAACAAACCGCCATAGAAAGATGACTTTCTACGGCGGTTCATAGTTGACCCGCCGTAGAAAGTGATCTTTCTACGGCGGTTGTTTTTGAACCGCCATAGAAAAGTGGGAACAAATTCAGCCAATTAATTCCCGCGCGCGCATAAATTTCTATTTTTATTTCATTTTATGAAGCATAGACCCTAAACATTTCTAGTTTTTTCATGTTCATAAATTAACCCCAAAACTTTGTACATATAATATTACATACCCAATTTACATTATATTTATTAATTATGTTATCAAGACTTGTATGAAAAATGGTTTACTAAATATATTTTCAATTTTCCCATGCAACATTCCACCGAACCATTCATGTACTATTACACAATAATTTTAGGTAACCGCGCAAAATTCAGTTTATTTGTTCTTAAATAATTATCTCTATTTTAATAATTAAAGGCAAGCAATAATTACAATGATGTTAAGGTAAAATAAAAATAGGTTGCCGCCGGTATGGAGCGCGCCTCAATATAAAATATATTGAATAATCTTCATAAAATAATAAAGCATTATTAATCGATAAACGAATAATTAATTCATTTAGCGGTCAATACCCAACCTCGCTAAATGAATATCTTTTTTCCGAGGCACAGACAAGTAATTTATGAAGAGTTAAATATAAAATCAAAGCAAAATTCATTGTATAGCTTCCCCTGTAAATTTTACCAAAAGTACTACTCCTTGAAAAAAAATAAAAAATACATGAGACATTTTATTCATAAATGAAAAACAAGGAAAACATTTTGCTAGAAAATTCAACAAAGTCTCCCCTATAAATTTAACATACTCCCTATCAAGGATATGCACATACTTAAATACTTCATTAAGATTCCAACTACTTCAAATAATACGGAATTCAGTTTCAAATCAATTCAGACAAAATCTCCCCTGCTTGTTTTTGACCAAAACACTTTGGCATCATAACATCAACACAGAAGCTTCACACAATTTCCAACAATAACACATTCATTTATAAACATTTCGCTATATGAAGTCCCTGGAAATTTTATCCCTTGCTTGCGCGGCTTCATCCAAGTTGTGACCTGTTTCAATCAGACAGTACGAAGGATAAAAATAAATGTTGTTATAAAATTATGTCCACCTCGTTTCAATAAAATCAAAGAAACATATACGATTACACACACACACACATACGCACCCACAGAAAAATTTTTAATAAAAACAAACAATATACCTGAAAATGATTCTTAACTTATTCTCTTTCTCTTATTGGACACTTGATCCTCGAACCATAATCCTTTGCTGTGGTCATCACGAAGTATGTATTTATCAAGTTCCCTATCTTCTTCATCTGCTCTCGATTCAGGTAACCCACTAGAGAAAGGACCCGACTCATAAAGCCCTTCTTCTGTATCAATCCCTTCCACTCCATGATGTTGTTTACCATGAAGAACAACAGACCATTGTTCGTCACAAGGATCGGTGATATAAAAAACTTGTTTCGCCTGCGATGCAAGTATAAATGGTTCCCCCTTGAAACCCTCTCGATTAAGGTCCACCAAGGTAAAACCCAATGGATCATCAGTTCGAACCCCATTATTCCATTATTGTTATCAACCCATTTGCAGCGAAATACAGCTACTTTGAAACAAACATAGTCAAGCTCCCAAACAACTTCGATCACCCCGTAATATGCCATGCTTGCATACAATGGATTTTTATCCTTCCTGCTAGAAACATGTAAAGCCTCCGAGATTAATGTAACACCACTGTTTTGTGCCGTACTCTTCTCATCTTGTCTCTTAGTAGCAAATGAATATCCATTTATATCATAGCATGAAAATGCTCGTACCGCAGGGCTGGGCTTAAACGCCAACCATTTCAATGTCTCCGAAACGTCTTTGCCCATGACAGCATTACCAAACCAATAGACAAATGTCCGAATATGTTAATTGAGCACATGTTGATCCGTCCAAGCAGGATAAGACGTTCTTATTGAACGAATATGGTCTGTCACATAGGGCGCAACTTCTTCAGAATTGCGCAGTATGTAGAGATGCACATTCATCAATTCAACATTAGAAGGCGTAAGCATTTTTCCTCCCCTTGTGCCCATACCTGTAATCCTTCCATCGTGCCGATTCTTAGATATTCCAATTGATGCTGTATCGGCCAAGTGCTCAGTGCAAAACTCAATTACCTCCTCAGCTATATAACCTTCAACAATACTAGCATCAGGACGATAACGATTCTTAACATACCCCTTAAATACTTTCATATATCGCTCGAATGGGTACATCCATCGCAAATGAACAGGCCCGCAGATTTTTATCTCTCTAACCAAATGAATCACCAAATACCCCATAATATCAAAGAAGGCTGGTGGAAAATACATTTCTAATTGACAAAGGACAACAATTATTTCATCTTGTAACTGATCAAGTCTTTCGCGCGCGATAACCTTGCTACATATAGCATTGAAAAAGAAACAAAGTCTTGGGAAGAAATCTGCGATGCCCAAGGTATACTGTCTTCCCCCCATGTGCAAGTTGACAAAAATCTGTACTCTGCTCACATATTGGGCATGCTTTATGCCCTTTAACAGAGTACCCAGACAAGTTTCCATATGCAGGAAAATCATTAATGGTACAGATCAACATGGCACGTAATGTGAACATTTCTTCACAGTATGCATCAAACACAAGTCTTCAATAAGAGGAGCAAGATACACATCGATGTCATTTCCTGGTTGCCGTGGGCCTAAAATCAATAGACACATAAGTATGTACTTGCGCTTCATACACAAGTAAGGCGGCAAATTGTAAATAACCAACATCACCGGCCATGAGCTATGTGTGCTACTCAGACTGCCAAACGGGTTCATTCCATCAGTACACAAACCAAGCCTCAAATTTCTGGCTTCTCCCCCAAAAGAAGGATACATTGAATCAATTTTTTTCCACTGATCTGAGTCTGATGTATGCATTATCACCTTGTCATCATCACTGGGAATACACTGATCTGAATACCACGTCATAAGTTTTGCATCTTTTGCATTAGCGAACAACCGTTTAAATCTCTGTATTATAGGAAGATACCACAGAACCTTAGCCGGCGACCCCTTCTTTTGCGCATCAGAACTGTCTTCAACCTCATCACACAGCTGCTTGTTTTTGTATCGTGAAATTTTACACTTAGGACAAAGCAATAAATCCTTATACTCATTCCTGTAGAAGACGCAATCGTTTGGGCAAGCGTGGATCTTCTTATACTCCATACCCATTGGACACAATTATTTTTTCGCCTCATAAATTCGATCTGGAAGTTCATTATCTTCTGGGAGCATATCTTTCAATACCCTCAATAGGCTGTAAAACTAGTATCTGACCACCCATTTTTTGCTTTCAAATTAAACAACTTCAAAACACTAGACATGGATTGCAACTTTAATTTTCAGCCCTTTACCATAAATAAAAATAAATTCTATATACACATATCTAAAGTACAAGCATAAGCAATTACTGAGAAATTTTAGAAGTTTCTAACCTTAAGGTAGTAAATTTTAGCTCCAAATGACAATTCTTTACATCAAACGTGCAAAACCGTAGTAGAAATTTGGAGAAGAACACTTTCGGCCGCGATATGGAGATACACGTTGTTATTTAGGGTTAATACGTCAATATAACGGCGGTTATAATCAAACCGCCGTAGAAAGGACCTTCTACGGCGGTTAATTGTTAAACCGCCGTAGAAAGTGGGCTTTCTACGGCGGTTGGAAGGTAACCGCCGTATAAAGTATGGACTTTCTACGGCGGTCTGCTTTAAACTTTCTACGTCGGTTAACAATTAACCGCCGTAGAAGGTCTCTTTCTACGGCGGTTTATCCCAACTGCCGTAGAAAGTCCATTTCTACGGCGGTTTATTTCAAAACCGCCGTAGAAAGTCCGTATTTCTTTTACAACGGCGGTTTTCTATTTTCCGCCGTTAATCCGCAGCCGTTAAAGCTCTATTTTGTAGTAGTGATGGGAGTTACATTAATTTGCAAACTTTTGTGTGTATGCACTACAACAAAACGGGAGTTACATTAATTAGGGGGTTAGAAGTAATTAAACCAAAAATAATGAGAACGATTTAAGAGATTTGGAACTGTTTTGACAAAAATATCCTCAAACAATGGCTTATTTAGTCACTTAACGGAGCAACTTAATAGAGTGACAAAAAAAAAATACAAAAATGAAAGTATGGTGATTACAAAAATAATTTTAAAAATTTGGTAACAAACGTGAACTTTCGCAAAGTAAACTGAACAAAATTTCAATTCACCCTAATTTTTTTTTATTTATTTAAAGTTGTAACATAATTGATAATACTAAAGGTGCACTTGGTTCATAAAGGGGAATGAGAATTGGAATGGAAATGATAGTAGTGGGGAATGATAGTAGAGGGAATCATTATAATTGTGTTGTTTGGTTTGTAATGGAAAATGACTATCATTACCATTGATGGTGTTTGGTTTACTAAAAAGAAATCATTTATGAAGAAATTTATTTTAACATTTTTTTGTATTAAACTTTATTATATCATAAGTTATGTTTTTAAATGTATTATAATGATAGTTATTACTAATTACAATTTTAAAACACAAATATTGTATTTAAAAACAAATTTGTTGGGGAATGATTCCCATACCTCCCAAAATGAAGGGGAATGGAGAATTAACCAAAAGTTAGCAATGGTGGTGGGTCCCAAGAATTCATAATCCTTAACCAAACAACCTTTAATCATTCCCATTCCCACCCCTCCCAAACAAGCACCCCCTAACTGTTGGGTGACCAAATAGTGAAACAAAAACAAATTAGGCAAATAGCCTTTTCATATAGAATTCGATCGGTTCCCACCTAAATAAAATGATCTATATATGGAGAAATTCTCTTAAAGGACCTAGCAAGATTCAAATAAATAATACATAATTAAAAAGTATTGAAGTTGATGATCACATAGATGAAATTGATCATGGGATTGTTGAAAGCTCTGTTGAATTGGGGAAGATCAACTGCAGTGAAGTGGACTTCTTATTTGGTGGAGTGTCCGATCAGGTTAAAAATGTGACAGTGGAGCCTTGGGTTTGCAAGGACATTGTTATATCTAAAAGCATTGATGAGATTAGCAATATCGATGGAAAACTTTGTTCTGAATATGAATGGGTAGATATCAATGAGTTCTTTGACCAGACTGAGAAATTTGATAAGGCTTTTTCAGAATACAAGTTTGTATTCACATCTTATTTAAAGGTGATGTCTCGAGTTTGCGAGGATATTTTTGGGATTTGCAAGGTTGATTGCAAGGTTGATGAGAAGATGAACTCAAATGAAGAAGAATGGGTAGATATGAATAAATTCTTCGCTATAGAGGGGTTTCCACAGAAGATCCATGGAACATACAAATGTGTCTCTACGATGAGTTTGAAAGTAGAGATGAAAAAGTACTGCAAGTTGGTTTCGCATGTTGTCTACACTGCGAAAGAAATGACGATGGAGATTCAAGCTCGTGATAGCATTGGAGCTGTTTTGGTCCAAGTTTGGTTTAAGGGAGGCTATGTTGGAAAATAATAATTTAAACCAAACTTGTATTAATTAGGTAATTATAATTGTAGTAGGATTTGTTATTTGTCTATTTCCTATTTGGTTTAGTGTTTGTTTTGGGTATCCTATTTGTTGGAAAATAATAATTTAAACCAAACTTGTATTAATTAATTAGGTAATTATAATTGTAGTAGGATTTGTTATTTGTCTATTTCCTATTTGGTTTAGTGCTCTGATACCACTTGTAGGATATAAAAATAAACAAACCCACAATAAATCCTATCGATACGTCTAACGCCGGAAGCTTACTTTTACCCTTTCTCTCTCTCTCTCTCTATATATATATATATATCCTCCCTGTTTAAGCAGACTTCTTCCCCCTTCGTGTTCCATGAGTTTATTTTAGAAAAATAGCAAGTCCTTCGATTCAAGCAAAATTTTGAGTTTATGTCTGAGTTTATATTCCTTGAAGTGATATCGGTTCCATAGCAAAAACAACCAATAAGAAGTGAGTTGGTTCATGTGAAGTGGGACGGTTTAAATTTTTTATGATTGAAACTTTGAAAGCATCAATAAGAAGAACGATTTGGCACTCCACAATTGATTGAAAGTCTTGCTTCGAATTTATGTCTACAATTGCTGAAAGCTACGTCTCTATTTCATTAGACGAGTCAACTTTGACATAGCACAAGTCAATACACGCCCAAAATCAAATAAAAATATCTCAATTTGAACATGTAGATTAAATTAATTTTAGAGTGAACTGTCCAAAATGTCACTTTACTTTCTTACCAGGTCCACTTTGATAACTAACTTTTTTATTTCTCATAAATGCCACCATATTTTTAAAAACGGGCCAAAATGCCATATTTGGTGTTTTGGCCGTTTGTCTTAACGGAATCTTACTTACATGCATTTCCCTGCAAAATATGCATGTGGGTAAGGTTCCGTTAAGACTTATGGTCAAGACCCCAAATATGACATTTTTGGCCCATTTTTAAAAGTATGGTGAAATTTGTGAGAAATAAAAAAAGTTTAATTACCAAAGCGGATAGGGTGGAAAGTAAAGTGATATTTTGAGCAGTTCACTTTTAATTTTATATCACTATCTTTTAATATTTAAATGTTGGGCATCACTACTACTGAGTACTGACCGAATAGTCAATTCCCCTTTGATATGGTTGAGAATTTACTTTTGTGTCCAGAGCCACAAATCCCCTCCCTATAAAAGGCCAGTTTGGATTATCATTTCCCCACAAATTAGAGCTAATTATAGAATTGGAGGAAGAGATCATAAATTAATGGCGTATTCAAACGTTAGAAATGGTGAGGATGAGGTTCTTGCAGCTCAAGCTCACGTCTGGAATCACTTATTCAACTTCATAAACTCAATGTCCCTCAAATGTGCTGTTGAGTTAGGCATTCCAGACATTATTCATAACCATGGTCAACCCATGACCCTTCTTCAGTTGACCCACGCCCTTCCCATAAACCATGCAAAATCCGAATCTGTGTATCGTCTCATGCGGATCCTAACCCACTCGGGTTTCTTCGTGAAGGAGAAGATCCATGAGGATTTCGAAGAGGGTTATTCTCTCACTCCTTCTTCTAAACTCCTCTTGAAAGACAACCCTTCGAGTGTGATGCCGTTTCTGTTAGCCATGCTGGATCCCATGTTGGTGAATCCATGGCAGAAGTTGAGCCAATGGTTTCAAAACAGTGATTTAAACCCGTTTTATACTTGTCACGGGGCTACATTGTGGGAACTTGCGGGGCGCGACCCGAAGCTGAACCAGTTCTTCAACGAAGGAATGGCGAGCGATGCCAAGCTGGTTAGTTCAGTGTTGATAAGAGATTGTAAAGATGTATTCTTGGGAATGAATACTTTGGTGGATGTTGGAGGTGGAACTGGTACTTTGGCTCATGCCTTGGCTAATGCTTTTCCACACTTGAAGTGCACTGTTCTTGATCTTCCTCATGTGGTTGATGGCTTGATAAGTAGTGAGAATCTGGCCTTTGTTGGAGGAGATATATTTGAAGCCATTCCTCCTGCTGATGCAGTTTTAATGAAGGTAATTAATTTAATTTATTTTCGGCTTTCTTTCCTATAATTAATTATAATTGGGAGTTCAGATCCTCTAAATGTTTTTTTATGCAATTGAAACAGTGGATTTTACACGATTGGAGGGACAAAGAATGCGTGCAAATACTTAAGAAATGTAAAGAGGCAATTCCCAACAAGGAAAAAGGAGGGAAGGTGATCATTCTTGATATGGTGGTGAAAGTAGATGAGCAGAAGGAAGACAACAACGTTAGAGAAACTGAGGAAACTGAAACTCAACTATTCTATGATATGCTGATGATGATTCTAACCACTGGAAAAGAAAGAAACGAGAAAGAATGGGAAAAACTCTTCTTTGAGGCTGGCTTCACTTCCTATACCATTACTCCCCTCCCTGGCTTGAGGGCTCTCATCCAACTTTATTACTAGTATCTAATTACTGTTTAATTTCCTTAATAATATATGGTGGATTCGAAGTGATGACGTTCAAAATGTTGTATTTTGTTTGGGCTGATTGTCTTATTATATCTTGTATGTACTGTTATATTGAATAATAGTTTTTTTTTTTCTTTATGTACTGAATATCTTATAACCTGAATATTTGCACTTGTGATTTTAATATACACGTGATATTTAAAAGATTAAAGTCTATACTTCAACACATAAAAATGACTGTACGCGTGTTTTGCCCTCCATAGTTCATTTGGCTGCATTGCCTTTTTAGTTATATAATTTGGGGTGAGATTAACCATTCAATCATTGAATTTAGCTTTGTATTAATGAATTATGCAATTGCATACTTAATTGTATAGACCAAATTCTATAGTTGAATGTTCCTCCAAAGAACTATAGTTTTACCCTATAATTTATTTTTTCTAGAATTTGGAGTTTGCTAGGTGTCACCTTTACATTTTTTCATTCCGAGTAAGAATTGATCCCACGAGTCACTCAGTGCTCAACAAAAACTATCCGCCGGCTAGCCTCAATTCCTGGTTCTGCCTCAATGTTGTCATAAAACATAAGCCTATAATATTATCCTCACGTGTCACTTAATAGTTCATATATTTTCCTGATACAAAGATATATATCTTTTTAAAATTTTGATCAAATTACTAATTGATCATTTACAATTATAAATATTCTCTTAGCTATTAAAAAAAAAAAATTCCAGTAACGAAGAGGCCTTTGAGGGTTGTATTTATTTTTCCTAACTCTGAAGACTAGGTTGATATTTTAATCAAATTAAGGATATCTATTTATAACTATTACAAACTTTATTATCTTTTTTTTTTTTTTTTTAGTAACGAAGAGGCCTTTGAAGTTGTAATTATTTTTCCTAACTCATAAAGACTGATTGATACTCCCTCCGTTCCATTAAAAGGGTCCAGTTTGAGAAATATTTTTTTGTTTTATTATAAGGGTCCAGTTTGAGTTTTTTTACATCTCTTATCTTTACTAATATAATTATGTGTGGTCTACAATTAATCTTTACTTTTTAAGTAAGGATATAAATGGAACAAATGGTGACAAATTAAGTATTTTAAGTATTGTACTTTAACATCCATAATAAGTTGTGCCTAAATAAAGATGGACCCTTCTAATGGAACGGAGGGAGTAATTTAATCAAATTAATGGGAGACTATAGGGAAAGAATCATTCAACCATTAAATTTAATCATGCAATTAAGATGATGTAATTTATGGTTATTAGAAACTTTATTATCGATTGATAATTGAACCAATCTTTAAGAAAATTAGCAAATCTCTAATTTGCCTTATTCAATGGTAGAGTCCTGATTGCATATGCATCATATATTGACTTTTGATGTGATGTTCATCATTTCCTCCTCAAATTATTCCACTTATAACTTTGTGTTTTATAAGGGATTCCGAAGCAATTCAGTCACTTAGTTGACTGTTTAGAAAAAATAAAAATAAAAAGTAGTGTCGTGACCAATATTATATATATATATAGAATCCTTGTTTTTAGTGTCAGTAAATAATTTGAGTTTGGAAGTATTGTTGGAGGAGTATGCTCTCAAGTCGAATTTTCTGTTTATATTTTGTTCCTTTCATTCATACTCATTTGTCGTTTAAATATAAATAAATAATAAAATAACATTATTTTACTTTCAACAAACAAGATAAGACAAGACAGAGGAAAATTTATAAAGATCCAGTGGAATATGACCTCATAGTTTAGATTAGACACATGCCACCTTTTTGGGTGGTTGTCAGCATATGCCAATTGTTAAGGACCTCATAGTTTAGATTAGACACATGCCAGCTTTTTGGGTGGTTGTCAGCATATGCCAATTGTTAAGGGGATCAGAAAGGATTATCCGATTAAAGCAATCATTCAAGAATAAAATATTCATTTGGTTTCTCCAAACCTAAACGGTTGCCTTTTTTATTTTTTTTTATTGAACGGCTACGGTAAGCCGAGGGTACTAAACCCTATTCCATTCATCTAATCCGTGGGATAACCTACACACAAAAAAAGATAGCATACTTCAGTCCCTTATATAAGCGAACTCTCTAGCATCTAAGAAATTAAACCCCTCACACCCCTTGGTAGAGTGCAGTGAACAAAGAATCTGGTAGTCTTGGTCCCGCTTACCACCCCTGCTAAAGAATTAGCTACCGCGTTTCCTTCTCGATATAAGTGGTGCAACTTTTCATATGCATGTCTCAGTTCCTCAATTCTTCTTGAAATGTAGAGGGCTTGCCACGGTCCCGATCCTCTCTCTGGTGATTGGAACAGGACCTGGGATTCCGATTGTACTTCTACCGGTCCCATTGCCATTTCCTTACAAGTGATTAGGCCATACAGTAAAGCTATGGCCTCTGCTTGTAAACTTGTGCAACACCCTAAGTAGATGCTTGTAGCAAAAACTACCCTTCCCGTGTGGGTTCTCAGCACCACTCCCACCCCTGCATGTCCTGGGTTGGCCCTCGATGAGCTGTCTACATTTAGTTTCAACTTGCCTTGCCGTGGCAATCTGCAAGCCACCATGATTGGAGACTTCCTACGGCGGTATGCCCACTTTTCCACCACTGACCCCAACAAGAAAGAGGACCCCCTTGGAGTATTGGGAGGGGGGAGGGGGGGCAGATAGTGCAGGGGGAGTGGATCATTTAGGGTCGCAATTTTGTTCTGTGTCCGGGTTAGTGGGTTCAAATTAATCTAAATAGTTAACTTTATTCCTTTAATTATTCGTGTTATTCATGTCCACCCATTTGACCCGTTGACATTTTTTGTTGGTGTCGTGTTTTTATAGCGTAGTACAAATTAATCGTGTCGGGTTCGAGTCAACCTGTTGTAACCCTAATATTATATGTTTAATTATTCGTGTCAACCTGTTTTAACCCGCAAACCCGCTAAAGGACAACCCTAACCCGTTATATAGTGTGTCTGTGCATGTCATATTTTCGTGTCGTGTCAGAGATTGACAACTTACATTTCTACTTTTCGGCCCTGGAAAGGAAAGCATATGTGGCTAACCCGCATTTTACACGTGAGTCGTTACTGGCGAATACGGAAGTTTATAAAAGTTGAAAGACTATAGAAGTAAAAGAATCAAAGTCTATAGGGACAATTTAGAGACATAAATAAAAGTTTATGTACTATTTAGGGTTTATTTTTTGAGAAATGCTATACAACTCAACTAATCTCCTTAACTTTCTCATAGCAAGTGAGGTGTTAGGCATTCATTGGCTGAACTTTTATAAAACAATTATTAATACTACACTATTGACCAATGAATGCATGACACATCACTTACTATAAGAAAGTTGAGGAAATTAGTTGAGTTATGTATCATTACTTCTTCTTTTTTTTTTTGTTTCCTTTGGCAACGGATGATACTTGTTAGGGAACAAACTCCAAAGAATTCAAAACAACCCCGGAAGATAATAATGATTTTTTTTTTGAGAAGATAATAACAAATATAATTAAAAGTGAGAAAATAGAAAATAATGACACAAATATTTATGTGGTTCAGTCAAATATTGATCAACATCGACTTAATGGCCAAGTACAAATGATGAGAGCGTCAAATCACCACAAATACAAGAGAATGGAAACACTAAATGGATCTACAAATCCGCAGATAATATAATCTTGGACAAAATTCTCTCCACAAATCTCTCAACCAATGAAACTAATACGTATTATATACTGAACAAAAGAAACAAGAGAATGAAAAATTTCTCAAACTTCGCTGTCTCAGAAATAAGACATTTTGCCTTCTATTTATATATAACTTGAAGATGAGTAAATGGCCAAAGAAGACAAATCTCGTACAAATTTTTTCTTCAAGCTTTTCTTGACTTTGTGTGCAAATTTCAACTTTTGAAAGAAACTTGCATGTCAACCAATTTAATTAATGGAACAAAGCATGCATTTTTTTTGGGCAAAAATCTTTTTCGGGAAAAAGACACGACCGTACAAGCATGAACACAAGTCATGCTTGCATTTAATTTTGGGGGACCAAAGTCCCCTCCACAAATTTTTTTTTTTTTTTTTGAGAGATTTTGAATTAAGGGACGAGATTTTGACAATCCCCAAAGTTTTTGGACCAATAATCTTATTCAAATTAAAGTACTAATTTGGATTTTTTAATTTATTTATAGAAATGAGGAAATGAAATCTTTAATACCTCAAAATTGAAGGAAAACATAGTAGCTGAAAATACAACTAAGGTAAACCTAAGAGGGGAGGGGTGAATTAGGTTTAAAAACAATTTTAAACAAACAAAACTCTTTTTGTGATTTGTGCGTAATTTTAAGTGTAAAGCAATAAAGAAAACAATTTAAAGAACACACAACAATTATAGTGGTTCAACTTTCCCTCCTTAAGGAAAGTATAATCCACTTCCAAGCTAAATGCTTGGTCCTAATCTCCCAAAAAGATTCTTAAAGGTGAATCTTAAACCATACAAGTTAACCCAAGAGATTACCTCTTAGTTTACTCAAACTATAGGTAATTCTTTAGTTAATCCCCTTGCTTAGACCCTTATCAACCTCTTGATAAGATCCAAGACTTCCCTCTAACCCTTTTACAAAGTAGGAAATTTGATGCTATGAAAATAGCTAACTATTCCAATGAGGATTTTCTATTCTAGCCTAACATTGAAATAAATTGCTAGAACTTTGAATTGATTTTTTAAGAGCTTTTCAACACTTGAGATTGAGCATAAAATAGATGGAGAGAGGTGTCTCGAGTGTCCTTGAAGTGGGGGTATTTATAGGAGAAGAGAGCCCTTGAAAAGGTTGGAAAAACGGGCAAAAATTGAGCCAACCCGAGGGCCCTGCGACAAGCCCCGCGACAGCCGCGGCTGTTGCAGGCCCTATCGCAGGGCCTAGCCTGCGCGCGAGGCCTGCGACCATCGCAGCCCTTGTCAACCTTTGTTCGTCACAAGGATCGGTGATATAAAAAACTTGTTTCGCCTGCGATGCAAGTATAAATGGTTCCCCCTTGAAACCCTCTCGATTAAGGTCCACCAAGGTAAAACCCAATGGATCATCAGTTCGAACCCCATTATTCCATTATTGTTATCAACCCATTTGCAGCGAAATACAGCTACTTTGAAACAAACATAGTCAAGCTCCCAAACAACTTCGATCACCCCGTAATATGCCATGCTTGCATACAATGGATTTTTATCCTTCCTGCTAGAAACATGTAAAGCCTCCGAGATTAATGTAACACCACTGTTTTGTGCCGTACTCTTCTCATCTTGTCTCTTAGTAGCAAATGAATATCCATTTATATCATAGCATGAAAATGCTCGTACCGCAGGGCTGGGCTTAAACGCCAACCATTTCAATGTCTCCGAAACGTCTTTGCCCATGACAGCATTACCAAACCAATAGACAAATGTCCGAATATGTTCATTGAGCACATGTTGATCCGTCCAAGCAGGATAAGACGTTCTTATTGAACGAATATGGTCTGTCACATAGGGCGCAACTTCTTCAGAATTGCGCAGTATGTAGAGATGCACATTCATCAATTCAACATTAGAAGGCGTAAGCATTTTCCTCCCCTTGTGCCCATACCTGTAATCCTTCCATCGTGCCGATTCTTAGATATTCCAATTGATGCTGTATCGGCCAAGTGCTCAGTGCAAAACTCAATTACCTCCTCAGCTATATAACCTTCAACAATACTAGCATCAGGACGATAACGATTCTTAACATACCCCTTAAATACTTTCATATATCGCTCGAATGGGTACATCCATCGCAAATGAACAGGCCCGCAGATTTTTATCTCTCTAACCAAATGAATCACCAAATGCCCCTTAATATCAAAGAAGGCTGGTGGAAAATACATTTCTAATTGACAAAGGACAACAATTATTTCATCTTGTAACTGATCAAGTCTTTCGCGCGCGATAACCTTGCTACATATAGCATTGAAAAAGAAACAAAGTCTTGGGAAGAAATCTGCGATGCCCAAGGTATACTGTCTTCCCCCCATGTGCAAGCTGACAAAAATCTGTACTCTGCTCACATATTGGGCATGCTTTATGCCCTTTAACAGAGTACCCAGACAAGTTTCCATATGCAGGAAAATCATTAATGGTACAGAACAACATGGCACGTAATGTGAACATTTCTTCACAGTATGCATCAAACACAAGTGCGCCTTCATCCCATAACTTTTTCAAGTCTTCAATAAGAGGAGCAAGATACACATCGATGCCATTTCCTGGTTGCCGTGGGCCTAAAATCAATAGACACATAAGTATGTACTTGCGCTTCATACACAAGTAAGGCGGCAAATTGTAAATAACCAACATCACCGGCCATGAGCTATGTGTGCTACTCAGACTGCCAAACGGGTTCATTCCATCAGTACACAAACCAAGCCTCAAATTTCTGGCTTCTCCCCCAAAAGAAGGATACATTGAATCAATTTTTTTCCACTGATCTGAGTCTGATGTATGCATTATCACCTTGTCATCATCACTGGGAATACACTGATCTGAATGCCACGTCATAAGTTTTGCATCTTTTGCATTAGCGAACAACCGTTTAAATCTCTGTATTATAGGAAGATACCACAGAACCTTAGCCGGCGACCCCTTCTTTTGCGCATCAGAACTGTCTTCAACCTCATCACACAGCTGCTTGTTTTTGTATCGTGAAATTTTACACTTAGGACAAAGCAATAAATCCTTATACTCATTCCTGTAGAGGACGCAATCGTTTGGGCAAGCGTGGATCTTCTTATACTCCATACCCATTGGACACAATTATTTTTTCGCCTCATAAATTCGATCTGGAAGTTCATTATCTTCTGGGAGCATATCTTTCAATACACTCAATAGGCTGTAAAACTAGTATCTGACCACCCATTTTTCGCTTTCAAATTAAACAACTTCAAAACACTAGACATGGATTGCAACTTTAATTTTCAGCCCTTTACCATAAATAAAAATAAATTCTATATACACATATCTAAAGTACAAGCATAAGCAATTACTGAGAAATTTTAGAAGTTTCTAACCTTAAGGTAGTAAATTTTAGCTCCAAATGACAATTCTTTACATCAAACGTGCAAAACCGTAGTAGAAATTTGGAGAAGAACACTTTCGGCCGCGATATGGAGATACACGTTGTTATTTAGGGTTAATACGTCAATATAACGGCGGTTATAATCAAACCGCCGTAGAAAGGACCTTCTACGGCGGTTAATTGTTAAACCGCCGTAGAAAGTGGGCTTTCTACAGCGGTTGGAAGGTAACCGCCGTATAAAGTATGGACTTTCTACGGCGGTCTGCTTTAAACTTTCTACGGCGGTTAACAATTAACCGCCGTAGAAGGTCTCTTTCTACGGCGGTTTATCCCAACTGCCGTAGAAAGTCCCTTTCTACGGCGGTTTATTTTAAAACCACCGTAGAAAGTCCGTATTTCTTTTACAACGGCGGTTTTCTATTTTCCGCTGTTAATCCGCAGCCGTTAAAGCTCTATTTTGTAGTAGTGATGGGAGTTACATTAATTTGCAAACTTTTGTGTGTATGCACTACAACAAAATGGGAGTTACATTAATTAGGGGGTTAGAAGTAATTAAACCAAAAATAATGAGAACGATTTAAGAGATTTGGAACTGTTTTGACAAAAATATCCTCAAACAATGGCTCATTTAGTCACTTAACGGAGCAACTTAATAGAGTGACAAAAAAAAATACAAAAATGAAAGTATGGTGATTACAAAAATAATTTTAAAAATTTGGTAACTAAAACGTGAACTTTCGCAAAGTAAACTGAACAAAATTTCAATTCACCCTAATTTTTTTTTTATTTATTTAAAGTTGTAACATAATTGATAATACTAAAGGTGCACTTGGTTCATAAAGGGGAATGGGAATTGGAATGGAAATGATAGTAGTGGGGAATGATAGTAGAGGGAATCATTATAATTGTGTTGTTTGGTTTGTAATAGGAAATGACTATCATTACCATTGATGGTGTTTGGTTTACTAAAAAGAAATCATTTAGGAAGAAATTTATTTTAACATTTTTTTGTATTAAACTTTTAATATATCATAAGTTATGTGTTTAAATGTATTATAATGATAGTTATTACTAATTACAATTTTAAAACACAAATATTGTATTTAAAAACAAATTTGTAGGGGAATGATTCCCATACCTCCCAAAATGAAGGGGAATGGAGAATTAACCAAAAGTTAGCAATGGTGGTGGGTCCCAAGAATTCATAATCCTTAACCAAACAACCTTTAATCATTCCCATTCCCCACCCCTCCCAAACAAGCACCCCCTAACTGTTGGGTGACCAAATAGTGAAACAAAATCAAATTAGGCAAATAGCCTTTTCATATAGAATTCGATCGGTTCCCACCTAAATAAAAGGATCTATATATGGAGAAATTCTCTTAAAGGACCTAGCAAGATTCAAATAAATAATACATAATTAAAAAGTATTGAAGTTGACGATCACATAGATGAAATTGATCATGGGATTGTTGAAAGCTCTGTTGAATTGGGGAAGATCAACTGCAGTGAAGTGGACTTCTTATTTGGTGGAGTGTCCGATCAGGTTAAAAATGTGACAGTGGAGCCTTGGGTTTGCAAGGACATTGTTATATCTAAAAGCATTGATAAGATTAGCAATATCGATGGAAAACTTTGTTCTGAATATGAATGGGTAGATATCAATGAGTTCTTTGACCAGACTGAGAAATTTGATAAGGCTTTTTCAGAATACAAGTTTGTATTCACATCTTATTTAAAGGTGATGTCTCGAGTTTGCGAGGATATTTTTGGGATTTGCAAGGTTGATTGCAAGGTTGAGAAGATGAACTCAAATGAAGAAGAATGGGTAGATATGAATAAATTCTTCACTAAAGAGGGGTTTCCACAGAAGATCCATGGAACATACAAATGTGTCTCTACGATGAGTTTGAAAGTAGATATGAAAAACTACTGCAAGTTGGTTTCGCATGTTGTCTACACTGCGAAAGAAATGACGATGGAGATTCAAGCTCGTGATAGCATTGGAGCTGTTTTGGTCCAAGTTTGGTTTAAGGGAGGCTATGTTGGAAAATAATAATTTAAACCAAACTTGTATTAATTAGGTAATTATAATTGTAGTAGGATTTGTTATTTGTCTATTTCCTATTTGGTTTAGTGTTTGTTTTGGGTATCCTATTTGTTGGAAAATAATAATTTAAACCAAACTTGTATTAATTAATTAGGTAATTATAATTGTAGTAGGATTTGTTATTTGTCTATTTCCTATTTGGTTTAGTGCTCTGATACCACTTGTAGGATATAAAAATATCTCAATTTGAACAAGTAAATTAAATTAATTTTAGAGTGAACTGTCCAAAATGTCACTTTACTTTCTTAACAGGTCCACTTTGATAACTAACTTTTTTATTTCTCATAAATGCCACCATATTTTTAAAAACGGGCCAAAATGTCATATTTGGTGTTTTGGCTGTTTGTCTTAACGGAATCTTACTTACATGCATTTCCCTGCAAAATATGCATGTGGGTAAGGTTCCGTTAAGACTTATGGTCAAGACCCCAAATATGACATTTTTGGCCCATTTTTAAAAGTATGGTGAAATTTGTGAGAAATAAAAAAAGTTTAATTACCAAAGCGGATAGGGTGGAAAGTAAAGTGATATTTTGAGCAGTTCACTCTTAATTTTATATCACTATCTTTTAATATTTAAATGTTGGGCATCACTACTACTGAGTACTGACCGAATAGTCAATTCCCCTTTGATATGGTTGAGAATTTACTTTTGTGTCCAGAGCCACAAATCCCCTCCTTATAAAAGGCCAGTTTGGATTATCATTTCCCCACAAATTAGAGCTAATTATAGAATTGGAGGAAGAGATCATAAATTAATGGCGTATTCAAACGTTAGAAATGGTGAGGATGAGGTTCTTGCAGCTCAAGCTCACGTCTGGAATCACTTATTCAACTTCATAAACTCAATGTCCCTCAAATGTGCTGTTGAGTTAGGCATTCCAGACATTATTCATAACCATGGTCAACCCATGACCCTTCTTAAGTTGACCCACGCCCTTCCCATAAACCATGCAAAATCCGAATTTGTGTATCGTCTCATGCGGATCCTAACCCACTCGGGTTTCTTCGTGAAGGAGAAGATCCATGAGGATTTCGAAGAGGGTTATTCTCTCACTCCTTCTTCTAAACTCCTCTTGAAAGACAACCCTTCGAGTGTGATGCCGTTTCTGTTAGCCATGCTGGATCCCATGTTGGTGAATCCATGGCAGAAGTTGAGCCAATGGTTTCAAAACAGTGATTTAAACCCGTTTTATACTTGTCACGGGGCTACATTCTGGGAGCTTGCTGGGCGCGACCCGAAGCTGAACCAGTTCTTCAACGAAGGAATGGCGAGCGATGCCAAGCTGGTTAGTTCAGTGTTGATAAGAGATTGTAAAGATGTATTCTTGGGGATGAATACTTTGGTGGATGTTGGAGGTGGAACTGGTACTTTGGCTCATGCCTTGGCTAATGCTTTTCCACACTTGAAGTGCACTGTTCTTGATCTTCCTCATGTGGTTGATGGCTTGAAAAGTAGTGAGAATCTGGCCTTTGTTGGAGGAGATATATTTGAAGCCATTCCTCCTGCTGATGCAGTTTTAATGAAGGTAATTAATTTAATTTATTTTCGGCTTTCTTTCCTATAATTAATTATAATTGGGAGTTCAGATCCTCTAAATGTTTTTTTATGCAATTGAAACAGTGGATTTTACACGATTGGAGGGACAAAGAATGCGTGCAAATACTTAAGAAATTTAAAGAGGCAATTCCCAACTAGGAAAAAGGAGGGAAGGTGATCATTCTTGATATGGTGGTGAAAGTAGATGAGCAGAAGGAAGACAACAACGTTAGAGAAACTGAGGAAACTGAAACTCAACTATTCTATGATATGCTGATGATGATTCTAGCCGCTGGAAAAAAAAGAAACGAGAAAGGGTCCAGTTTGAGAAATATTTTTTTGTTTTATTAGAAGGTCCAGTTTGAGTTTTTTTACATCTCTTATCTTTACTAATATAATTATGTGTGGTCTACAATTAATCTTTACTTTTTAAGTAAGGATATAAATGGAACAAATGGTGACAAATTAAGTATTTTAAGTATTGTACTTTAACATCCATAATAAGTTGTGCCTAAATAAAGATGGACCCTTCTAATGGAACAGATGGAGTAATTTAATCAAATTAATGGGAGACTATTGGGAAAGAATCATTCAACCATTAAATTTAATCATACAATTAAGATGATGTTATTTATGGTTATTAGAAACTTTATTATCGATTGATAATTGAACCAATCTTTAAGAAAATTAGCAAATCTCTAATTTGCCTTATTCAATGGTAGAGTCCTGATTGCATATGCATCATATATTGACTTTTGATGTAATGTTCATCATTTCCTCCACAAATTATTCCACTTATAACTTTGTGTTTTATAAGGGATTCCGAAGCAATTCAGTCACTTAGTTGACTGTTTAGAAAAAATAAAAATAAAAAGTAGTGTCGTGACCAATATTATATATATATATTGAATCCTTGTTTTTAGTGTCAGTAAATAATTTGAGTTTGGAAGTATTGTTGGAGGAGTATGCTCTCAAGTCGAATTTTCTGTTTATATTTTGTTCCTTTCATTCATACTCATTTGTCGTTTAAATATAAATGAATAATAAAATAACATTATTTTACTTTCAACAAACAAGATAAGACAAGACAGAGCAAAATTGATAGAAATCCCGTGGAATATGACCTCATAGTTTAGATTAGACACATGCCAGCTTTTTGGGTGGTTGTCAGCATATGCCAATTGTTAAGGGGCCGGAAGGATTATCCGATTAAAGCAATCATTCAAGAATAAAATATTCATTTGGTTTCTCCAAACCTAAACGGTTGTCTTTTTTCTTTTTTTTTTATTGAACGGCTACGGTAAGCCGAGGGTACTAAACCCTATTCCATTCATCCAATCAGTGGGATAACCTACACACAAAAAAAGATAGCATACTTCAGTCCCTTATATAAGCGAACTCTCTAGCATCTAAGAGAACTAAACCCCTCACACCCCTTGGTGGAGTGCAGTGAACAAAGAATTTGGTAGTCTTGGTCCCGCTTACCATCCCTGCAAAAGAATTAGCTACCGCATTTCCTTCTCGATATAAGTGGTGCAACTCTTCATATGCATGTCTCAGTTCCGCCATTCTTCTTGAAATGTAGAGGGCTTGCCACGGTCCTGATCCCCTCTCTAGTGATTGGAACAGGACCTGGGATTCCGATTCTACTTCTACCGGTCCCATTGCCATTTCCTTACAAGTGATTAGGCCATACAGTAAAGCTATGGCCTCTACTTGTAAACTTGTGCAACACCCTAAGTAGATATGCTTGCAGCAAAAACTACCCTTCCCGTGTGGGTTCTCAGCACCGCTCCTGCCCCTGCATGTCTTGGGTTGCCCACGATGAGCCGTCTACATTTAGTTTCAACTTGCCTTGCCGTGGCAATCTGCAAGCCACCATGATTGGAGACTTCCTACGGCGGTATGCCCACTTTTCCACCACTGACCCCAACAAGAAAGAGGACCCCCTGGAGTATTGGGGGGGGGGGGGGGGCAGATAGTGCAGAAGGAGTGGATCATTTAGGGTCGCAATTTTGTTCTGTGTCCGGGTTAGCGGGTTCAAATTAATCTAAATAGTTAACTTTATCCGTTTAATTATTCGTGTTATTCATGTCGGCCCATTTGACCCGTTGACATTTTTTGTTCGTGTCGTGTTTTTATAGCGTAGTACAAATTAATCGTGTCGGGTTCGAGTCAACCTGTTTTAACCCTAATATTATATGTTTAATTATTCATGTCAACCCGTTTTAACCCGAAAACCCGCTAAAGGACAACCCTAACCCGTTATATATTGTGTCTGTGCATGTCATATTTTCGTGTCGTGTCAGAGACTGACAACTTACATTTCTACTTTTTGGCCCTAGAAAGGAAAGCATATGTGGCTAACCCGCATTTTACACGTGAGCCGTTACTGGCGAATACGGAAGGTTATAAAAGTTGAAAGACTATAGAAGTAAAAGAATCAAGTCTATAGGGACAATTTAGAGACATAAATAAAAGTTTATGTACTATTTAGGGTTTATTTTTTGAGAAAAAATGTTATACAACTCAACTAATCTCCTTAAATTTCTCATAGCAAGTGAGGTGTCATGCATTCATTGGCTGCACTTTTGTAAAACAATTATTAATACTACACTATTGACCAATGAATGCATGACACATCACTTACTATAAGAAAGTTGAGGAGATTAGTTGAGTTATGAATCATTACTTCTCCTTTTTTTTTGTTTCCTTTGGCAACGGTTGATACATGTTAGGGAACAAACTCCAAAGAATTCAAAAAAAACCCTGGAAGATAATAACGATTTTTTTTTTTTTTGAGAAGATAATAACAAATATAATTAAAAGTGAGAAAATAGAAAATAATGACACAAATATTTATGTGGTTCAGTCAAATATTGGTTCAGTCAAATATTGATCAACATCGACATAATGGCCAAGTACAAATGATGAGAGCGTCAAATCACCACAAATACAAGAGAATGCAAACACTAAATGGATCTACAAATCCGCAGATAATATAATTTTGGACAAAATTCTCTCCACAAATCTCTCAACCAATGAAACTAATACGTATTATATACTGAACAAAAGAAAAAAGAGAATGAAAAATTTCTCAAACTTCGCTGTCTCAGAAATAAGACATTTTGCCTTCTATTTATATATAACTTGAAGATGAGTATATGGCCAAAGAAGACAAATCTCGTACAAATTTTTTCTCCAAGCTTTTCTTGACTTTGTGTGCAAATTTCCTCTATTCAAAGAAACTTGCATGTCAACCAATTTAATTAATGGAACAAAGCATGCATTTTTTTTGGGCAAAAATCTTTTTCGGGAAAAAGACACGACCGCACAAGCATGAACACAAGTCATGCTTGCATTTAATTTTGGGGGACCAAAGTCACCACAACAATTTTTTTTTTTTTTTTTTTTTGGAGAGATTTTGAATTAAGGGACAAGATTTTGACAATCCGCAAAGTTTTTGGACCAATAATCTTATTCAAATTAAAGTACTAATTTGGATTTTTTAATTTATTTATAGAAATGAGGAAATGAAATCTTTAATACCTCAAAATTGAAGGAAAACATACTAGCTGAAAATACAACTACGATAAACCTAAGAGGGGAGGGATGAATTAGGTTTAATAATAATTTTAAACAAATAAAATAATTTTTGTAATTTGTGTGTGATTTTAAGTGTAAAGCAATAAAGAAAAAAATTTAAAGAACACACAACAATTATAGTGGTTCAACTTTCCCTCCTTAAGGAAAGTATAATCCACTTCCAAGCTAAATGTTTGGTCCTAATCTCCCAATAAGATTCTTAAAGGTGAATGTTAAACCTTACAAGTTAACCCAAGGGATTACCTCCTAGTTTACTCAAGCTATAGGTAATCCTTTAGTTAATCCCCTTGCTTAGACCCTTATCAACCTCTTGATAAGATCCAAGACTTCCCTCTAACCCTTTTACAAAGTAGGAAATTTGATGCTATGAAAATAACTAACTATTACAATGAGAATTTTTTATTCTAGCCTAACTTGGAAATAAATTGCTAGAACTTTGAAATGATCTTTTGAGAGCTTTTCAACACTTGAGATTGAGCATAAAATAGATGGAGAGAGGTGTCTTGAGTGTTCTTGAAGTGGGGGTATTTATAGGAGAAGAGAACCCTTGAAAAGGTTGAAAAACGAGCAAAAACTGAGCCAACCCGAGGGCCCCGTGACAGCTGCGGCTGTTGCAGGCCCTATCGTAGGGCCTAGCCTGCGCGCGCCACGCGTAGGCGAGGCGCGAGGCCTGCGACCATCGCGGCCCTCGTCAACCTTTGTCGGCCCTTGATTTGACATTTTTTCGTTTGCTTTCCGTTTCTTCGTTTTAGCTCTGTTTTTTTCACCGTTTTTTGTGTTAGTTCACCCGTGAACTCTTCTCTTCATTTTCTGACTTGAAAAAACCGTGGGTCCCACCTTGGGACGTGCTCGGGTCGTATTTTTCTTCTTTCTTCATTTGCTTACCGTTTCTTCGTTTTAGCTCATTTGTCATTGCCCTTTTTTGCGTTGGTTCTTCCGTAAACATTTCTCTACATTTTCTCACTTAGAAAAGACCGTTAAATTAATTCTCATATTTGTTAACTCATCAATCAAAATAAGGATTAAGACCAACCGGGTCTAACACTAGCTGCTGTATTTTTGCGTGATTTACTATTGACAAATAAAATCAAACTTAATTTTAAAAAAATTGTATTTGATATAGTATTTAAATAATTATTAGTTGAGTTTGTTTTTTTATTTTATTAAAAAATATATTTTATTAGAATTTGGTATGTGTTGTGTCCTAATTGATCTTTGGAAACTGTGGATTAGAGACAAACAACTCATGAGGTATAATTTTTAGTTCAAGTCAATATATAAAAAAAAAAAATGTGTTTTGACTTTACGCGTATCTCTGTTTTGTGAAAAGCCTTTTAACTTTGTTCTGCTTCCATGTTCTAAAGCTTTTGGACTTTGCTGTGTTGTTTACATTGATTTGAAATAAATGTTTTTGTTCCTGTTGAGTATCTTTGTAAGTTGGATATTCTTATATCTTTACTGCTCTTTTACGCTACAAAAGTACAAATTATCGCACCTATCTAGTAGATGTTTAATTTAATTTATTTAGGAGTTGATCCGACACGAACCTTACACAAATGTAGTAGGTCGATCGGTACACGTCAAGTCTGAGGGCCCGTTTGATAAAAATTAATGTTTAGATGCTTAATGCTGAAACTATAATGCTGAAAGTCCGTATTTCTTTTACAGCGGCGGTTTTCTATTTTCCGCCGTTAATCCGCAGCCGTTAAAGCTCTATTTTGTAGTAGTGATGGGAGTTACATTAATTTGCAAACTTTTGTGTGTATGCACTACAACAAAACGGGAGTTACATTAATTAGGGGGTTAGAAGTAATTAAACCAAAAATAATGAGAACGATTTAAGAGATTTGGAACTGTTTTGACAAAAATATCCTCAAACAATGGCTCATTTAGTCACTTAACGGAGCAACTTAATAGAGTGACAAAAAAAAAATACAAAAATGAAAGTATGGTGATTACAAAAATAATTTTAAAAATTTGGTAACTAAAACGTGAACTTTCGCAAAGTAAACTGAACAAAATTTCAATTCACCCTAATTTTTTTTTATTTATTTAAAGTTGTAACATAATTGATAATACTAAAGGTGCACTTGGTTCATAAAGGGGAATGGGAATTGGAATGGAAATGATAGTAGTGGGGAATGATAGTAGAGGGAATCATTATAATTGTGTTGTTTGGTTTGTAATAGGAAATGACTATCATTACCATTGATGGTGTTTGGTTTACTAAAAAGAAATCATTTAGGATGAAATTTATTTTAACATTTTTTTGTATTAAACTTTTAATTTATCATAAGTTATGTGTTTAAATGTATTATAATGATAGTTATTACTAATTACAATTTTAAAACACAAATATTGTATTTAAAAACAAATTTGTAGGGGAATGATTCCCATACCTCCCAAAATGAAGGGGAATGGAGAATTAACCAAAAGTTAGCAATGGTGGTGAGTCCCAAGAATTCATAATCCTTAACCAAACAACCTTTAATCATTCCCATTCCCCACCCCTCCCAAACAAGCACCCCCTAACTGTTGGGTGACCAAATAGTGAAACAAAATCAAATTAGGCAAATAGCCTTTTCATATAGAATTCGATCGGTTCCCACCTAAATAAAAGGATCTATATATGGAGAAATTCTCTTAAAGGACCTAGCAAGATTCAAATAAATAATACATAATTAAAAAGTATTGAAGTTGACGATCACATGAATGAAATTGATCACATAGACGGTTTAAATTTTTTATGATTGAAACTTTGAAAGCATCAATAAGAAGAACGATTTGGCACTCCACAATTGATTGAAAGTCTTGCTTCGAATTTATGTCTACAATTGCTGAATGCTACGTCTCTCTTTCATTAGACGAGTCAACTTTGACATATCACAAGTCAATACACGCCCAAAATCAAATAAAAATATCTCAATTTGAACATGTAAATTAAATTAATTTTAGAGTGAACTGTCCAAAATGTCACTTTACTTTCTTACCAGGTCCACTTTGATAACTAACTTTTTTATTTCTCATAAATGCCACCATATTTTTAAAAACGGGCCAAAATGTCATATTTGGTGTTTTGGCCGTTTGTCTTAACGGAATCTTACTTACATGCATTTCCCTGCAAAATATGCATGTGGGTAAGGTTCCGTTAAGACTTATGGTCAAGACCCCAAATATGACATTTTTGGCCCATTTTTAAAAGTATGGTGAAATTTGTGAGAAATAAAAAAAGTTTAATTACCAAAGCGGATAGGGTGGAAAGTAAAGTGATATTTTGAGCAGTTCACTCTTAATTTTATATCACTATCTTTTAATATTTAAATGTTGGGCATCACTACTACTGAGTACTGACCGAATAGTCAATTCCCCTTTGATATGGTTGAGAATTTACTTTTGTGTCCAGAGCCACAAATCCCCTCCCTATAAAAGGCCAGTTTGGATTATCATTTCCCCACAAATTTGAGCAAATTATAGAATTGGAGGAAGAGATCATAAATTAATGGCGGATTCAAACGTTAGAAATGGTGAGGATGAGGTTCTTGCAGCTCAAGCTCACGTCTGGAATCACTTATTCAACTTCATAAACTCAATGTCCCTCAAATGTGCTGTTGAGTTAGGCATTCCAGACATTATTCATAACCATGGTCAACCCATGACCCTTCTTCAGTTGACCCACGCCCTTCCCATAAACCATGCAAAATCCGAATCTGTGTATCGTCTCATGCGGATCCTAACCCACTCGGGTTTCTTCGTGAAGGAGAAGATCCATGAGGATTTCGAAGAGGGTTATTCTCTCACTCCTTCTTCTAAACTCCTCTTGAAAGACAACCCTTCGAGTGTGATGCCGTTTCTGTTAGCCATGCTGGATCCCATGTTGGTGAATCCATGGCAGAAGTTGAGCCAATGGTTTCAAAACAGTGATTTAAACCCGTTTTATACTTGTCACGGGGCTACATTCTGGGAGCTTGCTGGGCGCGACCCGAAGCTGAACCAGTTCTTCAACGAAGGAATGGCGAGCGATGCCAAGCTGGTTAGTTCAGTGTTGATAAGAGATTGTAAAGATGTATTCTTGGGGATGAATACTTTGGTGGATGTTGGAGGTGGAACTGGTACTTTGGCTCATGCCTTGGCTAATGCTTTTC
The DNA here is from genome assembly GCA_016801395.1 of Leptodermis oblonga. Taxonomy (NCBI): domain Eukaryota; kingdom Viridiplantae; phylum Streptophyta; class Magnoliopsida; order Gentianales; family Rubiaceae; genus Leptodermis; species Leptodermis oblonga. Next base: position 10,919,579 of record CM028758.1, on the reverse strand, counting down.
CACACTTGAAGTGCACTGTTCTTGATCTTCCTCATGTGGTTGATGGCTTGAAAAGTAGTGAGAATCTGGCCTTTGTTGGAGGAGATATATTTGAAGCCATTCCTCCTGCTGATGCAGTTTTAATGAAGGTAATTAATTTAATTTATTTTCGGCTTTCTTTCCTATAATTAATTATAATTGGGAGTTCAGATCCTCTAAATGTTTTTTTATGCAATTGAAACAGTGGATTTTACACGATTGGAGGGACAAAGAATGCGTGCAAATACTTAAGAAATTTAAAGAGGCAATTCCCAACTAGGAAAAAGGAGGGAAGGTGATCATTCTTGATATGGTGGTGAAAGTAGATGAGCAGAAGGAAGACAACAACGTTAGAGAAACTGAGGAAACTGAAACTCAACTATTCTATGATATGCTGATGATGATTCTAGCCGCTGGAAAAGAAAGAAACGAGAAAGAATGGGAAAAACTCTTCTTTGAGGCTGGCTTCACTTCCTATACCATTACTCCCCTCCCTGGCTTGAGGGCTCTCATCCAACTTTATTACTAGTATCTAATTACTGTTTAATTTCCTTAATAATATATGGTGGATTCGAAGTGATGACGTTCAAAATGTTGTATTTTGTTTGGGCTGATTGTCTTATTATATCTTGTATGTACTGTTATATTGAATAATAGTTTTTTTTTTCTTTATGTACTGAATATCTTATAACCTGAATATTTGGACTTGTGATTTTAACATACACGTGATATTTAAAAGATTAAAGTCTATACTTCAACACATAAAAATGACTGTACGCGTGTTTTGCCCTCCATAGTTCATTTGGCTGCATTGCCTTTTTAGTTATATAATTTGGGGTAAGATTAACCATTCAATCATTGAATTTAGCTTTGTATTAATGAATTATGCAATTGCATACTTAATTGTATAGACCAAATTCTATAGTTGAATGTTCCTCCAAAGAACTATAGTTTTACCCTATAATTTATTTTTTCTAGAATTTGGAGTTTGCTAGGTGTCACCTTTACATTTTTTCATTCCGAGTAAGAATTGATCCCACGAGTCACTCAGTGCTCAACAAAAACTATCCGCCGGCTAGCCTCAATTCCTGGTTCTGCCTCAATGTTGTCATAAAACATAAGCCTATAATATTATCCTCACGTGTCACTTAATAGTTCATATATTTTCCTGATACAAAGATATATATCTTTTTAAAATTTTGATCAAATTACTAATTGATCATTTACAATTATAAATATTCTCTTAGCTATTAAAAAAAAAAATTCCAGTAACGAAGACGCCTTTGAGGGTTGTATTTATTTTTCCTAACTCTGAAGACTAGGTTGATAGTTTAATCAAATTAAGGAGATGTATTTATAACTATTACAAACTTTATTATTTTTTTTTTTTTTTTTTAGTAACGAAGAGGCCTTTGAAGTTGTAATTATTTTTCCTAACTCATAAAGACTGATTGGTACTCCCTCCGTTCCATTAAAAGGGTCCAGTTTGAGAAATATTTTTTTATTTTATTAGAAGGGTCCAGTTTGAGTTTTTTTACATCTCTTATCTTTACTAATATAATTATGTGTGGTCTACAATTAATCTTTACTTTTTAAGTAAGGATATAAATGGAACAAATGGTGACAAATTAAGTATTTTAAGTATTGTACTTTAACATCCATAATAAGTTGTGCCTAAATAAAGATGGACCCTTCTAATGGAACGGAGGGAGTAATTTAATCAAATTAATGGGAGACTATAGGGAAAGAATCATTCAACCATTAAATTTAATCATACAATTAAGATGATGTAATTTATGGTTATTAGAAACTTTATTATCGATTGATAATTGAACCAATCTTTAAGAAAATTAGCAAATCTATAATTTGCCTTATTCAATGGTAGAGTCCTGATTGCATATGCATCATATATTGACTTTTGATGTAATGTTCATCATTTCCTCCACAAATTATTCCACTTATAACTTTGTGTTTTATAAGGGATTCCGAAGCAATTCAGTCACTTAGTTGACTGTTTAGAAAAAATAAAAATAAAAAGTAGTGTCGTGACCAATATTATATATATATATATTGAATCCTTGTTTTTAGTGTCAGTAAATAATTTGAGTTTGGAAGTATTGTTGGAGGAGTATGCTCTCAAGTCGAATTTTCTGTTTATATTTTGTTCCTTTCATTCATACTCATTTGTCATTTAAATATAAATGAATAATAAAATAACATTATTTTACTTTCAACAAACAAGATAAGACAAGACAGAGTAAAATTGATAGAGATCCTGTGGAATATGACCTCATAGTTTAGATTAGACACATGCCAGCTTTTTGGGTGGTTGTCAGCATATGCCAATTGTTAAGGGGCCGGAAGGATTATCCGATTAAAGCAATCATTCAAGAATAAAATATTCATTTGGTTTCTCCAAACCTAAACGGTTGTCTTTTTTCTTTTTTTTTATTGAACGGCTACGGTAAGCCGAGGGTACTAAACCCTATTCCATTCATCCAATCAGTGGGATAACCTACACACAAAAAAAGATAGCATACTTCAGTCCCTTATATAAGTGAACTCTCTAGCATCTAAGAGAACTAAACCCCTCACACCCCTTGGTGGAGTGCAGTGAACAAAGAATTTGGTAGTCTTGGTCCCGCTTACCATCCCTGCTAAAGAATTAGCTACCGCATTTCCTTCTCGATATAAGTGGTGCAACTCTTCATATGCATGTCTCAGTTCCGCAATTCTTCTTGAAATGTAGAGGGCTTGCCACGGTCCTGATCCCCTCTCTGGTGATTGGAATAGGACCTGGGATTCCGATTCTACTTCTACGGTCCCATTGCCATTTCCTTACAAGTGATTAGGCCATACAGTAAAGCTATGGCCTCTGCTTGTAAACTTGTGCAACACCCTAAGTAGATGCTTGCAGCAAAAACTACCCTTCCCGTGTGGGTTCTCAGCACCGCTCCTGCCCCTGCATGTCTTGGGTTGCCCACGATGAGCCGTCTACATTTAGTTTCAACTTGCCTTGCCGTGGCAATCTGCAAGCCACCATGATTGGAGACTTCCTACGGCGGTATGCCCACTTTTCCACCACTGACCCCAACAAGAAAGAGGACCCCCTGGAGTATTGGGGGGAGGGGGGGGGGGGGGGCAGATAGTGCAGAAGGAGTGGATCATTTAGGGTCGCAATTTTGTTCTGTGTTCGGGTTAGCGGGTTCAAATTAATCTAAATAGTTAACTTTATTCATTTAATTATTCGTGTTATTCATGTCGGCCCATTTGACCAGTTGACATTTTTTGCTCGTGTCGTGTTTTTATAGCGTAGTACAAATTAATCGTGTCGGGTTCGAGTCAACCTGTTTTAACCCTAATATTATATGTTTAATTATTCATGTCAACCCGTTTTAACCCGCAAACCCGCTAAAGGACAACCCTAACCCGTTATATATTGTGTCTGTGCATGTCATATTTTCGTGTTGTCTCAGAGATTGACAACTTACATTTCTACTTTTTGGCCCTAGAAAGGAAAGCATATGTGGCTAACCCGCATTTTACACGTGAGCCGTTACTGGCGAATACGGAAGGTTATAAAAGTTGAAAGACTATAGAAGTAAAAGAATCAAAGTCTATAGGGACAATTTAGAGACATAAATAAAAGTTTATGTACTATTTAGGGTTTATTTTTTGAGAAAAAATGTTATACAACTCAACTAATCTCCTTAAATTTCTCATAGCAAGTGAGGTGTCATGCATTCCTTGGCTGCACTTTTGTAAAACAATTATTAATACTACACTATTGACCAATGAATGCATGACACATCACTTACTATAAGAAAGTTGAGGAGATTAGTTGAGTTATGAATCATTACTTCTCCTTTTTTTTTGTTTCCTTTGGCAACGGATGATACATGTTAGGGAACAAACTCCAAAGAATTCAAAAAAAAACCCTGGAAGATAATAACGATTTTTTTTTTTTTTGAGAAGATAATAACAAATATAATTAAAAGTGAGAAAATAGAAAATAATGACACAAATATTTATGTGGTTCAGTCAAATATTGATCAACATCGACATAATGGCCAAGTACAAATGATGAGAGCGTCAAATCACCACAAATACAAGAGAATGCAAACACTAAATGGATCTACAAATCCGCAGATAATATAATTTTGGACAAAATTCTCTCCACAAATCTCTCAACCAATGAAACTAATACGTATTATATACTGAACAAAAGAAACAAGAGAATGAAAAATTTCTCAAACTTCGCTGTCTCAGAAATAAGACATTTTGCCTTCTATTTATATATAACTTGAAGATGAGTACATGGCCAAAGAAGACAAATCTCGTACAAATTTTTTCTCCAAGCTTTTCTTGACTTTTGTGTGCAAATTTCCTCTATTCAAAGAAACTTGCATGTCTACCAATTTAATTAATGGAACAAAGCATGCATTTTTTTTGGGCAAAAATCTTTTTCGGGAAAAAGACACGACCGTACAAGCATGAACACAAGTCATGCTTGCATTTAATTTTGGGGGACCAAAGTCACCTCAACAAATTTTTTTTTTTTTTTTTGGAGAGATTTTGAATTAAGGGACGAGATTTTGACAATCCCCAAAGTTTTTGGACCAATAATCTTATTCAAATTAAAGTACTAATTTGGATTTTTTAATTTATTTATAGAAATGAGGAAATGAAATCTTTAATACCTCAAAATTGAAGGAAAACATACTAGCTGAAAATACAACTACGGTAAACCTAAGAGGGGAGGGGTGAATTAGGTTTAAAAATAATTTTAAACAAATAAAATAATTTTTGTGATTTGTGTGTGATTTTAAGTGTAAAGCAATAAAGAAAAAAATTTAAAGAACACACAACAATTATAGTGGTTCAACTTTCCCTCCTCAAGGAAAGTATAATCCACTTCCAAGCTAATTGTTTGGTCCTAATCTCCCAATAAGATTCTTAAAGGTGAATGTTAAACCTTACAAGTTAACCCAAGGGATTACCTCCTAGTTTACTCAAACTATAGGTAATCCTTTAGTTAATCCCCTTGCTTAGACCCTTATCAACCTCTTGATAAGATCCAAGACTTCCCTCTAACCCTTTTACAAAGTAGGAAATTTGATGCTATGAAAATAACTAACTATTACAATGAGGATGTTTTATTCTAGCCTAACTTGGAAATAAATTGCTAGAACTTTGAAATGATCTTTTGAGAGCTTTTCAACACTTGAGATTGAGCATAAAATAGATGGAGAGAGGTGTCTTGAGTGTTCTTGAAGTGGGGGTATTTATAGGAGAAGAGAGCCCTTGAAAAGGTTGAAAAACGGGCAAAAATTGAGGCAACCCGAGGGCCCTGAGACAGCTGCGGCTGTTGCAGGCCCTATCGTAGGGCCTAGCCTACGCGCGCCACGCGTAGGCGAGCGCGAGGCCTGCGACCATCGCGGCCCTCGTCAACCTTTGTCGGCCCTTGATTTGACATTTTTTCGTTTGCTTTCCGTTTCTTCGTTTTAGCTCTGTTTTTTTCACCGTTTTTTGTGTTAGTTCACCCGTGAACTCTTTTCTTCATTTTTTGACTTGAAAAAACCGTGGGTCCCACCTTGGGACGTGCTCGGGTCGTATTTTTCTTCTTTCTTCATTTGCTTGCCGTTTCTTCGTTTTAGCTCATTTGTCATTGCCCTTTTTTGCGTTGGTTCTTCCGTAAACATTTCTCTACATTTTCTCACTTAGAAAAGACCGTTAAATTAATTCTCATATTTGTTAACTCATCAATCAAAATAAGGATTAAGACCAACCGGGTCTAACACTAGCTGCTGTATTTTTGCGTGATTTACTATTGACAAATAAAATCAAACTTAATTTTAAAAAAATTGTATTTGATATAGTATTTAAATAATTATTAGTTGAGTTTGTTTTTTTATTTTATTACAAAATATATTTTATTAGAATTTGGTATATGTTGTGTCCTAATTGATCTTTGGAAACTGTGGATTAGAGACAAACAACTCATGAGGTATAATTTTTAGTTCAAGTCCAATATATAAAAAAAAAAAATGTGTTTTGACTTTACGTGTATCTCTGTTTTGTGAAAAGCCTTTTAACTTTGTTCTGCTTCCCTGTTCTAAAGCTTTTGGACTTTGTTGTGTTGTTCAGATTGATTTGAAATAAATGTTTTTGTTCCTGTTGAGTATCTTTGTAAGTTGGATATTCTTATATCTTTACTGCTCTTTTACGCTACAAAAGTACAAATTATCGCACCTATCTAGTAGATGTTTAATCCAGGGTAAGACTATAAAGGCGCTTAAATGCCCAAGTCTTACCCTTTTTGTTCGTCCAATTTGTTTGGATTTAGTAGGTTTTTGTGTAAATATAGTAGTCGGGGAGGGATGATTTTGTGAAGAAATGAATTTTTGTGAGAAGGGTTACCTAACTACCCTTTTGTTCATCCAATGTTTTTGGAATTTAGTAGGTTATTATGGAAATTGAATGGTGGGGAAGGGTCAATTTGGGAATGAAGGCCCTATCTACCCAATTTGAGAAGGAAGCTGCACGTGGGTGTGCCCTGTGTCGTCTGATACTTGGAGAGAGAGTGTTGAGATTTTTTTCACTCACATCCTCAGTCTGAGGACTCTAGGCAGAGGCAAAACGACGTAGTTTTGATCATTGTTGCCTTCCTGCAATTTTCGTTTCCTCCTCCTACGCCTTTTTTCCTCCCCTTCTGCGCTTTTCTTCTTTCTCCGGATTTCCTACGGAAGCTTGTGGTTCTTGCTTCTTCTGACTCCGAACAGGGAAATGGATTGACGTTTTTCTGTTTGGAGGGATGGGCAAGCACCTTTCTTTTCCTCTTCTTCTTCCCTTCCTTACTCATTCTTCATCTTCTCTGATTTTTTTTTTCTTCTCTTGGTGAATCTGTTTTTCTTGGCGTATATTCCATTGTTCCAATGTGTAAGCTTTAGTTTAATTTTGGCTTATTTTATTTATTGTTATGAATTCTATTGTTTTCATTTTTTCCCCCAGTGGAGATGGATTCTTGCTGGCTTAGGGTGGTTATAGTATTGTTTTGACTGTGTTTATGGTTGTTTTGTTTTATGTTGTTGCTAAAGGATCTCTTTTTTCTCAGTTTGGCTCCAGGTTTCGTTCTGCCGGCGTTAGGGTTCATTTGTTTTCTTTTATGTTGTTGCTGAAGGATGAGAGTCGAGAAGGCGTTAAAAATCATGGCTTTCTAAAGGTATTTTTCCACATTCTCTCTCCCTTCCATTATAAATTTATTTTTCCACATTCTTTTTTATGAGGTTGTTCTGTTGTTCATGATGCTTCTTATGTAAATGTAATATGTTATAGACTCTTGCCTTTTTTATTCTGTTCTTTAGCATTTTAGTACAAATTTATGTAATATTGTTTGTCCATTTTTATTGGAATTCTGCTTCAAGCATATATTTATTCCTTCCTATCCAATGACAGTTTCAAGATTTTTAGTTGAATCTAACTATTACTAAGAGGGAGGAACTTCAGCGCTTAAAGACTCAAATAGATGAACTAAGTTTGCAATATATCCGCACTTTGAATGAGCCTGAGCTGGCTGGAATACCTCTGGAGTTTTATTTTGTTTCATGTCCACATGCAATCCTCATATCTTATCATAATTTGATCTGTAATTTGTGTTTGAAGAATTAGTTATGGACTCCCTAACTTTTATTACTTTAATTCCTAGTTGTCACATAATTATATTCATGCTTATCGATATTTGATCTTACAAATCAAAAAGGTTCTTTCGTAGTTTTATTTTGAGAGTCAAAATTAATCCTTTCTACTAAATTGCACAATAACTTATAGCTTTATTTTCAACATTCTTAATTAGAATCAAGACTTAATGTTACCGAGCCTTCTCAATCTCAATCTCAGCAGCAACTAATTTCCACAAAATCTCTGTGCACAATTTGGATGAAGATGAAAAGGTTAAGTTCAAGATCACTCTGAAGAGCCATCATGTATCATCAATCTTAGAGAAAATGGTATATAAATTTTTATTTTCAGTCTTGTACATGTGGTACTGCAATACTTTTGCATGATTACATTTATACATTATCTTTTATTTTAGTAACTGAGCCACAAAGTGAATTATCGTTATATGAAAACCTTTACAAAATTGTATGCCAGAGAATTGTTCATAAAAGCAGCTTTTCACATTCAAAAGGATAGTGGAGGACATCATGAGAACCACCTTAGCATTTACAATATTGAGATCCATTGTCTGTTTCTTTTCTGCTTTTGTAGGTAGACTTGTAATTATGTAGTACTTTCCTATCTCATTTTCTAACTACAGTAATTTTTTTGTCATTGTCAGGTTCAATTAAGGCACAAACTTTAGCAGATTGCTTGGATATGGCAATTATGCAGATTAGGCTATTCACTATAGAATGGCAGCATCATCCTCAAAGGTATGTCTTGAGTTGTGTTCTTGATAGTTGATATGTGGCTTCTGTTGCCTTAGAAAATAGCTGAAGCATATAAGGAGCTATCTAGAGAAAGTTTATATATTCATTTATTTAGTTTTTCAATCTTTTACTTAGACACAAAGATTTATCGCTCCTTATTGTTAACTTCTTTATGTATTTGTCATTATTCTTTGAGGGGTTAATGGATTTTGATCACACATACAGAGAAGAATAGGTAGGGAATACGAGTCCTAGTTTTTAAATGTATTGTGGCTGATAAATTGCTATGGATATGGTATTATCTGATTCCTCTATAGATAAATTGAATGTAAGTTGAACGAAAATTTAACCTTGTTGAGTAATCTAATATCTCATATGTGATTCATGCATCTTTTTTTTCATGTCTATTGTGACTTCTTTCGGTTTACTCTGCATCATTCTTGTTGAAAGCTTCATTTTTCTTCAGATGTTTTATTTCTTGGAGGATATCTCTGGCAACTTAAGTGAACATGCTGCTAGGGAGCTTTCTATCTTAAGAGAATTGAAGGTTAGTTTCAAAGCTGGTACTTTTCTTTGGGCTTGTGTTAATTCAATGTTTTATTATGCAACTGTGTTCCAGCCACAGTAATTTGGGATTTCTTATTTTCAGAGGCAAGAAGGAGAATCAACCTTTGAAGTTACAGATTTCCCGTATTATGTAAAAAAGGCCAGAGATCAACATATTGATCTTGACTTTGGAGATGTTAAACAGTACTTTCCTATCAATTTAGTTTTCTCCGGGATCTTCAAGATATGCCAAAGATCTATCTGGTAATTATTGAATGTGATTTACTCTGGATGATAATTTTGAATGTTGATTATTTAATATAACAAGTTCTCTCTTTTTTTCTCCTAAAGGGTTAAGATTTGAGGTAGTCACGAACTACATAGATAGTGAATGATGTACCATATTATATTGGTTGGTCATTCTCCCTTTAAAATACCATCCCATATACAAAGATACTTTATTAGTGTTTGTGGGTTGCAGAAAAGGAGGGATTTTTAGCTCTGGAAAGGGTAAAAAGAAGAAGAAAGAAAGAGAGAAAATAAAAAGAAAAGTAAGAGAAGATTCATATTTTGGATTTGGAGTTTTACTGTTGTTGTATTTTAGTTGATGATCAAAACGGAAACAGTTGCCAACTCTCTTCTTTGATTTTTTTTTCTCCCAATCTTGGCTCTCCTCCCTTTCTTCTTCTTTCCTCCTTCTTCTTCTTCTTTTTATTCATTCATACTACAAAGTTCAAACACCCCCCCCCCCCCCCTTGCTTGCTACTTGATAATGTAGATGTGGGGCCTTAACTACAAACCCTAAACACAATTCCATCATTCCTCCATGGAAGAATCAGAATTTTGTTATTTTTTCCACTTCTCCCATGCTTGACCTTAGTGTTGTTGATACAAGCTTGAAGTTGGAATTCCAGCTAACCCATCAATCCTCAATCAGAGTTTTCACAAGGTAAAGGTTTGTTTTGTCTTCCCCCTCAAAATTTGCTTTGGTGGGCTGTTACTTTCTTGTGTGCATAGTTGCTTTCTTCCATTCTGATTTGTTTATGTAATAGATGTGATGAAGTAGAAGTGTAGCGAAGTAATAATAAGAGGGGTGCAGTGATCTTAAAGTGATAATTCAGGTAGCAATTGTGGAAAATTCTTGCCATATTCAGCTCTAGAGTTTTAACTTGGTAAAGGTCTAAGCTTTATTCCAGGTGGATATGCGTCCTAAATCACCGGAATTAAGTTGGTATTATGCAAATGTAGCCGGAGAATAGAAGGTTTTGCTGTCCGGTTGTTAATCACTATAATCTATTTAAAAAGAGAAAATAAGGATGTAATTTTGCTTTGTTCTCCTTTTAGTTGAACTTAATTAAGCACAAGTCACAGATAGGATCATGTGTAACTGTAGGTATAACTAGAAAGAGCAAATTCTTGCTGACATTATTTAAGCAACAAATTCCACTTCTTTAAATCTCTGCCTTCTTGAAGCATTTATGCTGTCTCCATTCCGTGATTATAGTTTGTTGTCATTTAGTTGGGATAGAAGATGTTGCTCTAGGGGAAATATTTGATATCTTAATCTGTGGAGAAGTAGTGCACCTGTGATTTGATGTTTATTAAATGTAATTTTTATTCTCTTCAAATTAAAAACAAGTGTCTACCCTGTTGCTAATTTTGTTCATGTCCTTAGTTTTGGTTTAGTTGGTATCCGAGGGTCCATTTTAACCTTTGTTTCTTGTGCTTTCTACTGTTTAGATCATTAAAGATTTTACCAATTGAAATGGAGAAAGACCACGCCTCAGAGCCAAAATATGAATGCGTTCTATTTGGTGAGTATTTCATCTATCTTCTTATCTCTTCAGGAAATTATATTAATGCTGTTGTAAGAAGGAAGTATTCTTAGCAATGTTTGTTTTGGAATTTTAGATGTGGACAATATACTTTATCCATTTAGTTCTGGGATATCCATAGAAGTAACAAAGAAACATCATTGGTAAGCTCAAGAATGATTTTTCTTTTTTTTTTTTTTTGGGGTTAATCATGGAGCTATAAGCATAAATTTCTTTCTTTTTTTCCTTTTTGAATCTTAATCAATAATTTAACAGTTGTATGATTGTTCTTCTCCAGAGTATTGAACAAATATTTTAAGAAGTTGTCTTTGAAAATTCAGTGGTGGCCTCTATACGATACCCTGATCAATACACACTGCAGGAGGTTGGTTTCTTTACACACACCTGACTTGTTAACTTTCATTTACAGTTTGCTTTACATGCTAATGAATTCTTTTATACGGTAATAATAAAATGATCAGGTTGGTTTGATGTGTTTTTTCTGGTTACAAAATGCTGCTTTATATGGCAAGTAATAGGGAGAACTGTAGAAAGTTACTTGTGAAATCTCTAAGACGTAAGTTGTGCCTTAAGGCGAGAAGTCGTGAGAGAACTGATTAGGATGCCTTGCACGTGTTTGATGTATATCACTAAAATAAACCTCTAATATTTGTGACTCAGTATTCGCCAACATGATAACTCAAGAATGATTTGCACATGTTCTGCATAAATGAATAAAGGTGAACCCGTAACAAAGGTGAGTAAGAATTTTTCAATGAGATGATTATATGATGAGCACAGATTACCATAAATCGTGTGCACACAATAGTGTTGACTGGACATTGGAGTTAGTCTGAACCCTAAACCCTATAGTGCACTTTATATTCCTTTTTCTACTACTTTGGCCTAATAAAACAAAACACGATAAAGAAAAATTTGACAGGAATTTTTATCTACAAACTCCTAATTTATCTCATAGATTTAGCAATAAATTTTACCAATTCATGCCAGTGCTCTGTAAATTAAGGATTGTCAGAAATAATCTAATTTCACGAGTTCAAGATCTTACGTTCAAGATATGCTATGCCATCTTATATTTCCGGCCGTTTCTATTTCTGCTTCAGTTTTCTTTGTTTTCACCTGTTCATTCTTTTTTTTTTTTTTCCTTTGCTTTTCTCTGCAGTCTATAGTATGGGTTATCACCAAGGTGATTTCTTTTTTTGCCATTCCCAATTGATTTTAGCTTATGTTGATTTACTGTTTTTATGTTGTTTATTGTTGATGTTTTATGAAGGTAGAGAAATCCCAGCAGAGGAGATAGAAAATACGATTTTCAAAGGTGTTTTTTGTTTTATTCCCTCCTAAATTAAAATACTTACATATATGGCATCTTTCCTTCACTGCGGTTTCTAGTTTTTTTGTTCTTGTGGTTGCCAGTCCCAACAGAGAAATTTGCAGGGCTTTAAAGAAGCCAAAGAAATGAAAAAAAAAAGGGCGTATATTCTATTGTTTCAATGGGTAAGCTTTAGTTTAATTTTGGCTTATTTTATTTGTTGTTTTGAATTCTATTGTTTTAATTTCTTCCCCAACCCCCCAACGGAGATGGGTTCTTGCTGGCTCAGGGGTGGTTACAGTATTATTTTGACTGTGTTCCTTCACTCATGTTTGCTTGTTTTTTTTTCTTTTTCATTTTTAGTTTTCGGTTTATTCCATTCAAATGGTTCCGGGTGCTACTTCAGAAATCAAAGGTCAACAATCATCAACCTTATACTATAATTTATTTCTCATTTTATCATGTTGTTGCTTGGACAAGATTGTTGAACTTTGGACCAAAAGGAAGTTCAGATGTGATTGTGGAAATTCAAAATTTTGAGAGGTATACTGTAAGCTTCTGCCCAACAAAGATGTGGAAAATTCAAATTCTTATAATCATAATTTCAAAGGTTTTTATTGAACATGCAATCGCCCCTTCCCTGATCCAGAGGCTGAAGAACAGGAAGAGATGATACAGTGCTGTATACGCGAGGACTGGTTCCATGAGGAGCATCTTGGTCTTGAATCTCCTGATGCGGTATGCATGCTATTTGTTTTTAATCTCTTTACGTGGATTTCTTGATTGCGTCAATGTATTCCCTTATGTATTCTTTATGGGTTACTTTGTTTCCCGCAAAACTTGTTTTTAACATATTGGAGAAAGTAGAAGCTTTTTGTTGTCCATGGATCAAGTTTTGTTGGCAGTTCTATAGTGAAAATGAACTGCAGTTTATAGCGTGCTTTGATGTTTGTACTAAACCTGGAGGAATGATGTTTTCTTGTAGATGAAATTCTTAGAAAATGCTTTCACCTTGTTTAACTCTATTTGTCCTGTGTGACCATACCTGGAGGGTTCTATTTTTGTGGTTGGGTCTTCTCAATCACGCCTTTGATACTGGTTGTGGTTCATTCTCATGATTGCTCAAGCTATGGCTTTCTCATGCCTTTAATGTTTATGCCTGGGCGGCCCCTCCCCTCATTTCTGTATGCTATGGAAAGTTCCAGGCAAAATTTTTTTGCTTGCTTTTCTATGATTAATATGGCTTGATGTATGTGCTTTTCTTGTCTATCTTCTTTTGGGAGTGAGTGCATGCCTACTTTCTTCCTTTCTGTTGATAAATCTTTGACCTTTTGTTTTCTGAGATATCTGCATTTCATCTTATGTGGATAAGAACCTCATGCACATAACAGCATTTAGTTTGATGCTGTGAATGAACTTTAGAGTTCTACTTTCACCAACTAACTAATTGATTTTTTGGTGTCAATCTCTCATATTCTTGCCTTTTAATGATAATGTAAACTGACTTCATTTTTGCATAGTTGATCGAAGGAACAATCTTTGGATAACTATCTGCCAAAAATATTCTTACTCATGGTCCTTTGATTCCGCTGTTTTGCTGCATCTGTATGCAGGTTCCAAGGGATGAAGAAGGGGTGCCCTTGTATGAAGACAATATGCCAGGCCTGCTCCAACATATGCGTCTTTTTGACTCTTTATCCTCAAACAATCAGGGAAACAACCAAGCAACAGAAAGAATCAAGTTCTTCAAAGGGAAAATAAGTAATTGAAAATGCTCCTTCACCTGTAGAGTCCTCTAAGAAGCAGCACAATGGATAAAGAAAACGATTAATTTGAGCACTTGAGCACAAAAGAGCCTTTCTGATTATTTTGAAAAGGTAGGTAAATAATTAGCCAACTGGATAGGCCTGCTCAATTGGGTCAGCTCAATTGGGTGTTTGCTTTTTGCAATAAAAAAACTCAACCTTCAATCAATCAAACCCGGCTGAAATGAATATTATATTTTGTTTTCTATGTATGTTTTATGATTTACTTCTTTTTTATAAGATAATTTCCCACAAAATTGATATTAAACGCAAGACTAAAAAGTTAATGAGTCGTTTGTGTTCTGGGCAAAAAAAAGACAAAAAAAAAAGAAGAAGAAAGAGACGCTTATTTTTATTTATGGAAGGAAGCCGACCTTCTCTATTGTGGTTTCTGTTCAAATCCGCAGAATGCTTATTTTTTTCCTTTTCTATTATAAGACCTATCTTCTGATTTTGGGAAAAAGGGCCTTATTTATCAAAGGTGATAATAATAATGTAGGGTAATATATATACATACACACACTATAATAAAGGAGCTTAATCTGCCAAGTCTTGCCTTTTGTTCGTCCATTTTGTTTGTACTTTAGTTGATATTTTTGTAAAATAAGCTGATTGGGATGGGATGATTTTCAGAAGCATGGAATTTTTCAGAACTCTCAAGAAATTAGGCAAAAGACCCTTTCTGATTATTTTGAGAAGGTAGCTAAATAATTAGCCAACTGGATAGGCCTTCTGCTCAATTGGGGGTTTACTTTTTGCAATAAAAAACTCAAGTACAACTTTGTTTTACCTTCAATCAATCAAACTTGCTGAAATGAATATTATCTTTTATTTTTTATGTATGTTTTATGATTTTCTTATTTCTTTTTTGTAAGATAACTTTCCAGAAAATTGATATTAAATGCAAGATTAAAAATTCAATGAGTGGTTTGTGTTCTTATCGGAAAAAAAAAAAAAAAAAAAGACAGTAAAAAAAGAAGAGAGAGACACCCTTATGCTAATTTATGGAAGGAAGGCCACCTTCTCTAAAAATTGTTGGGGCCATCTATTCAAATCCACAATATGTCTTTTTTTTTTCCTTTTCTATTATAAGGCCTATCTTCTGATTTTGGAAAGAAAGGGCCTTATTTAGTTTTAAAATTTCTCAAATTTTTTTAATCCTCGGGCCTTTCTTTTTTCATCTCAGCATAAGCTACTTTTTTTTTTTTTTTTTCCTTTTTTAGGTGAGGTCTATCTTCTGATTTTGGGAAGTAAGGGCATTATTTCATTTAGGGTCATTTATTGTTATTCAGTAAATTGACCCACTTCTATTTTTAATTGTTTATTTTAAAACGCATAACCAAAAAAAAAAAAAAAATTGTCACGTTCCCTCAAAACCTTTGATTTAGAATTTTTTTAAAAAAGGAAAATCAATACATCCTCTTCACCCTCATTACATTTATTGTTGATATTGTAAATAAACTTACATTTTTTGTACTTTTTCTTTCATATTTTAACATTTATTTCCTCTCACAAGTAATGGGTAAAATACTTTTTTTTTACAAAATAACAATAATTATTTTGTAAATCGCAACTATAAAGGTTCTTAAATACTCAAGTCTTACCCTTTTGTTTGTCCACTTTGTTTGGATTTTAGTAGGTTTATTTGTAAATATATTGATTGGAGAGGGATAATTTTGGGAAGAATGAAATTTTTTTGAGATGGGTTACCCGACTATCCTTTTGGTTCGTCCAATGTTTTTGAACTTTAGAGGGTTATTATGTAAATTGAATAATGGAGAAGGGTCAATTTGGGAAGGAAGGGGGCTATCTACCGATTTTCAGAAGGAAGGCACACATGGGGTGGGGTCTGTGTTGCTCACTTGGAGGATAATTGGGAGTAATTAATTTGGATTTTTTTTTATATATATAAACTTAAAATTGGAGAGAGATTGTCGAAATTGTTTTGCTCACAACACCAGTAGTCGGCTCTGTTCTTTTTTGACTTGTGTTAGGGAAATTTTGGTTAAGAATTTCAAACTTTTTAGAGGGTTTTTTTTTGAGAAATTGTGTAGGTGAGAGATTAAAAAGTATAATAATTGTGTTATTTTTTGAATTTATGTGAGTAGCTATTTAAAAGGAATTTTTTAATTTTAATTTTTAATTCTTTAAAAAATAAAGTTATTTCTTTGTGTAAAGTTTTGAGGAAAAAAAAATGATGATTCTTGTAAAATAGTCAGAAAAGAATAGAGCCTAAGTCTAAGGACTCTAACCAGAGACAAAACGACATCGTTTTGCTCATTTCTACCTTTCTGCAATTTTCATTTCTTTTCTTCGTTTCAGAACTCTCAAGAAATTAGGCAAATGACCCTTTCTAATTATTTTGAGAAGGTAGCTAAATAATTAGCCAACTGGATAGGCCTTCTGCTCAATTGGGGGTTTGCTTTTTGCAATAAAAAACTCAAGTACAACTTTGTTTTACCTTCAATCAATCAAACTTGCTGAAATGAATATTATCTTTTATTTTTTATGTATGTTTTATGATTTTCTTATTTCTTTTTTATAAGATAACTTTCCAGAAAATTGATATTAAATGCAAGATTAAAAATTCAATGAGTTGTTTGTGTTCTTATCGAAAAAAAAAAAAAGACAGCAAAAAAAGAAGAGAGAGACACCCTTATGCTAATTTATGGAAGGAAGCCCACCTTCTCTAAAAATTGTTGGGGCCATCTATTCAAATCCACAATATGTCTTTTTTTTTTCCTTTCCTATTATAAGGCCTATCTTCTGATTTTGGGAAGAAAGGGCCTTATTTAGTTTTAAAATTTCTCAAATTTTTTTAATCCTCGGGCCTCTCTTTTTTTCATCTCAGCATAAGCTACTTTTTTTTTTTTTTTTGTTCGGTGAATAAAGAATGTCTTCCAAATCGGCACAATCCTTTTTTTTTTTTCCTTCCCTTTTTTATGTCAGGTCTATCTTCTGATTTTGGGAAGTAAGGCATTATTTCATTTAAGGACATTTATTGTTATTCAGTAAATTGACCCACTTCTATTTTTACTTGTTTATTTTAAAAAGCATAACCGAAAAAAAAAAAATGTCACATGCCCTCAAAACCTTTGATTTAGAATTTTTTAAAAAAGGAAAATCAGTACATCCTCTTCACCCTCATTACATTTATTCTCCATATTGTAAATAAACTTACAGTTTTTGTACTTTTTCTTTCATATTTTGACATTTATTTCCTCTCACAAGTAATGGGTAAAATACTTTATTTTTACAAAATTACAATAATTATTGTGTAAATCGCAAAAAACTAAAAATATTAAAAATCTCAAAATAGTCACGCTTATTATTCATACAAAATCATCAACTTTTCTTACAAAAAAAAAATTGCACCCTTCTTTATATATTAATAAATACAAAACACTTTAAATTTTCAATAATTATTAGTTCACCCAAATAGTTATAACTCTTTCCAAATACTACAAAATACCAATAACTTCATAGCTCAAACCGTTCATAGCTCAACCGGTATGAGAAACTAAAAAAATGTCAAAATTTAAAACAAAAGGGATCAAATATATGAGTTTGCATACAAAAACACCAAAACTCTAACCAGAGTAACAAAGAAAAACGTAAAGTGAGATTTTCCTATAAATAAATAAAACAAATCAGTACATTTTAACATTTAATTCCAATTTCTATTTATTCAAGCATCACACAAATTTCATCTAATTTACATTACAAATTGTAATACTATTTTATGTAGTTTTTTTTTCGCAAATACCTTAACAATTTTCTCACTAAATTTTTATTTATGTATATATGATATTTTCATAACAATAATTTTTAACATAAGGCATTCTTCCCATCAATTTATTGGCAAGAACTTCCCCTCATCCAAATCACTACCACAGTAACAAAGTTTTATTTCACATACACCTGTATCTTATGGTTTAAAAATTAAATACATTCTCACATTATTTTGAATCACAATTTCAATTTATTCAACTACCAACTCACTCCATTTCATTTCCATTGGCCTTTTTAGCAAATATATTTCATTAATAAAAATTTCATACCATCAAACAGGTAACTATCTACAGTTACTGTGTAAATGTGTAATTACTCTGAATAACAACTTTTCAAAGTTGAAAAAAAATATATATTAACCACATCCACGGCGCGTTAGCGCCGTGGCAATCCCCCCTAGTTTAATTTATTTAGGAGTTGATCCGACACGAACCTTACACAAATGTAGTAGATCGATTGGTACACGTCAAGTCTGAGGGCCCGTTTGATAAAAATTAATGTTTAGATCTGAATGCTTAATGCTAAAACTATAATGCTGAATTAATTAAGCACTTAACATCTTAATGCTGAAATATATTTTCTGAACCTCTGAATCATAATACTTAATCACTCAATTTTGTTTGATAAATATGTTGTTCTTAATGCTGAAATCTTAACAATTTACCATTTTACCCTTACGTTAAATTTTTTGCATTTATATACTCAAAATATCAAATTTTATAATAAAACATAAATTATGAATAATGAAAAATATAAGAAAACAAAATAAGATAAAACACAATGATTAATGAAAAATATAAGAACACAAAATAAGATAAAACACATTAAATTTGACGATTAAAATGCAAAACTAAAAAATTAATTATCACAATTCATTAAAATTTCTAAAAATGAAAAACAAATCCACTATTGTAGTCTAAAAGAAATTAAATATTTTACAATAAAACTCCTATATAATTAATAAAATTATATCAATAATATTAAACTATCCTACGAATGAGATTTATAAAAACATGTAAATGATATAACTTATTAAATAAAATTTTAATTTCAAATAAATAATAAAAAATAAATCATATTTTAGTTGAGAATATTATGATGAAAAACTTTAAAATACGTGGTATACTAATGAAGAAAAGAAATAATAACAATTTATTAAAAGATAAATATTTATAGTTAAATCAATATGAATAAAATAAAAGAAGTAGTTTCGGAATTCAAATATGAATTACTTGAATAATTATTATGCGGACCATTAAGAGCTAAGCAATAAACTGACTTTTTTCGCTTAATTTTTTCTAAAGGAAATAAGATGTGCTTAAATGATTAAAATGTTTGAATTTTCGTTATCAAACACACTAAAAGTTAATATTGCTTAATCTAATAATTTTAAGCATTAAGTGGTGTTATCAAACATACCCTAAGATTCGATTAAACACAAATAACTATGAGAAAAAAGAGAAAAAAAAACAAGGTCACAACAGGTCAAACCCTAAAGAATTGTTTAACCTGTTTAACATATATATTTAAACTTTTATGAACACACTCTGTAGACATGAGAGCTTTAAAAATATTGTTGATTACTTACTTTTTACGAATTATTTAGTATATATAGATAATATATATATTAGAGGTAATAGCCGTGTTGGTCTCTAAATTTGTTTTCATATCGCAATTTCGTCCTTGAATATATATTGTTTCTCTTCAATCTCAGTCCCAAAATTTGATCACATATCGCACTTGTCGTCTAATTTAAAATTGCTTCTCTTAAATTCCCAAACTTAGATTTTCCATCTCCATATAGTCTACCGTCAAAATTTCAATAAAATACAATTTACTCCCTCCGTCCCATTCAAAGAGTCCTATTTGTAATACTGTTTTCAATATTACAAACATTAATATTTGAATGGGATAGAGGGTGTATTATAAGTATAATTTTGTGGCATCATAATATTTTAAAATAATAAATTACTGCACTTCTATTTTTACATGCTGGAGTATCATTAATATTTTTAATGTTTGTATTTTCTTGCATTTACATGTAAACGAGGTTTTAAAATTATGTTGAAAAATAATAGTAGCAGTAATAAGTAGCATCTGAGGCAAATTACTTATGCGGTCAGTTGGTGAGTTTCAGGAAAAAATCGATCATTATTCAGGAAAACAGTACATAAAAATAAAAATAAAAATAAAAATAAAAAACCATAATTAATTAACTATGTGAATAAAAAAAAAAAGAGTTTAAAGCCTGAAAATACAGGCCTCTTAGCGTTTCGCACTCCCTATGTTCCGTATAATATTGAAAGAGCTACTTTGTAAAACTAGTTTAGTACTCCCTCCGTTCCACTCAAATAGTCTATTTAAAAAAAATATATTGGTCATATTTAAAGAGTCCACTTTAAATTTATTTACATTACATACCCTTACTAAAATAACAATATATGGTTCACAATTAACCCTTACTTTTAAAGTAAGGATATAAGTGAAAAATATAGTGGTAAATTACTTATTTTAGATGTTGTACCTCACAACTCATAATAAGTTATACACATTTCAGAGTAGACCCTTTAAGTGAGACATAGAGAGTATAAGAAAGTAAAATTTTCTAATGAAACGGAGTAGTATTAGCTAGTAGTAAACTTCAATGAGAGATCTCAAGCCGAGTACGGGAGTTATGGTGTAGGAAGTGAAGCCAGCCTCATAGAAGAGTTTTGTCCATTCTTTCACATTTCTTTCTTTTCCAGTGGTTAGGACCATCATCTCCATATCCAAGAGTAGTTTAGTTTCAGTTTCCTCGATTTCTCTAACGTTGTTGTCTTCTTTCACCACCATATCAAGAATGATCAACTTCCCTCCTTTTACCTTGCTGGGAATTGCTTCTTTACACTTCTTAAGTATTTGTAAGCATTCTTTGTCACTCCAATCGTGCAATATACACTGCTTAATTCCAACATATCATTAATTTGCATCAAAATAAGCTTCGCAATATCAAAGTTTTCAAGTAAAACCTTAATTACAATATTCAGAAAGCTTAAAAAACACTAATAACAACAAGATGAACTTATTTAATTTGTCACTAATTATTTATTTTCTCCGTTTCATTACAAGATTTCATTTTTAAATTATACTTTCTAATTTATAAATAGTTGTACCACTCAAATTTTTTAATGAAGCAGAGGGAGTACATTGTATGGCAGCAAGTGAGTGAAAAGTAAATTTATTTTATTGTCGCTAGATAAAATAAGACTCAAAAAAAAAAAAAATTTCTAAACTGCCAAATATGACTGAGGCATGAATCGGACACTTCCTAATTCATCACAATATTAATACTCCTAACTCATTTATTTAAAAACTGAAACTTTTTTTTCATCTGCACAAGTAACTGGCAAGTCTCAACCAGTACTTTTTTTTTTTTTTTTTTTTCAAAGCCGTGCATCCTAAAGTTCGATCTCATGCCATACTCCATATTATTAGTCAAAATGAAAATAAATTTTCTGCACATATAAAAGAGAGAAATCGAATGGAAAGATAATATGCTAATCTTAGATTAATTACCTTCAACAAAACAGCATCAGCAGGAGGAATGGCTTCAAACATGTCTCCTCCAACAAAGGCCAAATTCTCACTATTCTTCAAGCCAAGAACCACATGAGGAAGATCAAGGACCGTGCACTTCAAGTGTGGAAAAGCATTAGCCAATTCATGAGCCAAAGTACCAGTTCCACCTCCAACATCCACCAAAGTATTCATCCCCAATAATACATCTTTACAGTTTTGTATCAGCACTGGACTAACCAGCCGGGCATCGCTGGCCATTCCTTCGTTGAAGAACTGGTTCAGCTTAGGGTTGCGCCCGGCAAGCTCCCAAAAGGCAGCCCCGTGACAAGAATAAAACGGGTTCAAATCACTGTTTTGAAACCATTGGCTCAAATTCTGCCATGGATTCACCAACATGGGATCCTGTAAAAGTTAAGCAAGGCTGATCACAAGGCAAGGATGAAGAAAACAGAACTTAAAAATGAAGAACAGAAGAAAACTTCAGAGAAAAGTAAAATATGATCAGAGAAAACTTTTCTGTGTATTGAAGAAGAATGAAAAATCTAATTACAATAATAATAGCTACTCCTATTTATACTTTGAGCTAAGCTACGGATCACATGTCCAGCTGTATAATCCATTTACAAAGCAACTAAACAAGTAACTGTTTTTCCCACTAATTCTACTAACTGCTTGACAACTATTGACAGCTATTGACAGCTATTATTGATTAACTTATCCCTTGATGGAAGTCCAGCTCATCAATTGCAAAATCATGCTTCCTGTCAAGTGGCTGAGGCATTTGATCAGCTGAACCACAGCACGTGTTCTTTCCTGTGTTTTTCAGGGGCATGCTTGCTGTGATCTTCTGCATCCCCCCCTTAAGTTGGACTTGGTGAAAATCAACCAAGCCTAACTTGGACACCAGATGGAGGAAGGGAGCAACTGACAGTGGCTTTGTAAAATGTCAGCAAGCTGATCAGAAGAGATGACATGTTTAGGAACAAGGAACCCCTCTTTAAACTTGTTGCGAACCATATGACAGTCAATGTCAAGATGTTTAGTTCTCTCATGAAACACATGATTGGCTGTTATGTGGATGGCAGCTTGGCTATCACACCACAGGGGAATAGGCAAAGGAACTTGAACTTGGAGATCATTCAAAAGATAAGTGACCCATTGGAGTTCACAGGTAGTAGTGGCAAGAGCTCTATATTCTGCCTCAGCTGTGGATCGAGATACAGTGGACTGCTTCTTAGCTTTCCATGAGATAAGAGCTCCTCCAAGAAAAATGCAGTAACCAGAAACTGATTGCCTAGTGAGTTTACAGGCTCCCCAATCTGCATCACAGAAACCTTGAAGGGATAAAAACGAATTAGCAGGATAGAGAAGATCCAAAGATGGTGTTCCTTTGAGGTATTTTAGGACATGAAGAGCAGCTTGCCAATGGACTAGTCTAGGAGCATGCATATACTGACTGAGCTGTTGCACAGCATGAGTTAAATCAGGTCTAGTAAAATGGAGATAAAGCAGCCTGCCAATGAGCCTTCTGAAAGGATGAGGATCAGTCATTAGAGGTGTATGAGTTGCAGTAAAATCAGCACCTAATGGAGTAGGTGTAGAAACAGGCTTAGAGTCAAGTAAACCAGCATCTGAGAGAATGTCTAAAATGTATTTCCTCTGATTCAAATAAAGGCCAGTAGGACTGCGAGCAAGTTCAATCCCAAGGAAATACTTGGCATGGCCAAGATCCTTAACAATGAACTTCTTATCAAGGAAGTGCTTCACCTGATCAATTTCTATATCTGAATTCCCTGTAATCAGTATGTCATCAACATATACAATGAGTGCCATAAAAGATCCAGAAGTTTGTTTGACAAATAGGCAATGATCATGAGAGGACTGCTGAAAACCATATAGAGTCAATTGGGAGGTGAATTCATGATTCCATCTTCTAGAAGCCTGTTTTAGTCCATACAAGGACTTCTTGAGTTTACAAACCTGACCAGATAATGCCTTAGTGTAACCAGGAGGAGGCTGCATATAGACATCCTCTTCAAGAGTTCCATGGGGGAAAGCATTGTTAACATCTAACTGATAGAGGGGCCAGCAATAGGAAGCAGCCAAGGCAAGAATAACCCTGACAGTGACAGCTTTTGCAACAGGAGAAAAACTGTCAGTATAATCAATCCCCTCAATTTGATGAAATCCTTTGGCAACAAGTCTTGCTTTATACTTGTCAACAGTACCATCAGGATTCATTTTAACTTTATATACCCACCGGGACCCAATAGGCTTCTTGCCCTTAGGTAGAATAGTCAATTCCTAGGTGTCATTCAAATCCAAGGCCTGTAGCTCCACATCCATGGCTTGGACCCACTCAGGATGATCTTTAGCCTGATTGAAGGAATGAGGCTCTTGGATAGTGGATACATTAGCTAAGAATGACATGTATGATGCAGAAAAACAAGAATTGGAATAGAATGGAAAAGTAGAAATGGGATAAGACTGACTAGATGCAGAACCAGTAGAGGGAACAACACAGTGAGCTGTGGGAAGCACAAAGTCTATAAGCCAAGTTGGCAGGTGTTTGGTTCTGGTACTCATTCTTCGAGGCAGTATCACAGGAGGAGAAACACTAGAAGATGCTTCAGATAAGTGAGGAGAAGGAGATGGTTCAGATGTATTATGTGAAGAGGGTGACTTACAGGTGTCATGAGAAGGAGATGGAATAGGAGAGGGATTTTTTGGAGAAGAACCAAAAGGAGAAGGACCAGAAGGAGAAGGATTAGGATGAGGGATAGGAGAATGATGAGGAAGGATAGGATTTGTGATAGGATCAAGGTCATCATCAAAAATCTGAACTGGTAGAGGAACATAATTGGTTGATGGCAATGTGGAGGTACTTTGGAAAGGGAAAATGTCTTCATGAAAAACAACATCCCTGGAAGTATAAACTGTATGAGTACTAAGGTTATACAACTTGTAAGCTTTCTGAAAAGGGGGATATCCTAGGAAAATTGACTTGTGAGCTCTAGAAGAGAACTTGTTTTTGTGAGGCTCTAGGTTGGTGGCATAACACAAACAGCCAAAGGTTCTAACATGAGATAGTTCAGGAGGTTTAAGGTAGAGGAGTTGATATGGAGAGTTCCATTGTAAGATAGGAGAGGGCAATCTGTTGATAAGAAATGTTGCAGTAAGAATTGAGTCTCCCCAGAACTTACTAGGAAGATTGGATTGAAACATTAAGGCTCTAGCAACTTGAAGTAAGTGTTTATGTTTCCTTTCAGCTATGCCATTTTGTTGGGGAGTGTATCTGTGTATGGGGTTGAGGTTTGATGAATGATTCCAAATAAGACAAGGTTTGCTGTAGATTATGATTAACAAACTCAGTTCCATTATATGATCTTATCATTTTTATTGATTTTTGGAATTGAGTTTGAATCATATGGAAGAAAGAAACAAGAGTTGGAGCAACTTGAGATTTATTTTTGAGTAAAAAAGTCCAAGTATATCTGGATTTGTCATCCACAACTGTGAGAAAATACTGAGATCCAGTTACAGTTGGTTGATGGAATGGTCCCCATACATCTAGATGAAGAAGATCAAAGATGCTAGGACTTTTATGACTGCTTAAAGGAAAACTTAATCTCTGCTGCTTAGCTAGAGGACAAACATGACAGTGAGCTATAGGAGTTACATCAGGAAACAAATGTTTAACTACACTGTGAGATGGATGTCCTAATCTTGCATGCCACAGGTGGCTTGCATTTATTTGAGAAGCATCTACTGTGAGACTTAATGCTTTAGGCATCTGGTCAGAAGTAGCAATGAGGTGCCTGTGAGCTTCAATGAATTTGAGATCAAATGAAGTAGAGTCTAGAATGTACAGGCCCTTTACTGCTCTTCCTATAGCATAGATTTGATGATGCCTAGAGTCCTGTAATACACAGAACTTAGCATAGAAAATGAGAACCACAGAGTGTGATTGAGCTAGCTTATTTACTGACAACAAATTAAAACGAAATGAGGGAATGTGAAAACAGTCTATAAGACTCAGATTAGGTGAGAGTTTGATGTGTCCTACTTTGTTCACCATTTTAGTAGAACAATCAGGTAGGTATACAGGAGTACAACTAGAAGTAGATTTCAGAGTATGAAACATGGATGCATCATGACATATATGATTACTAGCACCAGTATTAACAATCCAAGAATCCTTTCCTAACAATGTCATAAGACCAAAGTTCATAGGTGTTTGCATACCTGAAAAGTCATTGAGATGAGCAAAGTTCACTAGATTTTGTTCACTAGTATTTCCTCTGTTGTTTTTGTTCAATTCTTGGAGCAATTCAGTAAGAAGTCCCTGCAGTTGTGAGTTCTGAACTACAGATTTTCCAGATCCTGATGCATTATCTTCCAAATTGAGTGGAGTATCCACTGCATTAGCCATAGGTTTCAGATTACCTTTCTCTTTCTGTGCCTTCCACCAGTCAGGGTAACCATGCAACTTAAAACATGTGTCCCTAGCATGTCCATCTCTATTGCAGAAAGTGCATTTCAGTCCCGACTTCCTGACATCAGGCCTCTTTGGCATATAATTTCCTTTTTGTGGTTGATTAGTTTTCTTGATCTGTTCACGAATCATACAAGCAGTGTTTTCACCAGAATTAGCATACACCACTGGTAACTGCTTCTTTGGTTCTACCTTTTGAACAATAGAATATGCCTTGTTGGTTGAGGGAAGAGGATCCATTATGAGAATCTGACTTCTTGTTATGTCATACGCATTATCGAGACCCATGAGAAATTGCACAAGCATAGCTTCAGATTCTCTGTCATAGATCTCCTTAGCAGCACCACAATTACACACAGGCAAAGGCCTAAGTTGAGTCAATTCCTCCCAAAATCTCTTCAACTTGTTGTAATACTGAGCCAGACTCAAATTCCCTTGTGTTGTGGAAGACATTTCCTTTCTGATGTCATATACCATCGTTCCATTGCTCTCACCATACCTCTCAGTGATTTCTTGCCACAAATCTCTTGCTGAGGGTGAATAGATGAAAGCATCTGCAATTTCCTTGGACATAGAGCTCAAGATCCATGAGATCACCATACAATCAGCTTGTTTCCACTTTGTGAAGGTAGGCGAAGTTTCAATCGGTGATTTTGCTCCAGGCATGATGAAGCTGAGCTTCTCTTTAGCACCTAAATCAATCAACATTGAGCGCCTCCAGGACAAGAAGTTTCCTTCAGTGAGCACATTGGAAACCAGAGAAACATTGGTATTCTCGGTTCCTTTAACCTTCATTGAGTCTTCCAATTGGAAGATCTCACTTGCACTGTTTGCTTGATCACTACTGCTCGCCATTTTGCTTCAGTTGATCTTACCGTGGCTCTGATACCATGTAAAAGTTAAGCAAGGCTGATCACAAGGCAAGGATGAAGAAAACAGAACTTCAAAATGAAGAACAGAAGAAAAATTCAGAGAAATGTAAAATATGATCAGAGAAAACTTTTCTGTATATTGAGGAAGAATGAAAAATCTAATTACAATAATAATAGCTACTCCTATTTATACTTTGAGCTAAGCTACGGATCACATGTCCAGCTGTACAATCCATTTACAAAGCAACTAAGCAAGTAACTGTTTTTCCCACTAATTCTACTAACTACTTGACAGCTATTGACAGCTATTATTGATTAACTTATCCCTTGATGGAAGTCCAGCTCATCAATTGCAAAATCATGCTTCCTGTCAAGTGGCTGAGGCATTTGATCAGCTGAACCACAGCACGTGTTCTTTCCTGTGTTCTTCAGGGGCATGCTTGCTGTGATTTTCTGCAGATCCAACACGGCTAACAGAAATGGCGTCACGGTCGAACTATTGTCTTTCAAGAGGAGTTTACAAGAAGGTGTAAGAGAATAACCCTCTTCCTCATGGATCTTTTCCTTAACGAAGAAACCCGAGTGGATTAGGATCCGCATGAGATGATACACAAATTG
Organism: Leptodermis oblonga; assembly: GCA_016801395.1. Lineage (NCBI taxonomy): Eukaryota > Viridiplantae > Streptophyta > Magnoliopsida > Gentianales > Rubiaceae > Leptodermis > Leptodermis oblonga. Next base: position 10,892,299 of record CM028758.1, on the reverse strand, counting down.
GGATTTTTCGTGGTTTATGGGAAGGGCATTGGTCAACTGAAGAAGGGTCATGGGTTGACCATGGCTGTGAATAATGTCTGGAATGCCTAACTCAACCGCACATTTGAGGGACATTGAATTTATGAAGTTGAATATGTGATTCCATATGTGAGCTTGAGCCGCAAGAACCTCATCACCATTTCTAAGAATTGAACCCGCCATATATGATTTCTATCTGCTTCTAATGTGTGTTGTACGTACTTTTGTGGGAAATCATGGATCACCTAAACTAGTCTTTTATAAGTCTTTGATATCTTCGGTCTATTCTCTCACAACAAGGGAGTGGACTCTATGATATGACGTGTGAGTCTCAACTTTTATTCTGAGATGATGGACAAAAAAAACATGATTAAAGTAGACAAAAAATTCCGATCTTTTTTATAAGTGACTATATAACGAGGCTCATTGTGCTCCAGTTAATGACCGTAGAACTATAACAAGATAATGCTTTTTAATAAAAACAAGTTACAAAATATTAATATTTTAATACTATGGTACACCATTTATATATACAGCGTATGAGGACACTGATCACATGAATCACACTAAAAGTTGCATCGATAACTCTTTGGAAACTGCCAAATAAATAAGCAATAAATAAAAAATTTAAAAAGAAGCAATACACCGTTAGAACACGATATTTTAATGTATTTTTATAGATCTAATGTATGGGTTGAAATTAATGTAACGTATAGATATGTGTACTCTTTAAAATAAGAATAATGATGGATAGAGTTAGTGAAAAATATGATTGAAAAGGGAAGTACGTAAATCATGTGATACATATTATTTATTTATTTATCTAGACTCAAATGGAAGAGTGTAATAGTAGAGGTGATAACGAGCTCAGCTTTGACGTGTTCATTTACTGTTCATTTATTTATCGAGACTAAAATCTTGTTCGTATTTGTTTATTTATTAATCGAGCCGAGCAGAGTTTTGACGTTTTCATTTATTGTTTATTTATCTATCGAGCCAAAAATTTTGTTCGTGTTATTTATTTATTAATCGAGCTGAGCCAAACTTGTTCTTAATATTCGTGAGTGTTCTATCTCGCATTAACTAATAGAAAATTTAATGTTCAGTTAATTTAATATACTATATCAACTTACATAAAAATCAAAATTCAATATAAACTCATTTATTGACATCTATGTACATATAAATATATATATATATATATAAAGATTTAATTATTTGTATTATTTAAAATTTTAATACTATATATACTTATTTATTTATATTATATAGTTAATATTTTAATCGAGCATGTTCACGAACATTAACGAACTTTCAACCTCTTGTTCGTGTTCGTATTCATTTATTATCGAGTCTAAAAATTATGTTCGTGAACATTTTATCAAGCCGAGCTGGAGCTATTCGTTGTTCGTTCTCAGCCATATGTAGTAGTAGTTTTTAGAATCTCAGTTATACAAACAAGACTTTTCTTTGAAGATCGATGGAGGAAATGATAAAATTATCCATCAATTACAGCATAATGAGAATAATGTGTGAAGAGATTAAAAAATCGACTATTGGTGTGCATAAAATGGAACTTCCTTTGGGCTTGGCCCAATGGGCTAAGGCAAAGATAGACAGTAAAAGATAAGAGGACACGTAAGAAGTTCAGAACCCTGCTTAGGTCGGACAGATCACCAAGACCGAGCCTAGCGATGTATTGGTCACGAGCTTAGGTCGGATAAATCATTAAAACCGAGCCCGATAGTTTATCCTTAACAGGTTTAGGTCGGACTCTGATCTCAACATGCCTTAATAGTTTCCCTCGCATCCATATCATGATAATCAGCCTAACCGAACTAAGGCCGTTAGGTCGGCTTAAGTTACTTCACTGACACAATAGGTAAAGATCATCATGGGATTAGGTATGTATTTCAAAATCTATGCAGAGATCTCTCAGATCTTCAGGGAAGACGAAACCCATGAAATCCGGTCATGACAGCACAAAACGTACACGCCACGCTAAACAGAGGGGAGCAGGTGAGCATGTCAGTCAGAAAGGTTCAACGGACATATCTCAGACTGGAGGTATATATACTAAGTTTTCAGACTTAGTGGGGTACGCAACTTTTACCATTTTGAGCTCTTTGTCAAATACTGTTTATCTTCTTCCACATATCTAACTTAACCGTCCTTCCTTTGGTTTGATTACAGTTATCGCCGGAATAGCATTCAATCACAACCCTCTTCACCATCCTTGCAGATCCGAGCTACGCAGCCCGATCTCCGGTCCTGTTATCTCCTTTGCGGTGAAGCTTCCTTCATTTTGGGCCGCGCTGTTCAAGGGAGTGCATTGGGCCGTAAGAAACACCACCAGAAGAACATTTTTGCATCACATCAACTGGCGCCGTCTGTGGGGAACGTTTGATCAAATTATTTCATCAATTTTTTTTCCACTTTTAAAGAAATTTGTTGAAACCATGACACAAGCTCACGATTGTTTGGGAGTGAGTGCTTCTTCTTCTAACGCCACCGATGATCTCGTTGTTACGACCGCTATAGTTCCAACCGTCACCGTAGTTTCTACTACCCCCAACGCTCCACCAGCTACCGCCACCGTTGTCGAGCCTCTCACCCCCCAGCAAGAACAAGCGGAACGAGAGAAGTTTTACCGTTTGTTCCCGCAATTATTTCATCTGATGAACCATAGCATTCCGATTACCTCTACTCCCAATTTGGAACTCCCCGTCTCAAGTGTTGCAACCACTACCCCAGACGTAGTTAGCATAGAGCATCCTTTTAGTTCTCAAATTGTTCTCACCGTTCCCCCACCAGGAGCTCTGTTCAATCCCATAGTTGATCCCTCCGTTGTTTTAATTTCTAGTCTCCCCCCCAGTCTATCGCTGTCTCAGGATGCCCTCCACACTCTGGGGGAACTCATCTTTTTTCTGGGTCTAATTACGTAGCTGGTCTCCCTACCCTTTCTACTGCACCTCCTGTTTACACCACCTTATCCCATACCCAGGTCACCCCTACCTTCCCATCTCCTTTCATGGTTCCTACCGCTCAGCTCAATAATTACCCTTTCATATCGGGTCTGCCTTTTCCTATGCTAAGACAGCAGATAAATCAGTTAGGTCAGCCTAGTCTGGGCCCACAGACGAGTCAGATAGGTCAGCCCGGCTATTACCCCGGATACCCCGGATACCTAGCTCCGTCAAACCCAGCTCAATTTCAACACTACGGTATAGGCACCAGCCGAGCCATGCAGCCCCCCACAGGGTACTCTCCCTTACTTAACCCGAGCTATTACCCCGGGCCCAGCGCAGGGAACTTCGCAGCTGGGAGGACCACTACCTGCTTATCCCAGAATGGGTGGATACCCCCATGGCCAAACCGGATACGCCCAACCTGGTCAAACAGTCCTCCCTGGATCCGGATATGCGCAGTTGGGACGAACCGGGCCCACTTCTTGGGTGTCTCATCCATTCGGTTGGGAAATCCAAACAGCACCATTCCCCTCAGGTTACAAAGGTTTAGGTAAGGTTGATAAGTATGATGGGACTACCGACCCCACGGCTCACTGGATGCAATGCATGAGTGTCATGGATGCCGCCAACTTGTCTGATGCCAACCGTTGCATGACATTCCATTTGACTCTTAAAGGTCAAGCTATAAATTGGTATTGTACCCTGCCTCGAAACTCCATTCATTCATTAGATCAATTCGATGATTTATTTTTAGCTAATTTTATGGGTAACAAAATACTATCCAAACCTATTTCACACTTAATGAATATAACTCAAAGGGTAGGAGAGGGGTTGCAGGCCTACATAGATCGATTTAACGTAGAATCTAGACAATGCCATGAAAAGGATGATAGGATTATGATGGGGTCGTTTATTAATGGGTTAAGGTTGGGACCTTTAGCTACTGAACTTGCCATCTGACCCCCACACTCCTATTTTGAAATGATGGTTACTGCTGTTAACTTTGCTGTTATTGAGGACGCTGCAGGCATAAAACAGGAACGAGAAAAAGGTTTTTCCGACTTATACGGTAATAGAAAACTTCTTCCCCGATTCCTCCCCCAGGAGGAAGTAAGAAGCAAAACTTTGTGAGTACTACTAACACTAGCCCGAAGGTTAGGGTAAGTGTTAATGCCATGCAGGTAGTCGAACCATTTGCCGTACCACGAGCAGACATATATGCGGCCATCCAGCATCAAGGGTTGCTACCTCCAGCCCGTCCCATGACGGGTTCCACAGATCAGCTCAATCCTGGCAGGTATTGTAACTATCATAAACACATTGGTCACAATACTAATAATTGTCGATATTTGGCTGCAGAAATAGCAAAACTTATTTAAGCCAGAAAACTGCCCCAATATACGCAAGTGACACCTTTGCCCAAACCCGCGACTTCAGCAGCCCGGGAGCGACCTACCGGATGCTACCGGTGTGGAGAACCCGGCCATTTTGCCCGAGAATGTTCCCAACCCGACCCCCGAGCCCCAAACACTGGGGCTGGAGCCGACCTGACCATAGCTGGGGTCGTGAATACCATAGTTTGAGGACCGACCCAGGGCGACTCTAATCGCCAGAGAAAATAGGTATATCGGTAAAGAAACAACGTTTTAGGTAAGCGTAAAGCGGAAGCCATGGCACCAGTAATTACTTTCGATGACAATGATATTTTCTTGTCTTATAATTGGGATGATCCACTAGTGATCGATTGTTATATTTCTAATTATCAAGTAGGTAGGACATTGCTAGACACAGGTAGCTCTAGTAATATAATTACTACCAAAGCATTGGCAGGATGTCAGTTACATAAGGCACATTTGAATTCAGTATGTACACCCTTGATTGGCTTTGACAACTACCATGTTATCCCTGTGGGACAGTGAAGCATACCGGTCACGTTAATTGATATTGGACAAGAGCTTCAAATGTTTCACGTAAATCAAGCAAATAGGCAGACTCATCTTTACTTTTAACAAGTAAATCATCAATATATGCTTCCATGTTACGGCCCAACTGGTTTTTAAAAATTTTATTTATTAAGTGTTGAAAAGTAGCTCCAGCATTTTTCAAACTGAAAGGCATAGTAATAAAGTAATAAGTACATTTATCTGTGATGAAGGATGTTTTTTCTTCGTCTTCTTTAGCTATGAAGATCTGGTAATAGCCCTTGTAAGCATCCAAGAAGTTGAGGAAGCGAAATCCAGCTATGGCGTCGACCAGGACGTCAATCAAGGGTAGGGGAAACCAGTCTTTGGGGCAGGCTTTGTTTAGGTCGGTAAAGTCGATGCACATACGCCATGAACCATCAGGCTTGGGAACCAACACAGGGTTAGCTAGCCATTCAGGATAATCTACTTCTTGAATGATACGTACCTCCAATAGAGCGTTGACTTCGATCTCCACGTGTTTGCTGCGTTCTCCTCCGAGGTTACGTTTTCGTTGACGAACCGGCCTATGATTGGCATCAATGGACAGCCTGTGTTCAATGATATTTCGAGAAATGCCAGGCATGTCTTCCGGCCCCCAAGCAAAGACTTCCGCAAACTCACGCAAAAGGTTAATTAAATCATGTTGTAACTGAGGAAGTAAGTCGGCCCCAATTTTGATTACCTTGTTTGGATCGACAGTCAGGGGGACGATCTTCACCTCTGCCCCTGCTTCGATGGATCGGTTCGAGCTACCTGTCAGGTCGGTGATGTTAATGGGATGAGCAATACTTCCTGGAAGAGTAGGCGGCGAAGCTCGGGGCGCGGACGTCGGAGTGACCACAGAGGCAACTTTTGATTTCTGATCCATAGGCGCTTGTTCTCTTTGGGAAGCCGTGTAACATTGCTTAGCCTGTATGACATCACATCGAAGAGTGGCCACCCCACCTATGGTGGGGAATTTTAAAAGCATATGCATGGTAGAAGCAATGGCCTGAAATTGATTTAATCCAGGCCGACCTAGATACACATTATATGGTGAGGGTTCGTCAATGACCACGAAATCTATGGTTTCTGTACGTTTTAGCTGTCCAGCTATTAACGTGACAATCCAAAATAATGTATCTTTGGGGCTACTTCGGGGAAGTTCTTAGGTTACATGGTTTCTGAAGGGGGTATTTCGGTTAATACAAAGAAAGTAGAAGCCGTCCTGCAAATGCATCCACCTAGATCAATTCGTGAAGTACAACAATTAACGGGTAGACTAGCAGCCTTAAATCGATTTTTGGCTCGGTCAGCAGAGCGAGTTTTACAATTTTTTAACATTTTAAAGAAAACAGCTAAATTTGTGTGGACTTCGGAATGCCAAACTGCTTTCGAACAATTAAAAGTATATTTAGCTTCTTTGCCATCTTTAACTATGCCTATTCCTGGAGAACAATTATATATGTATATAGCTATCACTGAATCCGTAATTAGCTCAGTTTTGCTTCGAGAAGATAACCGGGTCCAACGACCCATCTATTTTGTTAGCAAAGTTTTGCAGGCAGCAGAGAAAAACTATTCTAGGCTGGAAAAACTAGTCTTGGCTCTAGTTCACTCCACGCGACGTCTCCGGCCTTATTTCAACTCCTACGGAGTCACCGTCTATACCGATGCACCTCTCAAAGCCGTCTTGCAAAAGGTAGGGGTTTCTGGTCGGCTCACCAAATGGGCCATCGAATTGGGGGAGTATGACATCACCTTTGCACCTCGCACCGCAGTCAAAGGGCAAGTATTAGCAGATTTCATAGCTGAGAGAGTACCAGACACCCAGGAAGGTATGCCTGGCCCGTCACAAGAAACCGATCTTCTTCTAATCGTGGCAAAAGGTGATGATTCATGGACACTCTACATAGATGGTGCCTCCAGCCAGTCCGGATCGGGTGCAGGGATCATCCTCACCAGCCCTGTTGGGGAATCCACACTTATGCTCTACGATTCTGCTTTACGGGCACCAATAATGAAGCAGAGTACGAAGCCATGATAGCCGGCCTAAAACTAGCTCGGAAATTGGGGGTCAGAAATCTAAAAATTTGTTCAGACTTCCAGCTTGTAGTTAAACAAATTTTGGGGGAGTACAATGCTAAGGATCGGCAAATGGAGGAATATTTAGCACTGGTGCAGCAGCAGCTGAAAATTTTTCTAAAATGGACTATAGAGCGGGTTCCACGGAGTAAAAACACATATGCAGATGCCTTGTCCAAATTAGCTTCTTCGATTTTCTCTCATCTGACTAAAAACGTTCTAGTAGAAGAAGTACAGACCAGGAGTGCAGCCGAACCAGCAATCTTGTCCATAAATGAAGGTCAAGATTGGAGATTTCCTCTATGGCAGTATTTAAAAAATGGTACTTTACCAGATTCACGAAAGGAAGCACAACGAATACGAAGGAAGGCCGAACATTATCAAATAGTTGGGGAGGATCTGTATAAAAAGGGTTTTTTGATGCCCTTATTAAAGTGCCTGGGTTCAAGAGAAGCAGAAACCGTGCTGAAGGAAGTACATCAAGGAGACTGTGGGTCTCACATTGGAGCTCGGAATTTAGCCAAGAAGATAATTGGGGCTGGGTTTTATTGGTCTCGGTTATTTCAGGAAGCAGTCGAATATGTTCAACGTTGTCTCAGTTGCCAATATAACGCGACAATTCACAGGTTTCCAGCATCCAGCTTTACGGGGATAATGCTCCATGGCCTTTCGCGGAATGGGGGATAAATCTTATGGGACCGTTTCCTAAGATCGGTTCTTGTCATTATCTTGTCGTGGCTATAGACTATTTTACGATGTGGGTGAAGGCCGAGGCATTGACAAATATTACCGGGCGAACCGTAGCTCGGTTTCTTTAGAGATAAGTCATCTGTCGGTTTGGCGTGCCCAACTCGGTCATCTCGGACAATGGGACCCAGTTCGAATCCAAGGAATTCACAGCCTTGTGTTCAAAACTTGGTATCACCCAACGTTTCGCATCTGTAGCCTATCCTCCGGCAAATGGGCAAGTAGAGCTCACAAACCGAACTTTGTTGCACGGGTTGAAAGCCAGGTTAGAAGATAAGGGTAAGAATTGGGTAGAATAGCTGCCTCACGTACTATGGTGCCACTGGACTACGCCTAAATCGGCTACGGGGAAGACCCCTTTCGAGCTAGCCTTTGGGGTTAACGCTGTCATACCCCCAGAAATACAAAGTGGTGCGCCCCGAGTCATGCACTTCGAAAGGAACCAAAATCAGAAAAACTTGGAGCTTAGCTTGGACTTGATAGAAGAAGCCCAGGACACTGCCTATGTACACCAATTAAATTACAAAAATTTAGTTCGGCAACACTATGACGCTCGGGTCAAACATCGGGCCTTTGTACCAGGAGAGTTAGTTTTACGAAACCGAGCTATCAGCAAGCCACAAGATTAGGGTAAGTTAGTATCTAATTGGGAAGGGCCTTACCGAGTGATTGAAGCCTGTCCTACAGGCAGTTATGTTTTGGAAGATTTGCAGGGACAGTTGGTTCCGCGGGCTTGGAACGTAGCACACTTAAGAAAATACTATCTATAAAGCAGTCGGAGTTAAAGTCGGGAAAAATATTGGATTCAAGACGGTGAAAAGAGAAAAAAGAAGGCATTTATTCAAAGAGTGGGCTCAATACAGAACCGTTCAAACCAAGGATTACAAAAATTCTTCAACAAATAAAATACAGAAAAAAAGCTAAGAATGAGGAGCTTGGGAGGTCGCTTTTTCATCGGCTGTCTCGTTTGGATCGGCCGCGGGATCTTCCTCTTCCATATATTTCCGGCAAGGGAATACCATTAGCTCGGCACTCCTGCTTGACCTCCTCTATTAGGTTGAAAGGGTCCCGATCTTGAGCCAACAAAGAAGTGTGAGCCAAGGAGTCCTCTGGAAAGCCCTCCGCCGATCTGGGGCCCTTAAGTTCGTCCCAGCAAAGGGTGTAGCCCCACTGAATTAACTCCATGAACCGGCGGTTCATAAGGTCAAGCAACGGTCCCCCCTTGAAACTTTCTAAGGTAGATCGGCGTGCAGCTTCCACCTCAGCAGGACCCAGTAGCTTGGAAGATCTATTCTTCTCCTCCTCCAAAGCCCTTTCTAGGTCAGCAATCTTCCTCCCCAGCTCGGACTCATTCTGCCTCAACCCCTCCACTTCTGCCTCCAAACCTTGGACCCTGGTGCCCATCTGGCTGGCCCTGGTACCGAGCTCTTGGTTTTCTTGATAGAGCTCGGTATTTTTGGCCTGGAGGTCGGTCACCTTACTAGACTCGACTCCCAGCCTCATCTTCAATTCCTCTATCTCCTTGGTTGCATCTTCAGCCTTTCTTGCTCATAACTTTGAGCCAGGATATCCAAGGCCACCGTCCTCTTGGCCGTAGCGGCATAATTTATTCCGACCTGCAAAATCAAATTATAAGCCTTACAGAAATATTACAGAGCAAGCATGCATTTCAAAGAACGCACTAAACGATCTGAAGCTTACCCGTTTTATGTGAGAAGCAAAAAAGGCTTCTTGCTGTGACAGCTGGTCGATGGTCTTCCTTATCTGGCTGCTCACCTCAACAATCTCCGCAAAGGAGCTGTGGGATTCAGCCACCAATTCTGCGTACGGCCTAACATCTTCGGGCAGAGGCTCCACCGAGTGGCGCTGATATACAGGCTGGGCTAGGGAGCTTGGTCTTTCTCTTTGCTCCTTAAGGATGATGATTCTTTCCTTAGACGACGGGTCCAAGGGCCCCAACAATTCATCCGGGCTTGGAAGCTCAGCCCCAAATGAGGAATCCGTTAGCAACTGCGGAGCCTTGGCGGCCTTAGCCGCCTGAACTTCTGCAGGGGTCGACCTGCTCTTCTTAGATGCCCGGAGGGTCAGGGCACCAGCAGGAGGGTCGGCAGCTTCGACCTCCTCAGTTAGATCGATTTCAGCAGAAGGTCTCTTTGAAGACCCCGATGCTACTGCCGGCTTATTGGTTTTCTTCTTCCAGCCGAACTCGCTGAAGCCACCTGAAAACAAAAGGCAGACAAAAATCAAAATCACCGATCTAAAAAGTTGACCCCAGATCCGGAAGACATTAAGTAAGAGTTCAGAGAGGTATTTACATTCTTCCTCTACATCAGGGGCTTGGCTCAGCCTGGCCCAGACAAGAAGGCCCTCTGAAGGGTACTTAACCGAGTATTTTTCTGAGCTGGTGAAGGATCTTAACGCCTTATAGTCCGACTGCACTACGGGATTGGACTTATCTTGGGTTTGATCAGCCAGCACAATAAAGTTTGACCAGCGGCAAGGGAGATTTGCTTCGTCGGCTTTCACCATAAAAAACCTTGCCCTCCAATGTTTGTTAGTATCTGGGGAGTCGGTTATAAGGATGGGCCCATTTCTACGTTTTTGGAAAGACACCCACCCCGGCCCGTAAGGATATTGGCGGACGGTGTAAAATTGGAAAAACAAATCCACGGTGGGTCGGATTCTAGCCCCGAAGCAAACACACATAAACCCCACCAAAAATCTAAGGGCGTTAGGTACTAATTGGCTCAGCCCGATTTCTAAGTAATCGCACAGCTCGTTTAAAAAATCTGGGGCCGGAAACCTTAGCCCAAATTTTATATGGTATTCATATATACCGACCCAACCCCCAGAAGTACTAGTTATTCTTTCCTCGGATGTGGGAAGGCGGGTTTGGATGGCCGGGTCAAGGCAATGGATCGATTCTAGGGTTTCTAATTCTACCCTAGTAAGCTCGGAAGTTATCTCTTCGGGATGAAAATCATATAGGGCAGCTGTATCTATAGGAAGTAGTACAAAGGCACCAGAATCATGCTTAAATTCAAACAACAGATCCTACATATACATACAAACTAGCAGTATTTGTTACTCATGAAAGAAGGGATCATGCATCAAACTTGCCGGAATTTTACGTCTAAGCCGGCGACTCATTCACAATTCATTTATAAAAAGAGAGAGGAGGAACAGACTGACCTGAGTACGGGTTTTGGCGAGATGCTCTGGTGCCGGAACTCCTTTCTTCAGCCATGGTGATTTGTCAAACAAAGGTGTGGAATTACGACGGCGAAGTAGAGGCGCGGACTATCACAGCAAATCGGAACGACGACACCGACGGAACACGGCAAGGAACTATCACTTCGGCGGGAGGAAGAAGAACAAAAAATTTCTCTCTTTTCAGGAAATGCGCAACACAATAGTGCCAAGGCCAACTGCTTCGACTTTTATAGGAAAACCTCGGAGAAATTGAACAGACGAGGACAAACCAAGCGTTGGACAAACCAATCGTTGGAGCCTTTAATACTGCCTCGAAGATAGTAAAAGCGTGGGAAGTCGTACCGGCTGCCTCAATAATCGTGAAGACGTGCCCTGTCACATCCCGACTCTTCGAAAGCCAGATTTCGTGTAACGCAAAGGTACGCCTTTATTGCTGCCTTCATTGATTTATTCAATGTTATATTCAACTTCTTTAGGTCAATACTGCACTTATTACCTATGAATCGGCTGACATGATATTTTCTGTGGGTCGGATTTCTTAGTTATGTCTCGCATTTTTCCTTGTCATATTCGATAATCTATAGGCCGGAAGAAAAACTTTAAAGAGGTATTTGAGCATAGGTCGGATGAACACTTGATAAATGCCTTAGTCACATTTTTGGCTTAGTAAAACATTGTAAGTATCAAGCTTTAGCTCAGAAAATTGATTCAGATTGATATCAAGGGAATACGTGATAAATACCTTAGGCAAACTTTTAGTTCGGAAAAACAAAAAGTATTAAGTTTTAGATCAGTAAAACCTAAAACTGGGGGTGCTTGTTGGTGTGCATAAAATGGAACTTCCTTTGGGCCTGGCCCAATGGTCTAAGGCAAAGATAGACAGTAAAAGATAAAAGGACACGTAAGAAGTTCAGAACCCTGCTTAGGTCGGACAGATCACCAAGACCGAGCCTAGCGATGTATTGGTCACGAGCTTAGGTCGGATAAATCTTTAAAACTGAGCCCGATAGTTTATCCTTAACAGGTTTAGGTCGGACCCTGATCTCAACATGCCTTAATAGTTTCTCTTGCATCCATATCATGATAATCAGCCTAACCGAACTAAGGTCGTTAGGTCGGCTTAAGTTATTTCATTGACACAATAGGTAAAGATCATCATGGGATTAGGTATGTATTTCAAAATCTATGCAGAGATCTCTCAGATCTTCAGGGAAGACGAAGCCCATGAAATCCGGTCATGATAGCACAAAACATACATGCCACGCTAAACAGAGGGGAGCAGGTGAGCATGTCAGTCAGGAAGGTTCAACGGACATATCTCAGACTGGAGGTATATATACTAAGTTTTCAGACTTAGAGGTACGCAACTTTTACCATTTTGAGCTCTTTGTCAAATACTGTTTATCTTCTTCCACATATCTAACTTGACCGTCAGAGCCTACACAGGGGGGAAAGCCCCGCTCTTCCTTTGGTTTGATTACAGTTATCGCCGGAACAGCATTCAATCACAACCCTCTTCACCATCCTTACCGATCCAAGCTACGCAGCCCGATCTCCGGTCCTGTTATCTCCTTTGCGGTGAAGCTTCCTTCATTTTGGGCCGCGCTGTTCAAGGGAGTGCATTGGGCCGTAAGAAGCACCACCAGAAGAACATTTTTGCGTCACATCAACTATTAACTGAGCGTGCTTTGACGGTTCATGTTGAAGTACTCTTCTATAAGTTTTCTCTATTATTGATTTCTATTCTTGAGGGAATTTTTTGGATTAAATAAGCCACGTAGCAACTCCCTGAAATATATATATATATATATATATATTACACTTTTACATTTTCAAGAATCGAACTTATGACTTTAGGGTTACAAGACCCTCCCCTGAGACTATTCGCTCATTGGGTGAGCCTTTCGTACTCCAATTCAAACGGAAATTGCCCATCCAAGAGGTCTTAAATCTTCGTTGGGGTGCAGGTTTTGGGTTTGAAAGGCAGGACTTTATTTTTAGGGTTGCTAGTCGTAAAAAAATGTGCAACGTACCCATCGATTTTAAAAGCCTAGTTCATTAACTATTATACTATCTCTAGTCTTATTCCGCATTGTGTGAGACACAATATATATAGTGACTGATTAAAAAAAAATCATATGAAAAAAGAACAAGTATTTAATAAATACTCTATATACCCGTCACATAATTTACTACTGTATTTTACTCTTTTATTGTCACACTACAAATAGTGTAGCGATAGAAATATATATATATAAATTGCACAACGTTCCCATGCTCTAATCTGGCCATTGAAGTAATTTCTTGGTATAGAAAATTCGACTAATTACTCTAATTTCTGAGAGCATCTAAGAGTATTAATTAATCATGATCGATACCCAAATCACTAAATTCATAATTTTTTTTATATATTACTATGCTCTTCTCTATCGATCTCATTAAAAAATGTTACGTAAGAAAATAATCAACAAACTATTGATAGTGTGACAAAATCGTCATGATATGGTATGAATTTACTCTCTCACAACATCATCCAAACGTCACTTTTTGGCTTTAATAGCAACCTCATTGAATCTTCCATTCCTAATTTTCCTTTTCTTGTAGTAAAAACACATGCAATTATTTGACTCGCGAAAATGAAAATAAGAATCGATGGCATTATACTTTTGAGTTGAAATGAGAATAAGAATTGATGGCATTATTGAGTTTAATTAGGATCATTCCTTAAAAGAAATCCTACATGTTTGGAAAGTTCTGGCCATTTGTTTAGAAATCGGCCGACCAATTTCTGGACATTTGCCGCTCAAGAGAACGGCCCTTTTGTCAGCTTTTAAAAAATAGATCAAGGCATAGGGATAATTGTGGACTAATGTAAAAAAAAAAAAACTAAGTTGACTATTTAAATGCGATAAAAAGAGTTTTCGAAAATGAACTATTTGAGTGGATAGAAAGAGTACTATTCTCCACATCTTATATAACAATTTTATGTTTCAAAAATAAAAAACTTTTTATGAGTTGCCAAATACAATTCCTAAATTTTGATTCTTTTCTTTTTTAATTTAACTTTCACCTTTACTTTTTAAATAATGGATAATACATTATCATATTAATAAAAGAATATAATATTTAAAAAATTAAATTAAACTCTTTTATTAACAATAAAAAAAAATTCCTATAAATGAGAAAAGATTAAGTATTGCATTCGATATAACATTTGTCACTGTGGTGCCACGAATCTGCAATTTATTGCATGATGGAATCTCAAAGTGCCACAGGGAACCTTAAGAATTATTATTAATAAGGAGAAATTTCAGAACAACAGATTGGGCAGAAAAGGATGAAGAAGGCAGCTGATACAGAGTAGAAAGATAGAAGAACTAGAATTATCGGGGAAGAGGGAGAATAACAATGAGCTAGAAGGATTTCATTCACATCCAAAAGCAAATGTAGTCCACGTTCTTAAAAACTAACAAATGTAATCTACAATATTTCAATTTTTTCAATTTTAGTTACTTTAACTGATATTATAATCTAATATTATTTTAATAAGGGTATGCAAGGTAAACAAATAGAAATTAGACTCTTTTATTAGGAAAACTTTTTATTTTTATTTTAAAATATGACTTTTTATATGAAACGGATGGGATATATTTAAAACTTCACAGAAGTTGTATGTTCTAGCTTGAATTTTATTTTTGTTTTCAAGAAAAGAGGAAGTTTTGCATAAAATTTCAGATTTTGAGTCATTAATATTTTCAAATACTGTTTAAAAATAAGTATATTTTCAGTTATTAATATTTTCAATTTTTGTGTGTCTTGTGCTTATAAGGCTATTTGACTTTTACTCAATGTATTTTAAAATACATATTTTGTCCCCTGAATTACACTATACAACATAAATTAACATTTAATTTCACCTCTACTTTTACAAAAATTGATGTTATTATCATAATTGTCCTTAAAAATTATTGTTCATATGATCGAAAGTGAGGTCAATAATATAATTTTATAACACAGTGATAATTTAGAGGTTAAAAACAAATGTATTTTAGAAATAGAGATCAGCGAACTCAAACAATTTTATTAAACGAGTGAGGAAAAAATAATTAAGTCTAAAATATTATTACTCGTAAATTAAACGCACACATTAAATCATAATTACAGATGGAGGTACATTCCCATTGGGACCCAATGGATCCTTTTAATTGGGAGGAAAATATCCAAATATTATTTTTAATTGGACATAAATGGGAGTGAAAATTTAGAGAATGGGAAATCATTAGAAGGTTTATGGATACCCAATAAGACCCAATGGGACAAGTTAATGGGTACGCAATAGGAACCCATTTCTATACAAAATAATTTCTCTTTTCTATTTTTTTTTTTCATCTTTTATTTTAATTTTTTATTTACCTCTTGGATTCATTTTTATCTCAACTTCTCCCATCTCAATTTATCTTTTATGTTTCTATTCTATTTTTTTCTTTTACTCTCTTATTTTACTTTCTCTATACTATTTCTCTAATCTCTCAATATTCTTTCATTCATTTTATTCCTTTATACTTATACTCATGTTTCTCTTCCTAACTATCCTTCAACTTTATTTTATTCCAACTTTTAGTATTTTTTCTGTAACTACTTCTAAACTTCTTGTTTATTTTATTGAAAGAAAAAGCGATAACTTTGTAGTTTAAAAGACCCAGTCATTTGTAAAATCACAAATTGACCACGTGTCACAAGTTTCAGACGCCAACATGGAGGCATCTCCAATATCAGTCGAGGACCACTCGTCAGGAGCCCTTTTCTCCCCAAAATCAATGGAAGCCACGCTAAAACGCGTTGCGGAAGAAGTGACGAAATTCCAAGGCCAACCATTGGCGACTCAGCCTACCACGCCATTGTGGTTTGATGTGCTTCACGGTGCACTAGAAGTGACTCAACAGAATTCTCCTTCTAAAGTTCACAAATCCTTGCCAGTACCAAAGCTGAAACCACTACAGAAGACATTCACTCCGATTGTTGCTCATAGGATGCCTACAGATACACAACTCATAGATCGTATGCCAACTAAAGCTCATATTCCAACCATATCGTCCGTGCCGCACTCGCCAAAGAACCACAATGACGACTACCAAAAAGATGATGGGGAGCCAAAATATGGCCCCTGGGAAACTGATGATGAGAATGACTTTAGGGACGAGGAAGAAGCCTACATTATAGGGCCCACAAAACATGAGCAAGCGAGGATTTACGTTGATCATCGACTTCAACAACAACCTAAAGTGGATTATAGAAAATACATCAAAATGGGGAACAAAATGTAAACCGTGATGGTTTTAATTTTAAAATTTTATTTTGCTGCAATTAATAAAATGGGTAACCAATCCCACTCTTATTTTTATAAATAAAAAAAAAAGGGTATCTTACTAAAGCTATTTAGTACGATTTACACAACTTGATAAATTGGAGTAATATTTTCGTGAAATTTCTCCCACAGACATCCTTAGCAGCAAGAGACACGTATGTAATAACATCGGCCTCGACCCCAGGAATACCCTCATTCTCCTTCTGCCCCTTCTTCAATAAAACACTCCGCCTGATTCTGTATTGCTTGGTTCCTGCTTGGGTTTTTTTTTTTTTTTTTGGTTTGCTTCAGTTCTGGGCGAAGCCGTGTGCACTTGGCAAGGGAATGACCCAAGTGCCAGAAATGCTCACAGTATTGCGGGAGGGACTCATCTGTCACAATCTGCCGAAAAAATCCTGTCTTATCATCCGCGTCGACCCAAACACACTGGGGGATGGGTTCTAAGAGATCGATCTCAATCTGCACCCGAGCAATGTTAGTCCTTTTCATCGCCATCGTTGCAGCGTCCAAACGAAGAGGGGTCCCAAAGGTTGAGGCGATGGTGAATATGCTTCTCTGTTGAAAAAATAGACTGGGAGTTTGGGGAGACAGAACCAAATCGAAACTCATGGTGATTCCTTATCGAAATGAAAGGAGGATGTCCGTTTAAAGACACGCATCGGTATACCGGCGACAAACCAAACTGGACGGGAGTACAATCGAATAAAATCAGGTTCATTAAGGAATCTAATCAACAGGTGCTTCGAATCTAAAAGTCCGACTGTGAAATCTTGCTTGAAATCCGAGGTTTCAAGAAACTTTCGAGGGGTCAAGAGTAGGCCGGCCATGAGAGAATTTTCCGATCAATGAATGGGCAACTCTGAATATTTTTAGATTCTGGTTTTAGTATGGGAGCATAATGGAATTCCATTTGGATACCTACCCAATAAAATTTTAACTTTCTAATGGGATATGGAAATTTTAAATCCCAATTCTTCCCAACTTTAAAATTAGATGGGTAATTAATCTCTTCCCAATAATTTTTCTTCCAATAAACTTCCTCCCAATTGCCACCTAACAGAGATCAAAATGATGCATATATTAAGGAAAGTGTTGATTTTGTGCTAAAGTTGTGATTTTTCTTCTTCGGTTTCAGTTCCCAAAGTTGATCACATGTGGCATCTTCGAGACCTTAATTAAAACTGTTTCTTTTAATTCTACAAACTTAAAATTTTCATTTTTATATCGTGGCCAAAAATTCGACCAAAACAAACAAACTCATAAAACAATTTATCCGTATAATTTTTGGACACGTCCATGTCCTAATTAACGACCACGTACCCATTTGGATTTTCTGGTGAATCACTATAGTCAGATCGATTCTATAATGAGCAATGCAACACCTGTCCGCCGTATTAATTAGATTCGTCTTGCCTTTACATGTAAACGAGATTTTAAAATTATGTTATGAGGCAAATTATTTATTTGATCATTAATTGGAATTTTTTTTTTCTAGCTCATCACTATATATAAGTTGTATTTCTATTTCCAACAAATATACACCTATTTTTTATGGTGAACCAATCAACCATTATTCAGGAAAGCAATATATATATATATTATATAATAAAGAAAAAAGGCCAAAATTAATCCATTATCCACTGCAGTTCACTGGGGCTTCAGTCGTCGACTCTCCTATCATCAGGTCACCAACTCCGGGAATGGCGAAAGAAAAAAAAAAAAAAAACCAGAGTTTTGAAGGCAGAAAATGCAAGCGCCCTAGCGTTCCCTACTAGCTAATACTCCCTCTGTCCCACTCAAATAGTCCACTTTCAAGAAAAAATCTTGTCTCATTTAAAGAGTCCACTTTGAATTTATTTATATTATATACCCTTACTAATATAACAATATGTGGTTCATAATTAACCATTACTTCTAAAGTAATTAAGGATATAAGTGAAAAATATAGTGATAAATTACTTAATTTATGTGTTGTACCTCATAACTCATAATAAGTTGTACACATTTCAAAATGGACTCTTTCAGTGGGACGGAGGGAGTAATAAACTTGAATGAGAGATCTCAAGCCCAGTACGGGAATAATAGTATAGGAAGTGAAGCCAGCCTCAGAGAAGAGTTTTGCCCATTCTTTCTCGTTTCTTTCTTTTCCAGTGGTTAGAACCATCATTTGCATATCCAAGAATAGTTGAGTTTCAATTTTTTCGATTTCCCTAACGTTGTTGTCTTCGTTCTGCTCATCTACCTTCACCACCATATCAACAATTATCAACTTCCCTCCTTTTTCTCTGCTAGGAATCGCTTCTTTACATTTCTTAAGTATTTGCACGCATTCTTTGTCACTCCAATCGTGCAATATCCACTGCTTAATTCAAAGATGTCGTTAATTTGCATCAAAGTATGATTATCAATATTAAAATTTTGCAAGTGAAACTTACGATATTGAGAAAAGTTTAAGAAACTACTAACAACAAGAAGATGAACTTATTTTGTCACTAATCAGTTATTCCCTCCTCTTAGAGTTATATTTTGCGACTCATAAATAATTGTATTACTGAACTCTTGTAGTAAAACAGATAGAGTATATCGTATGGTAGCAAGTGAGTGAGAAATTAATAAATTCATTTTGTTGTCATTAGATAAAATAATATTCAAAGGAAAAAAAAACAACAAAAAAGAGAGAGAAAAAAAATTCTAAAATGCCAAATATGACTAAGGCGTGAGTCTGACAATCTCACCCTATGCTGTAGTTTCAGTTACTTCTCTAATTCATAATAAGCAGCATGATCACATTATAAATACACCTAACTTATTTATTTAAGTATTGAACACAATGGAGAAAGATCTTTACTACCTGAGGCCTTTTTTCATCTGCACTCTTTAGTCTTTACTACAACTGGCAAGTCTCAACAAGTTATTTTTGTATATTATATTATTGGAAAAGACTACAACTTTGTATATTATATTATTGAAAAAGACTATAACTTTATTACGGAATCATTAATCAAATATTTAATAAGGGTCATAGATATATTAGTAACGTTATTGCAAAGATCATTGCATGAATAATTATCACATGACTGAATGATTGCTTGATTCGACTATATATATTTCTTCAATCCCAAAAATTTGACAAAATTTCTATTTTTAAATGTTCCAAAATTGTGTCAAACTTAAAGTGTTTGTTAGGGATGTTTATATGATTAGAGTATTATTATATTGTTTCATTGTTTTCTAATAGTTACAAAATTAGACTATCTAATAGTTACAAAATGAGACTATATATATATATATATGCTAAACTTAGATTAATTACCTTCAATAGAACTGCATCAGCAGGAGGAATGGCTTCAAACATATCTCCACCAACAAAGGTCAAATTCCCACTACTCTTCAAGCTGAACCACATGAGGAAGATCAAGAACAGTACAGGTCAAGTGTGGAAAAGCCTCAGCCAAGGCATGAGCCAAAGTACCAGTTCCACCTCCAACATCCACCAAAGTATTCATCCCCAAGAATACATTTCTACAATCTCTTATCAACACTGAACTAACCAACCTGGCATAGCTGGCCATTCCTTCGTTAAACAGCTGGTTCAGCTTTGGATCTCGCCCAGCGAGCTCCCAAACTACAGCCCCATGAAAAGTATAACACGGATTCACATCACTATTTTGAAACCACTGGCTCAATTTCTGCCATGGATTCACCATCATGGGATGGAGCACGGCTAATAAAAGCGGCGTCACGGTCGACTGGTTATCTTTCAAGAGGAGTTTAGAAGAAGGAGTGAGAGAATAACCCTCTTCCCCATGGATCTTTTCCTTCACGAAGAAACCCGAGTGGGTCAGGATCCGCATGAGACGATACACAAATTGGGATTTTTCATGGTTTATGGGAAGGGCGAGGGTCAACTGCTGAAGGGTCATGAGTTGACCATGGCTGTGAATAATGTCTGGAATGCCTAACTCAACAGCACATTTGAGAGACATTGAATTTATGAAGTTGAATATGTGATTCCATATGTGAGCTTGAGCTGCAAGAGCCTCATCACTATGATCATCACCATTTCTAAGAATAGAACCAGCCATATATGCTTTCTATCTTCTAATGTGTGTTGTACGTTGTGGGAAATCATGGATCACCAAAATTGGCCTTTTATAAAATAGCTATATGATGAGATGGAGAATATCTAATTGTGTACCAATTATGTATTAGAGAATAAGATTTTAATACGTTAACAAAAATAAGTTATAAAACACAAAAGTTTTAATATTGTGATACACAATTGATATATACATTGTGGTACGTTAGGTCATTGATCACATGAATCACACTAAAAGTTGCATCTATAAATTCTTTTGAAAACGCCAAATATTAAACACGCAGTGCGAAATTTAAAAAATGAAAAAGCCACACACAATCAAGACTAAAGAGCACAATATTTTAATGTATTTCAATATATCTAACGTATGGGTTGAAATTTAATGTAACATAGGGAAATGTGTACTATTGAAAATAAAAATAATGATGGATAGAGTTAGTAAAAAATGCTATTTTATTAAATTCGTTAAAAGAATTTACATCCAATCAAATAAAGAAAAATTGAGCTGGATGGAGTAAATGATAAAATTATTCATCAATAACAGCACGATGAGAATATAGCATGTTCTTTACTGAATGTTTGAGTTTTGATTTTAGAAATAGTTTTATAATGTAAAAATTGTATTGAAAATGTAAAAAAATATAGCTGAATAGTAAAAAATTATATTGAAAATAATGAAAACGATTATAATATATTAAATTTACCGTTGAAACCAAAATTAAAACTCAAACCAAAATGTAAAGAACAAGCCCACACTACTACAAATTTTTGAAACACTATTGGTAAATTTACAAAAATGCACTGGGTTCCTTTTGGTGTTTTAGAATTGGAGGCGGGTGCAAAGCTTTGGAGGCAGGTGCAACATGCAGCCGCCTCCAATAGATATCTATTGGAGGCAGGTGAATGTTGCACCCGCCTCCAAAAGCTTTGCTGGCCCCTTTGGAGGCGGGCGTTTGAAAACCAGCCTCCAAATTGGCGGCTCCACTGATGAATTCTGTAGTAATGCCATAATGTGTGAATTGGCTAAAGATTGTTGCTTTAATTTGGCAGCTCATGGTAGACATACTCTTAGGATGTTACTCTATTATTGACTCCTATTTTTGAAGGAGTTTTTAGGATTAATTAATTCATGTGAAAAATCTATATCAATTAAAAATCATATTTATATTGATTAATAAGCCCCTATATGTACATC
The DNA here is from genome assembly GCA_016801395.1 of Leptodermis oblonga. NCBI lineage: Eukaryota > Viridiplantae > Streptophyta > Magnoliopsida > Gentianales > Rubiaceae > Leptodermis > Leptodermis oblonga. Next base: position 10,870,665 of record CM028758.1, on the reverse strand, counting down.
ACTTTTTCCAAAAAAATATTTTTTCAATGTATTTAATTGTACCATTATGCGCCGATTATTTTCTCGATTAATTGGAATAGTATTTTTATGAAATGTGTTATCTAACGAAATTCCTATATAAAGGCAAAGTGATTGTTCTTTTTGTTTGTCAAAATATCATGATGTGAATGCTTATATATGAATGCTTAATGCTGAAACCATAATGCTGAATTGATTAAGCACTTAACATCTTATTGCTAAAATATATTTTCTGAGCCTCTGAAACAAAATTCTTAATCGTTAGATCTTGTTTGATAAGTATGCTGATCTTAATACTGAAATTTTGAAGGAAAAATATCAAAAGTAGTCCACAATCTTTACCCATGTTTCAAATGTAGTCCACAATCTTTTGTAAGTATCAAATGTAGTCCATAATGTATCCATTTTGTTTCAATTTCAGTCCAATTAACGGAAATTGGACCAAATTAACGATCAAACCCGTTGACCGTCAGTCAAAGGTGGTTTTGACCTTCTGAAACCACCTTCAAAGATTGTGGACTACTTTTGAAACATGGGTAAAGATTGTTGACTACTATTGATTTTTTTTCATATTATTTAAGAATAGCACATTTATCTTACTTTTAAAGATATTGATAATTTTGATTCCTTTTATACTTATTATATGAGCTTCCCAAGTTACAAAAAATTATGTTACAATTGTATTATATTCATCTCAAATTCGCATTTTTAAAAATTAATTTTTCTCTATGTTCCATTAGAAGAGTCCATTTTAAAAAATATTTCTTATTATAATAGAAAATTTGTAACAATACAATTTTTTTAATAGAATATTTATTAGATTTTTTAAAAAATATTTTGAAAAATATTTCTTGTTCCAATAGAAAATTATATGCGGGCTATAATTTTTCAGTTTTTCTAGAAAAATTGAGAGCAAAAGGTAGAAAAATTGTATTTGGGCTACAATTTTTCAATTTTTTCTAGAAAATTTGAGAGCAAAATTCACTAGCCAACATACAAGGGGTAGTTTCACCGAATGTCTGCCTAGTTCGCAACAAAACTCACATGTTTATCATAAAAAAATATATTCTTTATTAATATATAAAATTTAAAACTAACACAACCCTACAATATTATTTAAAACTTTTTTTTACTATTCATAGTAGTGCAATCGCAACAAAAATAATTTTATGATTTTATAAAATTTTCTAAAGAAAATATTTCTCAACTAAAATTCTTTTTATAAAAATACTCTTATAAATTTATTAAACGTTCGTAAAATATTTTAAAATATTATGATATACTTATTATGAATGTTTATGAATGTTAGGGTACAATAACTAAAATAACTAATTTGACACTATTTATTTCACACATATACTTATTAAATATGAGATAATTGTATACTACACATTATTATATTAGTAAGGGTATGAGGAGTAAAAAAATTTAAAAGTTGACTATTCTATTGGAACAAGAAATTTTTTTCAAAATGGACTCTTCTCATGGAACAGAGAGAGTAATTAATTTTTAAAAATATAAGTTTGATATGATAATACAATTATAACATAATTTTTTGTGACTTGGAAAGCTCATATAATAAGTATAAAAGGAATCAAAATTGTCAATATTTTCAAAAGTAAGATAAATGTGTTATTCTTAAATAATATAAAAAAATCAATAGTAGTCCACAATCTTTACCCATGTTTCAAAAGTAGTCCACAATCTTTGAAGGTGGTTTCAGGAGGTCAAAACCACCTTTAACTGACGGTCAACGGGTTTGACCGTTAATTTGGTCCAATTTCCGTTAATTGGACTGAAATTGAAACAAAATGGATACATTGTGGACTACATTTGATACTTACTAAAGATTGTGGACTACATTTGAAACATAGGCAAAGATTGTGGACTACTTTTGATATTTTTCCATTTATAAAGTATATAAAGACAATTAGTACCCCTCCATTTCATCTTACATTTTACTTTGCAAATATATAATTGCACACTTTACATTTTTAATAATAAATATCATATATTTCTAATAGAAATACAATGATGCGATTTTAAAAATAAAGTGTAGTTTTTGTTTTGTTTGTTGAACTCTTTTTTATTTTACAATAATGATATTTTACGTAATTTTGTATATTTAAGTTAACTATTAGATATAAAAATATATGTAATTGTAATGTAAAAAATATTTTTAAATGTTAAAGATAATAAAATTTAGATATATATATTCATTTTTCATTTAAATGTTAAAAATATATGCTTAATTTTCTTAGCTTTTAAGCATTTAAAAAAAAATTATTGTGTTCAATGCAATTATATATTTTTTTTCTTCAAATTTAGTAATTAACTTAGAAAATGGAAAACGAACACCAACACAACAATAATAAAATTTGATAAAAATATATCAGAAAAACATTTAAGAAACATGTAAAATTTCATGTATTAAAAAAAGTAAATTTTATTATTTTAAATTTAAAACGAAATTAAAACGATCAATAAACAAAAATAAAAAATTATAGTATTTTTAAAAACCATATCCTCGTGTTTTTATTAGAAAATGTGAAATTTATTAATACATAATATTAAGTATTTATAATATATATTAATGATAAATATGGTAGAGGGATATAAATGTCCATATGTACTTTTTAAATGGTTAACTAGTAGTCATGGGAGGCAAAAGACTTATTTTAAAAATACAGAGGGGCAAATATCAAACTCACCTATAAACACTAGGGGGTTTAAAGTAGTTAAGCCAAATTATATATTTCTTTCGAAAATTAAACAACTTTATAAACACATGGGGAAAGAAGTAATTAAGCCTGAATAGAATATGAGTCGTAAATTAAACACATAGAATCATCATTACAAAAGACGAAATTGTTATCAGCAGGCCACCTTTTATTATTCGTAGGTCACTTTTTAAAATTTTTATACGTGAATTTATATTTTTGCCCTTTATAGTTTCTAACTTTATAAAAAAATTACCAAACTTTTTTAACTTTGGGAAAATTGGCCCGGCTAGGCGATTTTCCCTAAAAAAAGGCTACAGGATGGCGTTTTTTTAGGTTTTCCCGGTCATTCGTCGGAAAATCGTTTTTCCGGCGAACGACCACTAAATTTTCAAAAAATCGATTTTTTTAGAGAAAATCACCTGGCCTGGGCGAATTTATCTCGGAAAATAGCTCATGCCTAGGCGATTTTCTCAGGGAAAATCACCTGGCATGGGCGATTTTCCTAGATAAATTCGCCCAGGCCAGGCGATAGGAGATTTTCTCAGGGAAAATCTCCCAACTAGATAAATTCGCCCAAGCCAGGTGATTTTCTCTGGGAAAATCGTCTGGTCTGAGCGATTTTCCCTGAGTTAAAAAAGTTTGGTAAATTTTTTTTCATAAAATTAGAAACTAGCAAGGATATATTTGTCTTTTCATTACTTCAAATTTTAAAAGTGTCTTGTGTTTAGTAAAATGGTACCTGCAAAAATGAAGCATATATTTAAGGAAAGTGTTGATTTCGGGTTAAAGTAACGATTTTTATCTTCTGTTTCAAGTCTAGTATAGTATATTTTATATAATACTTGGAATTTCAGAAGCTGACAACAATCCTAGTAGTTGTAGTAGTGATGATATTACCGGTAGCGAAGCTTGGAACGCTTGCCCTGAAGACCCTCTGCAAACCCATCGCCAAGCGTATCAAGAAAGAAGCCGGCTTCGACCCTCAATTCAGATTAGTCATCACCAATTTTGCCCAGGTCTGATTAAATTAGCTAATTTTTGTTTATAATTCTTGTGTAAAAGTTTGGAAGAACATCCCTTTATGCAGCTGGGTTTAAAAAAAATTTTTTTTTTTTTTTCCCTCCCCCCCCCCCCCCCCTTTGTTCTGGGTGCTGAAGTTGTCTTGAATTTGTAGGTCAATATGCTGATTGTGGATTATAGGGTTGCGGGATGTTATGCACATGGGTTTCTCTTTTTAAGTTGAATTTCGAAAATTGCTGAAACTACAACTGATAAATGGGTGGTTGCTATTGGAAAATTTGGATGGTTGATAATGCTTTAGTTTTAAGCATTTGGGTTAGTTGAATTTGGCAAAATTGTGTTGTTTTAGGAAGAGGATTTACTAATTGAGAAACGCTTAACAAGCTGAGCACCTCAATTTTGATGTTAAATGTGTATTATGTTGGATTGATAGCATTAATTCTCCTTTCCAAAGCTCCTCAAAATTCAAATGTATGAAAAGATTCTTCATTTGATTGGAAGGAAAATGACCTTAAGCGAAAATGTCATCAAGATAATTTGAACTTGAAGTCTGTAATTGTGTCTTTTGCAAAGTCTATTTTGGTATTTCGCTTGTTGACATGAAAAAGCTGCTAAATCATTGAACTTGAAAGCATTTGGAATCAATCTTATATTAGGATGTGGCTGAGCTTCAGTGTTAAAATGCTGCCACTTTCTTCTCTTGTATGTAGAAATTTCTATATCCAAAGCATAAAGACTTTAATATGTACTTTGATGATGTTGCATCAGGCAAACCACCGACTTACAACAAAACTGCAGAGACGGATTTACGGCCATGCAACAGATGTGGCCATTCGCCCTCTGAATGAAGAAAAAGCTGTTCAGGCTGCTGCTGACCTTCTAGGCGAACTCTTTGTGTTTACGGTATTACTTACTTCCTTGTTTTCTTCTTGATGGAATGGGAAGCTTTACCCTCCTTTTTTTCTTTTGTCAAATTTAGCCACTGTGTATGTAGTTTATTTGATTTGTTATATTCGAGGCTTTCCAACATCTAATGTGCAATTGCATTGACTTTTAGTTAACTAAGACTTTGCACTGTGTTAGGATACTTGTTTTCAAGCACACATATATTTAGGAGTTGGGAGGCCTGTCTCTTTTGGATACTCTTGGGGGTGATGAATATGTACATGTCTTTCATGAGTGCATGAAGAAATCAGTTTTGTTTGGTTCAGTTAAATGGTTTTTGTGGCCAATCATCCTGTAAGGATTCAAGATACAGTAGAAACATATCTGGGTACTCTTAAATGTTATACAGTTTGACTCCTTTGATTATGAAAAATGCCTGTGTTGAGTTCCTTGAATTGAAACATTCATCTCAAGCATAAAAGGAAGATGAATCCCTCCAAGCATGTTGGAAGGGGTAGTTGTTAGGTCTGAATCACGTGAGCATAACAAATCTATTTTGTGAAAACCAGGCATCAGAATTCTAACTTACTGATTTTACCAAGTGATAATGCTGGAAATAAAGAATGGGGGAAGACTCGGAGAGGGGGGGATGGTGAGTTTGAGGGTCCTGGCGGTACGAGTGGATTTTGAAATATTGATACATGTTTTAATCATCTTAAGAAACACAATGATTTGAGGTGAACTGGAGATAGTGCCTTCTAACTCAGTATTTGATTGTATTCTTCTCTATCTAACTAGGTTGCTGGGGCTGCTGTTATTTTTGAAGTGCAAAGAAGCTCCAGAGCAGAAGCCAGAAAGGAGGCACTTCGTAGACAAGAAATAGAGGTCCATACTTTTCCTCATCAGTTTTTCGAGTCTCTACTCCGTTCTGTGTATCCATGAAATTAGTGTGAGGCCAATTGCATGAGTGAAAAAAGTATCTTCTGTCATGACAACTTTATATTAATACAGGTTCTCCATTCTGCACGGTTGATCTCTTGTTACTATTTTAGTGTACATTCTCACAAGTCATTATTACCACAGGCTAGAGTCAAAAACAGCATCTTGTTGCCTACCAATAACATGTGTGAAATATGAATATTTCTGTAATGAAATTGCATTGTTGCCCTATATGTTTGAGGCTTATGACACTTTTCTCTGTGCATCAAGGAGAGTGATTTATGCACCACCTTTATATGATTAAGTACCAGAATCACTATCTTTATACATTATCTCACTCACTTAATGGCTCAATTAGTTAATGGTCATAGGGTATCTGATAGATTCATCTGAGTTGAAAGCGTTTTTCTGCTTGCGAATATGAGTATAGTTCGGTCAAATCCTCTCTCTGATTTCTCAGTTTTTTTTTCGTGAAGAAATGAATTTGACTCACTCTGACTGGCAGGCATTGAAGAAAAAAGATGAAGATTTAACCCAAGAGGTTGAACTTCTTAAGCAGCGAATAGCTGAACTGGAGCAACTTATCAAAGAACGAGGGCGTGGAATGTTTAACTTCAAGCCAGCTAACAGCGCTGTTGAGAATAAAGTGTAAACTTGAATTCTGTTTTGGTGTGTAGTCTTTAGGCGCAGTAAGAACCTTCGGAATGAGCCAAGATACTGGAGCGGATCTTTTGATGATAGATTCATATGTTAAGAGGATTTTCTTAGTAGTTTTAGCTGCTCCAGCGAAAGCAATATGGCTCAGAAACTTTGATCCCTTGTGGGTTTCAAAGCCACATTATGTTACAATATAATGTAGTATAATCAGTTTGATTTTTGTTTCTGACCTCTTTCCTAGTGCAGTTAGACTTACTCTTTACTATAGCAGTTGTGTTTTGATTATACGATAATGATATATAATTCATATAATCAATCCTACGTAGTAGGGTGTTTGTTGTTGTATAATAAGTCTTCCTCATTCTCAACCCACTTCCTTTCTTTTCTAATAGGTTAGGAAGAAAGAAAAAAACTCATTGCTAGAGTTGCCCATGCTTGAGGTGAGGTGCTGGGTTCGAGACCCAGTACTTCATTCTTGGGATGTCGCACAAAAATAAGTGCATTGTACACTCGCTTGTTTGAATTTAAATTAATGGGAGTCTCACCTCATGTTATTTACAACACCATACATGTATAGAATACAATGATTGATTAAAAAAAATATCAAATTGTAAAGCATGTGATGTGACGCAAAAATTACAATGAGGAAGCGATGCTTCTTCGCGGCCCAATGAACTCTTGAAGATAGTAATAGCCCAATTTGTATGAAGTTGTGCTGTGAAGGGAATGAACAAAATTGAAAATGATGGAGTGATCTGAGTTGCTGAGCTCGGCCAAGATGATGAAGCTTGATGATTTTGTACTGCTCCGTTCACCAATTGATGATTAATTCAGAAAAGGAGCGGGGCTTTCCCCCCTGTATAGGCTCCGACGATCAAGTCAGTAATATGAAAGAGATAAGCAATATAGAACAAGAGTGTTTAGAGAAATTGTAAATGAGAGAATAGCTTAAGAAATGCTAGTGAGAATTGCCAGAAATTAATTATTGGAACTTACCTGCATGAGGCTTGTGCCTGAGTATTTATAAGTTTACTCTAGATGATTCCGTTGAGTCATGGAGACATACGCTCCTAATTATTCTTTTTTGCAATGATGGTTTTTGCCTTTCCGGGAAAACTGGCTTTAGCTTTGGCTCCTTTGTCATAATTGCTCTGCACATACTAAAATAATGGCCCTACCATGATATTTTATATTTATTTCAGGTCGGCTTCACCGATCTAACTTCATTAAGCTTTTACCGACCTGGGAGTCTTGAGTAATACTGACATAATCATATCGATCTGGGCTATAAGGTCTACCGATCTAAGATTACTAGTTTATTCCGTCCTAAGCTTTAGTAATTTTTCTTGTTCAGTTCTTCATGACCGATCTAAGATTATATGACCGACCCAAATTTGTAACAGAGACTCGTTTTGTGTGATCTTTCCGAACTGAACATGGATTTGGGCTTCTTTATCTTTTACTGTTTCTTTGTTTTTAATTAATTGGGCTAGGCCCAATGGGGATTTCACTTTTATGCACATCAACAAGCCCCCCCAGTATTAGGTTTTACCGATCTAAAACTTAATACTCTTTGGGTTTTCCGAGCTAAGACCCATCATAAAGGATATGATGTTCTAGATTAATCCGAGCCAATTTTCCGAACTAAGTAACATGCCGTATTTTTACTAAGCCGTATGTGACTAAGCCATAGTAATAATTGTAATTCCGATCTAAGGAATTTGAACAGTTTTCGGACAAATAAATGTAATCATAAATTCATACCTTTGCGTTACCCTAGATCGGGATTTCGAAGAGGCGGACCTGTCTGGACACGCCTTTACTTTTATTGCAGCAATGAATACAACTTCCGAGGTCGTTTTATGTTCTCAAAGCGTCATTAATGAATGCAGCTTTTGGTCTGCCCACGTCTCTTCGATTTCATCGAGGCTTCACTATAAAACTAGCGAGTGCAAGCATTTTACTCCCTCCATCATTCGCTCTCCTGAAAAGAAAATTTTTTTTACCTTCCTCCTCCTTCCCTTCGCCGGAGTTCTTGCGATTTTGCCGGAATTTTGTGCCGTGTTCCAATTTCCGCAATTTTTGCTGGGGTTGTTTGTCTTGTCGTCATTATCTTTCCGCTGCCTCGTCTTTTCCCCTGTTCATCTGTCTGACATGGCCTCCGAAAGAAGCTCAGGTACCGGAGCATCGCGCCAGACTCCGGCAGCAGGTTAGCATCCTTGTACCTTCCTTTCTGATGATTTATTTTCTATCCTGTTTGAGCATAGGATTGATTTACCTATGATTATTTGCATTGATTGCTGTAGATTCAGCTGCCACACACGAATTTAAACCCGAGGAAATAATTTCACAAATGACTATGGCCGATTTAATAAACCTTAGGTCGACCCATTATATAGATCCTTCTGTTCCTATTCGTTTACCCGAGCCTGAGGAGAGGATAAATACTGTTTCTGAAGGTTGGGTCGGGGTGTATGAATATCATATTAACTTCGGACTGAGGTTTCCGACCCTAGACCTGTTGATCGAGATGTGTGACTTTCTGAATATTGGGCTGAGTTAACTAGTACCCAATTCTCTTAGGTTTTTGATAGGGTTCATGTATATATGTTTTGGGGCTGGGGTCCGACCTACAGTAGACCTGTTTTTTCAATTTTATACAGTCCGTAAATACCCCTATGGTAAATGGTGGGTGACCTTCCAGAAGCGTAGGAATAGTCCTGTAATAATTACCGACTCCCCTGATACCAATAAACAATGGAGGGCTAGGTTTTTTATGGTAAAGGCTGAGGAAGCAAACCTACCCTACCGTTGGTCCCCATTTATTTTACCAGTTGAACAATCCCGGGATAAGTCCGACCCCAGAATTCAATCGGACTATAAGGCGTTAAAAACCCATAGTAGCTCGGACAAATACTCGGTTAAATTTCCTTCAGAGGTTCTACTTGTTTCAGCTGGGCTAAGCCAATCCCCCAATGTAGAAAGTAAATACCTGTCCCTTGAACTCTTTATTTATGGTATCCTCATCTTTCATAGCTCGGTAATTTTGATTTCTGCAAGTTGCTTATTTTCAGGTAGTCTCAGTGGGTTCGGAAGGAAGAAAAAAGCCAACAAACCTGTTGCTACTTCGGGGTCTTCCAAAAGAGCAGCTGAGATCGACCTTACTGAAGAGGTCGAAGTGGCCGATCCTCCTAGCTCGGCATTGTTAACCCGGGTCTCAAAAAAGAGCAGGCCGACCCCGGAAGAAATTCAGGCAGCTAAAGCTGCCAAAGCTCCACAAACCCTGTCCGGCCCTACTTCTAGAGCTGAGCTGCCAAGTCCAGAAGATCTGTTAGGACCTGCAGACCCGGTGACCAAAGAAAGGGTCCTGTTTCTAAGGGATCAAAAGGAAAGACCGATCTCCTTAGCTCGGCCAATTCACCAAGTTGATTCGTTAGAGCCACCCCCGGAGGACCTTATGCCATTTCAAGAAGTGGCGGTCGAATCTTCTCAATCTTTTGAGGAGATTATCCGAGCTGGTGACAAACTCCGGGACCATTTGAATGGAGCGGTGGCGCAGGAGACCCTTATAGCCGCACACATCAAAAAGGTAATTTTCCAAACATTAAGGTTTTTCTGAAATAAATGGTTACCTGGGACATTATTCTCATAATATCCTTGTCTCGGATTTTTGCAGGTCTTGTTCAATTATGCGGCCACAAATAGAAGAACAACAGCTTTGGATGTCTTAGCCCAAAGCTATGAACTGGAGAGATCAAAGAATCCGAACAAGGCCGTGGAGGAACTGGAGTTTCAGCTGGGGCTTGAGAAAAGCAAGATTTCAGGTCTTGAAGTTGAAAAAACCGGGCTAATGCAGCAAAACCAAGACCTGAGCACGAAGTCCAGCCAACTGGTGACCAAGATCCAGGGCCTAGAAGCAGAGATGAAGGCCCTGAAAGAAGAAAAGTCTTCTTGGGGGAAGGAGAAAACTGCCCTGGAGAAAGCTGCCGATGAAGCTAAGAAAACTGCAGAAGAGGCTACAAAGAGAGCTGCCGAGATGGTTAGCCCGGATGATGTTGAAGCAGCTCGTCAAGCCGAACTAAAAACTTTCAAGGAAGGGACCCTGCTGGAGTTGATGAATCGGCGCTTTTTTGAGTTAATCCAGTGCGGGTATACTCTGTGCTGGGATGAGCTAAAGAGCTCCAGGTCGGCGGAAGGTGCTCCAGAAGACTCCATAGCCCAGGGTTCTTTGCTTCCGGAGGGACGCGATCCTTACGACCTAGTAGAAGAAATCAAGCAAGAATGCCGAGACATCGGTGTTCCAATCCCAAAAAAGGTCGAAGAGGATCCTGTGGTCGACCCCCAAGAGATAGCAGATGAAGCTTCTTCTCAAGCTCTTCCTTCCTGAGATCGGCCTTTCTTTAGATCGGGCTTGCTCTTCCTTCCAGCTGTGTGAGGAATGTAGGTAGCATGCCTAGATGCAGTTGCAGTGATGTACTTGGTTTTATACTTTGTAGAATTTTTTTCTGATTCTGGTCCCTTTCGAAGAACTTTTGTACTTTTCAGATCGTCTTTGTAACCGAGCTGAATTATTGAATGAGAATGATCTTTTCTATTTCCTTCAAACATTTGAATGAGAAGTTAACTCGAACTGCTTTATTGATAATATTTTCTCAAGTGTACTGCATTCCAAGTTCGTGGAATCAATCGTCCTTGCAAGTCTTCCAAAATATAACTTCCGGTAGGTCGGGCTTCGATTATCCGATAAGGCCCTTCCCAATTAGAAAATAACTTGCCTTGTTCTTGTGGTTTGCTGATAGATCGGTTTCGTAAAACTAAATCTCCTGGTACAAAGGCTCGATGTTTGACCTAAGCATCATAGTGTTGCCGAACTAAATTTTTGTAATTTAGTTGATGTACATAGGCCGAGTCCCGAACTTCTTCTATCAGATCCAGACCGAGCTCCAAGTTTTTCTGATTTTGATCTCTTTCGAAGTGCATAACTCGCGGGGCTCCACTTTGTATTTCTGGAGGGATGACAGCATTGACCCCGAAGGCCAACTCAAAAGGGGTCTTTCCTGTGGCTGATTTTGGGGTAGTCCAGTGGCACCAAAGTACATGGGGCAGCTGTTCTACCCAATTTTTACCTTTATCTTCTAGTCTGGATTTCAGCCCGTGCAACAAAGTTCGATTTGTTAGTTCTACTTGTCCATTTGCTGGAGGATGGGCTACCGATGCGAAACGTTGGGTGATGCCAAGTTTTGAACACAAGGCTGTGAACTCCTTAGATTCGAACTGAGTCCCATTGTCCGAAATAACCGATCTGGGCACACCGAAACGACAGATGACTTGCCTCCAAAAAAATCGAGCTACGGTTCGTCCAGTAATATTTGTCAGTGCCTCGGCTTCCACCCACTTCGTGAAATAATCTATGGCCACAACAAGATAATGGCATGAACCAACTTTAGGAAACGGACCCATAAGATCTATCCCCCATTCTGCGAAAGGCCATGGGGAAATTATCCCAGTAAAGCTGGAGGCCGGCAACTTATGAATTTTTGCATTGTGTTGGCAACTGGAACATCGTTGAACATACTTCACTGCTTCCTGTAATAATCGGGGCCAATAAAACCCAGCCCCAATTATTTTTTTGGCCAAATTCCGAGCCCCAATGTGAGACCCACAATCTCCTTCGTGTACTTCCTTCAGCATGGCCTCCGCTTCTCCCGACCCCACACATTTTAGTAAAGGCATCAAGAAACCCTTTTTGTATAAATCCTCTCCGATTATCTGATAGTGTTCAGCCTTCCTTTGTATCCGTTGTGCTTCCTTCCGGGATTCTGGTAAAGTGCCATCTTGTAGGTATTGCCATATAGGAAATCTCCAATCCTGTCCTTCACTTATAGACAATATTATTGGTTCAGCTGTACTCCTGGTATGTATTTCTTCTACTAGGACGGTTTTAGTCAGGTGAGAAAAAACCGAAGAAGCCAATTTGGACAAGGCATCAGCATTTGTATTTTTGCTTCGCGGGACCCGCTCTATAGCCCATTTTTGAAAGAATTTTAGTTGCTGTTGCACCAATGTTAAATACTCCTCCATTTGTCGATCCTTAGCCTTATACTCCCCCAAAATTTGTTTAACCACGAGCTGAGAGTCTGAACAAATTTTTAAATTTTCGATTCCAAATTTCTGAGCTAACTTCAGGCCGGCTATCATAGCTTCGTATTCTGCTTCATTATTTGTGGCTGTGAAGCAGAATCGTAAAGCATACGTGTGAATTTCTCCTCCTGGGCTGGTGAGGACGATTCCTGCACCCGATCCGGACTGGCTTGAGGCCCCATCTACGTAGAGGATCCACGCATCGTCACCCTCGGCTATAGCTAAAAGCAGATCGGTTTTTTCTGACGGGCTAGATATGCTCTCTTGGCTGTCTGGTACTCCTTCAGCTATGAAATGCGCCAACACCTGTCCTTTGACTGCTGTGCGTGGGGCAAAGGTGATGTCATAATCTCCTAATTCAATGGCCCATTTGGTGAGTCGACCTGAAACTCCTGCTTTTTGTAAGATGGCTTTGAGGGGTGCGTCGGTATAAACGGTGACTCCATGCGAGTTGAAATAAGGTCTAAGACGCCGTGTGGAGTGAACTAGAGCCAGGACTAGCTTTTCTAGGCTAGAATAATTTTTCTCTGCGGCCTGCAAAACTTTACTAACAAAATAGATGGGTCTCTGGACCCGGTTATCTTCTCGGAGCAAAACCGAGCTAATGACAGATTTGGTAGTAGCTATATACATGTACAATTGTTCTCCATGAATAGGCATAGTCAAAGATGGCAAAGATGCTAAGTATTTTTTCAATTGTTCAAAAGCATTTTGACATTCCGGGGTCCACAAAAACTTATCAGTTTTCTTTAAAATGTTAAAAAATGGTAATGCTCGTTCTGCTGATCGGGCTAAAAACCTATTCAAAGCTGCTAATCTACCCGTTAATTGTTGTACTTCCCGAATTGTCCTAGGTGGGTGCATTTTCAATACAGCTTCTACTTTCTTAGGATTAACCGAGATACCCCCCTCAGAAACCATGTATCCTAAGAACTTTCCTGAAGTGGCTCCAAAAACACATTTTTTTGGATTTAACCTTAATTTATATTGGGCTAGTGTTTCAAGGGTTTCACGTAAATCAGATAAGTAAGCAAGTTCATTTTTACTTTTTACAAGTAAATCATCAATATATGCTTCCATATTTCGACCTAACTGTTTTTTAAAAATTTTATTCACTAAACGTTGAAAAGTAGCTCCAGCATTCTTTAAACCGAAAGGCATGGTTATGAAGCAATATGTACCTTTGTCTGTAATAAAAGATGTTTTTTCTTCATCTTCCTTGGCCATGAAGATTTGATGATATCCCTTATATGCATCCAAGAAATTGAGGAAGCGAAATCCAGCTATAGCGTCAACCAACACGTCGATCAAAGGCAATGGGAACCAATCTTTGGGGCATGCTTTATTTAAGTCGGTGAAGTCTATGCACATGCGCCATGAACCATCCGGTTTGGAAACTAACACTGGGTTAGCCAACCATTCCGGATAATCCACTTCTCGGATGATACGTACTTCCAACAGGGCGTTGACTTCGATCTCCACGTATCTATTACGTTCTCCCCCGAGGTTACGCTTTCGTTGTCGGATCAGCCTATGATTGGGATCAATGGATAACCTGTGTTCAATGATATTTCGAGAAATGCCAGGCATATCCTCCGGTCCCCAAGCAAAAACTTCCGCAAAATCACGCAAAAGGTTAAGCAAATCATATTGTAATTGAGGGGGCAAATCAGCCCCAATTTTTATTACCTTGTTTGGATCGGCCGCGAGGGGAATAATTCTTACCTCGGCCCCTGCTTCAATGGACAGGTCCGAGCCACCTGTTAGATCGGTAATGTTAACGGAGGTCGGCCTGACTGTAGAAGTAATTTTTGATTTCAGATCTACGGGGGTCGGTTCCTTCAAGGAAGCCATGTAGCACTGCTTTGCCTGCAAGACATCACAACGAATAGAAGCTACCCCACCTATGGTGGGGAACTTTAAAAGCATGTGTACATTAGATGCTATGGCCTGGAACTGATTTAGTCCAGGCCGTCCCAAATATACATTGTATGGTGATGGCTCATCAATGACCACGAAGTCTATGGTTTCCGTACGTTTTAGCTGTCCAGCCAGTAACGTGACGGGAATGCTCAAGTGTCCCACAGGTATAACATGGTGATTGCCGAAGCCAATCAATGGTGTCCGAACTGGACTTAACTGTGCCTTGTGTAATTGACAACCAGCCAGTGCCTTGGTTGTAATTATATTGCTAGAACTACCCGTGTCTAACAATGTCCTACGTACTTGGTAATTTGAAATGTAGCAATCGATCACTAGTGGATCGTCACAATTGAAAGACAGAAATGTATCTGTGTCATCGAAAGTAATGCCTGGTGTCATGGTATCTGATTTACGCTTACCTAGAATAGAGTTCCTTTGCCGGTATACCTGTTTCCTTTGGCGGTTAGAGTCGCCTTGGGTTGGTCCTCCTGCTATGGTGTTTACAATCCCTGCTATATTCAGGTCGGTGTTACCCCCAACATTTGGGGCTCGGGAGTCGGATTGGGGACATTCGCGGGCAAAATGACCGGTCTCTCCACATCGGTAGCATCCGTTTGGTCGTTCACGGATTGCTGAAGTCACCGGTTTAGGTAGAGGTGCTACTTGTGTATATTGTGGTAGTTTCCCAGCTTGAATTAATTTAGCTATTTCTGCAGCTAAATCACGACAGTCATTAGTATTGTGACCAATGTTTTTATGGTAATTACAATACCTGCCCGGATTGAGCCGATCTGTGGGACCCGTCATGGGTCGAGCTGGGGGCAGCAGCCCTTGACTCTGAATGGCAGCATATATGTCAGCTCGGGGGACTGAGAAGGGCTCGGCTACCTGCACAGTGTTTACACTTACCCCGGCCTTTGGAATGGAATTAGTGGTATTGGCAAAGTTTAATTTCTTATTTCCTCCCGACGTAAGAATTGGGGAAGAAGCTTTCCTCTTACCATATAAATCGGAAAAACTTCTTTCCCTTTCCTGTTTTATAGCTGTAGCATCTTCAACAACAACAAAGTTAACAGCAGTAACCATCATTTCAAAATAAGAATGTGGGGGTCGGATGGCCAATTCAGTAGCTAAAGGTCCTGACCGTAACCCATTAATAAATGATCCCATCATTATTCTATCATCTTTTTCATGACATTGCCTAAACTCTATATTGAACTGATCTATGTATGCCTGTAATCCCTCTCCCATTTTTTTTGTTATGTTCATTAAATGTGAAATCGGTTTAGACAATATCTTATTACCCATGAAATTGGCTAAAAACAGGTCATCAAACTGATCTAAAGAATGAATAGAATTTCGGGGCAAAGTACAATACCAATTTATGGCCTGACCTTTAAGTGTCAGATGGAATGTCATGCATCGGTTAGCGTCGGACAGGTTGGCAGCATCCATGACGCTCATGCACTGCATCCAGTGAGCCGTGGGGTCGGTGGTACCGTCATACTTGTCAACCTTACCTAGGCCTCTGTATCCAGGGGGAAATTGTGCCATTTGAATCTCCCATCCAAAAGGATGAGACACGCGAGACGTGGGGGCAGTTCGTCCGATCTGAGTATATCCAGATCTGGGTAGGCCGAGCTGGGGATATCCGGACTGACCTAAGGGGTGTCCCCCCAGGCCGAGGTAATAGTTTCCTAGGCCGGGCCCGGGATAATAATTTGGATTAAGTAAAGGAATATTTTCTAAGGGCGGCTGCATGGCTCGGTTATTACCTAAACCATAATGCTGAAACATTGCAGGGTTGGATGTAGTGGTGTATCCGGGGTAATAACAGGGTTGATTCATTTGGCCGATTTGTATGCCATGGCCAGGTTGATTCAATTGACTTACTTGTTGTCCTAAAGTGGGAAAGGGCAGGCCTGACATAAGAGAACCGTTATTGAACTGAGCATTGGGGGCCATAAAGGGATCCGGAAAAGTAAGATTAGCCTGAGTATGAGCTACAGTGGTATAAACAGGTGGTGCCACATAAGGGTTAGGAGGACCAGCAATATGACCGATTGAAGAAAAATTAACTCTCCCAAGTTGTGGAGGACATATAGTAGTAGATTGTGGGGGGAGACTAGACATTAAAGCAGCAGAGGGGTTGGACACAGGGTTGATGACAGCCCTGGGTGGGGGAACGGTTGGGGACCAGTGTAAACCATAGGGGTGTTCTGTGTTAACTGCTTCTGTGGTGGTGGTTGTAATGGGAGGTTCTGTATTAAGAGTAGAGATGATAGAAGCAACATGGTTTATTAAGTGAAATAGTTCTGGAAATAAACGGAAGAACCTATCTTTTTCTGCCTGTTCCTGTTCGGTGGTGAGAGTTTCAACAAGGGTGGTAGTAGTTGGTGGATCAGATGGAGGATTAGAACTGGTGGCTGAAACGGTAGGGACCAAAGCTGTTGTAACGGTGAGCCCATTGAGGTTGTCAGAAGAAGAAGCACCCTTTCCTGAGCGAGTTTGCGTCATGGTTTCAACAAATTTATTTAACGGAGGAAAATTTGATGAAATAATTTGATCAAACGTTCCCCACAGTCGGCGCCAGTTGATGTGACGCAAAAATTACAATGAGGAAGCGATGCTTCTTCGCGGCCCAATGAACTCTTGAAGACAGTAATAGCCCAATTTGTATGAAGTTGTGCTGTGAAGGGAATGAACAAAATTGAAAATGATGGAGTGATCTGAGTTGCTGAGCTCGGCCAAGATGATGAAGCTTGGTGATTTTGTACTGCTCCGTTCACCAATTGATGATTAATTCAGAAAAGGAGCGGGGATTTCCCCCTGTATAGGCTCCGACGATCAAGTCAGTAATATGAAAGAGATAAGCAATATAGAACAAGAGTGTTTAGAGAAATTGTAAATGAGAGAATAGATTAAGAAATGCTAGTGAGAATTGCCAGAAATTAATTATTGGAACTTACCTGCATGAGGCTTGTGCCTGAGTATTTATAAGTTTACTCTAGATGATTCCGTTGAGTCATGGAGACATACGCTCCTAATTATTCTTTTTTGCAATGATGGTTTTTGCCTTTCCGGGAAAACTGGCTTTAGCTTTGGCTCCTTTGTCATAATTGCTCTGCACATACTAAAATAATGGCCCTACCATGATATTTTATATTTATTTCAGGTCGGCTTCACCGATCTAACTTCATTAAGCTTTTACCGGCCTGGGAGTCTTGAGTAATACTGACATAATCATATCGATATGGGCTATAAGGTCTACCGATCTAAGATTACTAGTTTATTCCGTCCTAAGCTTTAGTAATTTTTCTTGTTCAGTTCTTCATGACCGATCTAAGATTATATGACCGACCCAAATTTGTAACAGAGACTCGTTTTGTGTGATCTTTCCGAACTGAACATGGATTTGGGCTTCTTTATCTTTTACTGTTTCTTTGTTTTTAATTAATTGGGCTAGGCCCAATGGGGATTTCACTTTTATGCACATCAGCATGTTTCCATCATCCATCCAAGGAGAACAGTAAAGTGCAATATAACATATCAAATTGTAAAGAACAAATTATGAAATAATAGAACAACAATGCTGGTCTCTCATTTATCTACTTTTAGTAAAAGGAAGCATTACTCACTTTGCACTTCCTTATTGGCAGAAAATACAACACAGAATCCATACTGTGAGCGCGCACACATGGAATCATGATCATGAGTTAATTTTTGACAGAGGACCAAGCATTGGCCTCAATCCAGTTGAAGGCAATGGGACTCAAGAAAGCGTCAGGAATGCCGAAGGAGCTGACTAAGGGAAGAGCATGTGGTCTCAGTTCACTGCAAAGTTTTGCAACTTCTTTCCTCACTGCTGCAGCATTGTCTGTCGAAAGGTATCCATAACGCAGGAATGCAGCATCTTCTTCCAAGACAACCAGGGCATACATGGATCTCAAAAATCCTAGTATTCTCTGCAACAAGATTCACAAACAATGTTTCTGCAACTGTCAATCGATATCAAATCAAAATGCATTGATCCCTTGAGGATTCTGTACGTAGTGAAGAGATTTTATTGGTTACTAGTTACCTTAACAGAGCCATCTGTTACAGTTGTCTCAGCCTCGACAAAAGTTCTGAAAATTGACCGATCAGAGAAGGCTCTCCCCAAGTCTTCAGCAAGCTGATGGCTCTGGAAAGATTGAAAGGGGTTCAAAACACACACACATAGAGAGAGAGAGAGAGAGAGAGAGAGAGAGAGAGAGAGAGAGAAGTGGGGGTTGGCAATTCGCATGCAAATTGTGTTCAAGAAGAGTATCTCACCATTACAAAAGCCTGTTCCTTGCTTTCTCCTTGTGCTTGGCGTTGTGAAATTTCAGAAGCAAAACGGTTCAAGAGATCTCGCTCTCTTAAGCATAAGATGTCATACTGCGATGGATTGTATTTGGGATTTAAATATGTTTCAATAATATACAACTTGGAGACAAATCAAATGCATGAGTCACTACCTGGAAGTCGATGCTCCTCATGAGAGAACTTGTAAGCTGAGAAGGTATAACAGGACAAGATTTGTTCATGTGCTCCAATCCCAGTTCCTTATAAGGCTTGTTCTGTTTCTTTGCTGCCACAAATTCTCCCAATAGTGCCTTACTAACCTGGCATAATGAGGATATGATCCTTAGCTACTAGAATAATTTGCAAATTCAACCAGCAATGAGGGCCAATACAGCGATAGAGTTATGAATTGGATGACATCATTCATGCTGTATGCGAATTCTAATCACAACAAGGTTTACTGGTATTGTACTCAGAGAGATGGGCAATGTCATAACACCAGTAATTTCAAAGCTAAGTTTTGAACTACAAAGGAGCATGCAACAAGAAGTTTTAAGCTCTGTGATTTCAGATATCCTAAAAAACAAAAAGAATAAGTCACATTTTAATCATGATTTACCAAATTAGAACCACATTCCATCACCATATGTACCATCAAACAAAATCACAATTCAACTACAGACCTGTTGCATAAGAACATTGTTGTCACCCTCAAAAGTAGACTGCACATCATATTCACCCTTGAGGTGACCAACACGATTTTCAGTCTTCATACCCTGTCCACCACATGCTTCACGGCATTCCTGATACATACGAGTAAGATTTCAGGGATACAACTCTATGAAAATAAAATAATACCTCAGTTCCAATCCTTTTGTTATACCTGAAGAGTTTGCATGTTATGCCAGGTTAAAGCAGCCTTGAATGCACTAGAAACGATGTGAATAGTTTTGATCAACTGAGGTGTCCTCTTTACATATAACTGTTTCAAATAGTTAACAGCGAAGCTCGTTGCATATCTGCAGCACAATAGTCATTAGCATATGAGATTCAATCATTTGCTCAAACAGGGGGGGAAGAAAAGGGAAAAAAGAAAAACCAGCACCAAACCATAGAATGTCATTACTTAATTATGTAAAGCCAAAATTCTAGGCCAATTTAGTGACTGAACTGATACTTATGAGTTATTCATACAAGTCCAGGCCACACATTAATTATTGCTAGCTTCAAAATTTTGACCGGATTTTCCATGACTCAACACAAAAATAACTAACAGTTGAAAGAAAAATCCTTAGCATTATCATTACTATTTTTATCATGAAGAGTAACAAAATCAGCTCCAACCTCCCAAATACTACCATTAGAACTCAAAGCTATGAACAGTTGGATTCAGAACTAAAGTGGACTGATAAAAATCTAAAATACAGATTCGCCATTTTAAAACATCAATTGCCAAAATAAATAAACAATACATCTCCATTGCAGAAAACCTACAGCCTGAGGCACTTACGTCTTGGCAAGAAGAGGCAGAAGCCTCCGTTGATGACTAGGGTAATCAAGCAAAAGAACTTCTGGCCCATTGGGAGTGGTGGAAAATGCTCTCCTCGTTAATGAGTATCTTATTGCAATTGCTAAGCTAATCTAATGAGGAAAGAAAACAAGAAAGTGTATGGTCACCAAAATAGAATGTTGATTCAAACATTATACATTACACAGTTTCCAATCTGTCACTTTTTTAAAAACAATTCTTGTGACTCTTACCTTTGATTGGTAAATTGCACTAGCAGCAATGATCACACGTCCTGAAGTCAAAGGCGCCAAAAATGCAGCAAACCTCTGCAAAACAAAGAAGTAGATTCCCTGTCAGGTACAAATTGCTTTCAACAAGAAAAGTATGTCAGGAAGAACCCTTCTAAAACCTGTCCTAGGTAGTAGGCTTATAATTATGAAAATACTAAAGAAAGTACTGTCTATAGAGTGACAAAACACAGAACGCACCATTCCTGAGCTGATTTGCTCCACAACCAAAATAAATATGCAGTCTTGACACATTAAGAGTGTTCCTCTGAAGATATTTGCCTTCCTACTAATAGGCATGGCATAATTGTAGAAACAAGATAACTATTGTACCTGATCAGGATCTTTAATTGCACTCATATATTGCCCATCCGGAGAGACATCAGCTACAGAATTTAGCAAATTTTCTCTAGGAATTCGTATATTGTCAAACCTAGAAAAATGCAGTTTTGAAAGTCTTAAATTTTCAGCAACTATAGAGAACTTTGGCTGTATTGCTAAGTTTCAGGTCAGTCCTAAGAAAATTACCAAGAATCAATTCCTTACCAGATTCGACCATTGTCTACTCCGTTTAAACCAACTTTATGACCACAATCAGCTACACGAACATTAGGGCATATGTTCCCATTTGCATCTCTAATTTGGGCGATAAAAGCATGGACTCCTTGATTCTTTCCATCAATGTTCAGCTGAGAGAAAACTATTGTATGCGTTGCATGCTACAACACAGTCAGAGAAACAGTCTGAGCAGTTGAATCATTCAGAGTGGGGAAGCAAAAAATGCAATCATGTGGAAGAATCATGTTCAAAAAATTGCATAGACAAAGGTAAAAAAAGAAGATTATTACATTAGCTGCACCTCCAATCCAATATTTTTGAGCTGATTCTGAAGGAGTGTTGATGACAAATTCTCCAGCCTTTGAATCATAAGTTGTGACTGTTTCAATGCCTCGCACCTAAAAGTAATATTTGCAAGAAGTGTTCAATCAATTCCCTACTGACTAAGGAATAACTCTTTTAAAAAATCAACAAACTAATCAAAACCACCTTCACATACATTACTTCCATGGCCCAACTCTGTCATTGCAAAGCAACCTTTAACCACATAATTCTCTGTGTCCTGCAGCCATTTGTCATGGTGACGTTTTGTACCGAAAAATTGAATAGCACCGCCCCTGCATCCATTTAGTCATAAATACCACATCAGTCTTTGGCTTCACTATTGGTGTTGTATTCAGAAATCATCATTTGACTAGCGTGCTATACAAGGTCAGGGAGATGCATATGAAGCATTCTACAGCAAAGTGTAAATCACCAAGAAAAGCAAATTCCTACTGAGGATCTACCACTAGCATAAATCAGTGAAATGAAATTATCACAATCAATAGCTTATGATGTGCAACAATTCTAATGATAGGAAAACATTTTAAGAGATATCAATCTGCACTAGAAAGAAAATAGACAACTACAAAGAAAGATTGCAATTGATTTATGTACAAACAACAAAGATAATTCACTTAATTCATCCACTAAAATATAAATTAAAAAAACTAAAACATAAGATTATAAAATCATACCAAAGGGAGAAATGAACCCCAATCTTGATAGCAAGCGAATGATCAAAATTCCCAACAACATCCAAAAACGCGAACTTTCTCAATTCAGCTTCCGGCCCCATTCTAGTAAGCCAACCTTGAAACACCCCGCGTTCCCTAAGGTACTCAATTCTCTTCATGGTCATCTCCCTTTGCTGCTCCATTGACTGATTATAATCAGGCAAAACAAAGGTCTTTCCGCCCTTTTCTTGCGGGTTAAACAGCTTACTTTGAAGTATGAGATTATACAACCAATCCCTATCCTCTATATTGTGCCCATCCATCAATTTCCTCATCAAACCCACATCAAAAACTGAGCTGGGCTCAGAAAGCTCAGGTGGATTGTAACTCAAACATGGTGATGATCGGAGAAATGATTGGTTCTTCGAATTATCATCGTTAAGGTTGTGATTGAGGTGTCTGCTAAGGACTTTGGTCCGAAAGTTAACTTTTTCCATTGAAGATTGGAATGATGAAGAAGAAAGAAGGCTCCTTTCTGGACTGGGGAGATTTACAAGCAAATTGGAAAGAATTGAAGGAAGATTTTATACGACAAAGAAAGATTAGTTTACCACACTTTGCCGTGTACGCGCGGAAGTAGGTGGTGGGCGCGTGGAGCGACAACTTCGACGTAGGATAGATAGTTTTTTTTCTTTTTTAATTTTAATTTTTTTTTCTTCAAAACACAAAAAGATATAGGCTACTTCTTCATTCCATTAGAATGGTACACTTTGATAAATATTTTTTGTTTCATTAAAAAAATTAATTTTTAATTCTTTTATACCTCCTAACCTTACTAATATAATCATGTGTGATCCACAATTATTTCATACTTAAAAAGTAAGGATATAAATAGAACAAATGGTGTTAAAATAACTATTTTAGGTATTGTACCTAGACATTCATAATAAGTTGTATTTTTGTCAAAATGGATCATTCTAATGAAACAGAGGGAGTACATTATTTACAAATTGAGTAATGATATACTCAACAACAAATCATAGCAATTTTTTGATAGCAACTCATGTGGCATGCATTCATTGGCCAATTATTTGATATTAATAAAAATCTAACCAATGAATGCATGTCACATGAGTTGCAATCAAAAAGTTGCTATGATTTGTTGCTAAGACTATCATTACTCTTAAAAATTACAATTAGTAAATAGTAAAACCTATTCCTTGTGTTCTAATAGAAGGGTATTGTATTGTCCTAAAAACTAGGGCAAATTACATTTACCTTCCTAAACTAAGGTTATAACTGAGAAATCATCTATACTAATTTAAAAACTACAAATAACTCTATGGACACTCATCGACTGGAGAAAAGTGTTGAGGTTGTTCTGTGTATTGATGTAGTTCGAAACAGAACAAACATAAACACAAGAAAGTTCAGCGGCTCTAATTACAGTAGTATAGCGGTCATAAGTTTACTATACGGTGTGTGTGTAGACAGTTTAGGGAGATAAATGTAATTCGCCCTAAAACTATTTTGTTCAAAATTTGTAATATATATATATATATATATATATATATATATACTTACCATATGTGCGATTCACGATTCACCCATCTTAATTTGAAAAGTAAAAAGAAGTAGAAAAGATGATATCAAATTATTTATGTTAACTGTCATACCTTAAAACTTATAATAAATTATACATTCAAATAAATTCTTTCATTATGGACACATGTATAGAGTATATATATATTTCTATTTAAATTTGTCATTCACAATCTCTAATCATTCACCAAATAAATAAAAACAACAAATTGGAATAATAAGTAAATTATGCACCAACAAGGTTTTCTATACAAATATTATATTGTTAGATGGAAACAAATAAGTGGTCAAGTTCCGATAAAAGAACAAACAACTTCATATCTATTTAGATAATATAAGTCTGGTTTCTTTTTTTTCAATAATTTAATCACTCCATTATTTAAAACAATTGGTTTTGATTATTCGATGAACAAACAAAAATAATATTCATTTTGTTTCATTCAAAAAATTCACTTTAAAATATGTACAACATATTATGAATGGTAAGATACAACATTTAGAATAAATAATTCAGCACTATATCTTTCACTTATATACTTACTTTCTAAGTAAAGGAGATCACGCATTATTATATTAGTTAAAGTATATAATGTAAACAAATTCAAATTGAACTCTTTTAATAGAATAAATAATTTTTTTAAAAAAAATTAACTCTTTAAATCACACGGAAGAAATAATAAAATTGAAGTCATTAATTCCAATCTTATTGGAATTCCTTGAAGGAACAATTAAAGTCGTTACATTTTGGTTTGCCCTTAATTAAATGGATTAATTGTAAGTTAATTAGTATTTCATTTTAACACTTTTGTTAGTAATACAATTCTCTTGGGAATTCTCTAACTAGTTCAAATTAGGTAGTGAAATTATTTGCTATTATAGTACAAAATTTACGTTTGTGGGAAATAAAGTATTAACCCAACTGAGTTTGACAAATTTACTTTCCTAAGTAATTAACAAAAGTTTGTACTCTGTACATCTCAACAGAAACTTCATGTTTTAATTATCTTTTATCTTAAAAAGTAATAAGTAGTCCACAGTATATATATGGAATTACAAATGAAGAACATAAATAATTAAATGATAAAAAATTATTTTTTAAAATATTATGCATTAGAATTCATAAAAAATAATACCCCTTCCGTGTCACTAGAAGACTACAGTTCTACATATGTACAATTTTTTATGAATAATAAAGTACAAAGTAATCTAAAATAACTAATTTTGAACAGTTTGCTTCATTAATGCCTTTACATTTTAAGTGTAGCTTAATTACGGACCACACATAATTATATTAGTAAGGTTTATGACTATTTTATTGAAACAAAAAATATTTTTGAAATGAACTCTTTTACAAGAATGGATGGAGTAGATTTTATTACCACGCCAATAATAATACTCTCTATGGTATTAAATGAACTCTGCTACTCAAAATGAGTACTTATTTCGTCTAACCAAAAGAGTGTTATGAGTTTGGGAAAAACAATATAGTCGTGTCACGGAGTCATTCAATCGAGGCATTTTTTTTATTGTTCAAATTTATCAATTCAAAAAACAAAAAAAAAAAAAAAAAAAAAAGAAGAGAAGAGGTTAGTGAGGGCATATATAGGATGGTCATGGCCAAGTGGCAAAACAAAAAAATTCTTTGAGTGGTCTAACATATGAATAATTTTTTTCTTATACAGTTATAAATTACAACATAATTTTTTTTATAATTAAATATATACTACTAATAAGAGTGGAGGAGGTTAGAGAATTCTTGGGACCACCTTACTTCTCCTCCCCCAACCCCTTGGTCCCACCCTGGCCACAGCCTCGATAAAAAATAAAATTTGTGTTTTACTAGGTTCGCCTAGTTTGGTTATATATATATATATATATATATAATATATACATATATATATTATAACTATTTGGCCTATACAAAAAAAAGTTACTAGATGTTTCAATTATAAATAAAAATATTGGCCACTTCAATAATATTAGTCAAGTTTCTCATTTCTGCAAGTGCATTCAGCCATGGGATAATGGTCTTTAAATGCATTATTAATGCTATTACAAGGGCCACGACAAAAGCCATTATTCCATGACCGAATAGTTTCGTGACATGATTGTAGCTGAGTTTAACTTAGGTATGGCGGGTTGTACAATCCGACGCAAGTTTTTGCCACACGCGAAATTGTTTTGGCCAACTATTTGACTTATTCAAGAAAAAAAAGTAACGCATGTTTCTTACTAAAAATAAAAAGAAAAACACAACGTCCCCAACAATAACACAACATTTTCAATGTGAAAAGCATCACTGCAATCGACTATTATTATTATTATTCAAGAAAACAAGACCCTTAGACAACGACGACAACAACAACAACAACAAAAAGAGTAAAATTAAAAAGCACAACCAGAACATAAAATAAAATACAAGTCGATCCGCACTTTTCATACTGGCTAGTAATAAACTTGGATGAGAGATACCAAGCCGAGTTCATGAGTAATAGTATAGGAAGTGAAGCCAGCCTCAATGAAGAGTTTTTCCCATTCTTTCTCGTTCCTTTCTTTTCCAGTGGAAACAATCATCATCAACATATCGAAGAATAGTTGAGTTTCAGTTCCCTTAATTTCTTTAACGTTCTTGTCTTTGTGCTGTTCATCTGCTTTCACCACCATATCGAGAATGACCAGCTTCCCTCCTTTTTCCTTGCTGGGAATTGCTTCCTTACATTTCTTAAGTATTTCTACGCTTTGTTTGTCATTCCAACCGTGGAATACCCACTGCTTAGTTCCAATATTTCATTAGTTTGCATCAAAAAGTATGATTAGCAATATTAATTTTTTTCAAGTAGTAAGACTAACAATATTCAAAAAAGTTTAATAAACTATATAGTATATGCGTTTCTTTCAAACTAAAACTTGGAATAGAGCAAGTACAATTCTTCATTTGTACAAAAAAAAACTTCAGATAGTACGAGGGTGAACTCTCATTCACACTACCACATACTTTTCTATCTAACTTTATCTTTTGTATTCCGTCTAACTTGAAGGGTAAATTTAGAGTTTCAAAACAAATTAAAGAATTTATTTAAATGATAAGAAAGCTCTTGAGTACTACCAAAAGTGTTGAAATTTAATCTAATTAATACTATGTATATATATGTAACTAATTAATTAATTAATCTAACTAATACTCAGTTTGATTATTACAAGGTATCCAAGATAATCATTACTTCTTAATTAGATATATTAAGACAAGGGTAAGTTGAGAAAAAATTATGTTTTTTTGTTAAATCATCATTTAGTTTGAAGGTTGTTAGGCCGTCTAAAACGACTTTTATTAAAACGTTTAATTAAGAATTAGTGCCTTCCAGTGCACAAACTGCAATTATCCCCATCTAAATCAATCATGATTAACTGTATTCTTTTTGAAGATGAAAGAAAAGATAAACGAGCAATATTTGTACAGAAAATTGAACTTAAATTAATTACCTTCAATAGAACTGCATCAGCAGAAGGAATGGCTTCAAATATATCTCCACCAACAAAGGCCAAATTCCCACTACTTTTCAAGCCATGAACCACATGAGGAAGATCAAGAACAGTGCACTTCAAGTGTGGAAAAGCCTCAGCCAAGGCACGAGCCAAAGCACCAGTTCCACCTCCACCATCCACCAAAGTATTCAACCCCAAGAATACATCTTTACAATCTCTTATCAACACTGAACTAACCAGCCTGGCATCGCTGGCCATTGCTTCGTTGAAGAACTGGTTCAGCTTCGGGTCGCGGCCGGTGCCCTCCCAAAATGAAACCCCGTGACAAGTATAAAACGGGGTTATATCACTGTTTTGAAACCATTTGCTCAAATTCTGCCATGGATTAAGTAATATGGGATCCAACATGGCTAGCAACAACGGCGTCACGGTCGAAGGGTTGTCTTTCAAGAGGAGTTTAGAAGAAGGAGTGAGAGAATAACCCTCTTCGAATTCCTCATGGATCTTTTTCATAACGAAGAAACCGGAATGGACTAGGATCCGCATGAGACGATACACGAATTCGGATTTTGCATGTTCTATGGGAAGGGCTTGGGTCAACTGAAGAAGGGTCATGGGTTGACCATGGTTGTGAATGATGTCTGGGATGCCTAACTCAACAGCACATTTGAGGGACATTGAGTTAATGAAGTTGAACATGTGATTCCATATGTGAGATTGAGCTGCAAGAACCTCATCCTCACCATTTCTAACGTTTGAATCCGCCATTAATGATACGTACCGAGCTATCTTCTTGAATGTGCTGTGCTTTGTGCAAAATGATGAACCAAACTTGGTGTTTTTATAGTGTTGTAATATGGGACCAGCACAGTGATGATCACATCAATAATTTAACTGTTTAAACACCAGAAACCATTAAGCTTGTATATTTTGGCTATCAGTTCCGTTATTTGATGTCTCAATCATTTTTAGTTAATTAAGGTTTATGCCACCGCTTCAATTTTTTTAATTGGTTTAATGTAAATTCAAAATTTTGCATCAAGTTGCGATTTCTTTTAGCTAGTGCAGTTATCATGCGCAATTGATCTCATTACTTTTTAAACTTTTTTCATTTTCTTTTTCTAACACTTCGTTCTTTTTCATGAAAATCACCACTTTGGAACAAATAAAGTTATACAAAGAAACAACTCAATTTTCAACAAAATTCAAATTTTAAAATTTAAATTTCTCTCTATATTTCTACTCACATTTTTTCAAAAATTAACATAATCATTACATTTTTTCCCTCTCTCTTACATAATTTCCCATAAAAAAAACTCCCTCCAAATTTTTTTTTCTCAAACCAAAATATTTCCTAAATGTGTCACTAAAAGAACATAGCCTAAATAATAACATAGAAGCTTCTGCCGATAAAGTGGAAGCAGAGAAAAAACAGAAATTCAATTTTTTTAATTATTTTATTGGTTTAATGTAGAAATTCCAAATTGGTGGCTGGTTGTTGAGGAATGGACAGAACTCAGTTATATATTAAAAATCATATTTTTCCATTAAAAAAAGTTAACTTCACATATCTTCATTAATAAAATGATATGTGATTCATAATTAATCTATATTTAAGAATATAAGTGAATTTGTGGGGATTGTACATTCGAATTTATGAAAATATATACACTCGTAAAACATGAATGTTTGTTATGACATAAAAAATAAACAAGTTGTTTTAAATATTATTTCAAAAAAAAAAAGTTATTTTAAAATTCATACAAATAACTCTGCAGTAAGTTTGCATTTAGTTTAATTTATGTCACATCAAGAAATGGATATATAGGTCGTGTCCCCCACGCGATCGGCAAGTAACATGGGATAAGATAATTAAATTATATATATTTCTATATTTTTTTTCCATATTAGAAACGGCGTTACTAAATTAATAGTTGCGTTTAGCTTCAATGTGTCTCCACAGCCTGTGATGATCGGGTTGACCCGGGAAATCTGGGTTTGATTATTTGATTTTTAAGGATGGGCTCATGACGTGTTTGCTTCATTGTTCACATTACTGTTCTTGAGCTGCGCGCAATCTTATCTTTCTTCTTTTTACATTTTTTCTTTTTCTTTTTTTAATATGAACATATGTAAAATTTTATGCAATAGGCTTAGGTTTGATCTATGTTTATGATAGTTCAACGAAGCGTGATGCGTGTACCGAGTTTGACCTCTAGTGTATTACGATTATATTTTGAAAGTACGTGTATCGAATTTATGTTTTGATGTATCACTTATCGAATCTAAACTATAATGTAATTTATATAACTGTTGATGTATTATGAATTTAGATAATGATAGTATATCGTGTATAGATAAGGTATTGAATATTAAATTTAATTTTTGTGGTCCATTTAGAGATCGGGAATGAGAATAACTTTGGAAAACATTAATCCAAATTTACATAGAAGGCAAACACTTGGTTTTGTTGATTTGTTTTAATCAATTTAAACGATCAACTTTGTTGGCATATTTCGTCTTTCGATAAATCTTTTTCTGTTATGAGGATATTTTTATATTTTATAAATAAAAATGAGGCATCTCATATTTGAGTGTGAATGAATTTCTCACTAAAATCACTACTACAAAATGAGGCTATTGCAACTCTTTAGAGGAAACACTTGAAAAAAGTGTTAATATAGAAGAAAACTTGTAAAAAACAGCAAACACTTGTTAAAAAGTGTTTCTTAAACCCATACTTTAAGAAGACTATTTTATTCTCACATCAAAAGAAACACTTTGATATTTTCTTGCAACTCTTTCCTGTGCGTATGTACGGAAAAATATTGGCTGGACAAATTGGCGGATCCTTTTTTTCAGAAAAAAAATTTTGAGCCTAACAAAAGAAGAAAAAAGAAAGCATTCCAAAACCCTTCTTAGACACGAACCGACTCAATTTGTTTCTTCTTCCACAATGCTGCAATTTGGGCGAGCTATTATAATTTTTCTTGAATTTGATCTCTCTTTCTCTGGTGGTGTGTGACGAAATTGGGTAGGCGAAGGGTATTAAGAAAACCTAGGAAGAACAAAGCAGCCCGGCGAAAACAAGAGATTGCGAATTGCGATAGCCCTAGCTGCGGGACCTCCGCCAATTTTGTACTGGTGGAGTCGAGAGTAGTAAACCACCGCCTACGGTGCTGGTGCCTCACCTCCCAGTCTCATGGTTGTATACCTCTTGCGCCATTCTTCTTTTGTTTGCTATTTTTTTCAATTAAATATTATAGTTTATAGCTGCTGTCAAACTCCAAACTGTTGTTGAATTTCTGTATGAAAAGGTGGAAGGGATAAATGATGAAGTTCAAGAAGCCAGTCAAGGACCTTACGCTCTCTGTTCCTCCTCAAGAATAGTTTGTTTCATTCTCTGGGTTAATTGTATGAAGGAATACATTTTAAAATTTTTTTATTTTAATATTAATTTTTTCACAGTTAGTCTAATGAGTGTTTGATTTTAGGATGGCTTGCCTGAAAATTTTCCCATGGATAAGGGGCAAGAAGGTTTGCTGTCAGGTTCCTGCTGGTGACAGGGATGGGCTCGAATTTGTGTGTTTTTCACTATTTCATCTGTTATTATTATTGTGAAGGAATAAGTTTGGTGTTTTTATGGCATTTATCTCTACATGAAAAACATCTAATATTACATCTTTGTTGTTTCTGCGTTAGGCTGCATAGAGCTACTTGGTATGAATGTTTTGTTTGGATTACTTTGCATTATGAACGTGTTTTGGAATACATTCACTGTTAATGCTTTTATGTATGGTTGGTATTTGAAAATATTTCTCAACGAAAAATTGCTTAAGTTCCTGAATTTCTGTTATGTTGATAAGTTGGTTATGCATTGTTTGATGAAAGTTCTGACAGAGATTTTGATATTTTGATTATTCCTATATGTATTCCATTGAGATGGAGAATACCTAAGTCGAATGCTGGTGAAGAATATCTATTAAACTAATTATTTAGATTTTGATAGCTTAGATAAAGTATTAAAGCATACAGGATTATACTACATGGCAGATTGTTTGAACTTTGGAACTTGACTACAACATTATTTCAATTGTGACCTTTTTCTTCTTTGGATGGAGAAGGGTTGGAACTTGGAGCCCGTAAAAATGGAAAACAAAAATAAAATCACCGGAGGGGCTTTCACCAATTGCCATGGGAAAAAGTTAACTTGTTTATTTGTTATGTCAGTAAACTGTAGCCCTTACCTTAAGAATTTTAAAATTCTTCTCATACTTATCCTCCCTAACCAATGATTTTTTTCCCCTTGTGTTGGAGTTTGGATTCTCTATCCCACTATTTGTATGTGGATTAATTGTGTAGCACAACATTAAACACTCATACTTTAACAGTTATCTTTATGTTTGTGACAAAATTGAGTTATTTTATAATAGTAGTAGTACGCAAATTGTAAATTAAATGTGAGACAGTGAATCCAAAATTAAAAGGATGGGGTGTGGAAATGTAAGGGAAATATGGGGTGCATCATACCTAGATACACAAAGAGTAGATGAGGATTGATTACTAATGTTAAATGCATGGAATAATCATTGTATATAGAATGGGTTCTTGACCAGAAAAGGAGCAAGTGTTGGTCTCATCATCATCCCAAAAATAGAAAGAAATAAGAATGGAACAGTGGCACACATATCTACCAATTAGTGTTTATGCTATCTACAAACGTTAACATCCGAATATATTTCCTATTAAGGTAGGATTAATGTTGTGGATTTGATTTATATTTTGGTGTTTAAGCTGACATTTGTATGGTTGTGGCACTATGTATACTATTTTGATATTTTGAAATAGATGGAAGCTTCTAAAATTGTTTCAAAAATAGGATTTGCTTCCCCTGATGACGTGGCAGAAACTGATAAGTTGGGTTGTAGTAGGCTACTGCATGTATGGCAGCTCTTGTATGGCATGACACCACTTCTGTGTGTAAGAGAATGGAATAGCTTTTTCTCTAGGGTAGTTAACAACTGCTTAGAAATGATCAATGTCCTAATGGTTGCAATATGTATCTGAGATGCATAATGCTATGTTTTTCATGAAGCCTAGCAACTAAGAAAATATAGCTTGTCTTGGTTCACAAACTGGGCATGTTCAACTTTAAAACATCCTAACTCTTGCTATTTGTTGAGGTTTTGGGATTAATGGAATTAGTAAGTATTAAAGCTAATTGAGTGTTTAATCTTGTGCTTTGCACTGTGCAGATTGTGTTCAGTAATGGAAATGGGTGTCAATGGATTTACTCTTGATCCATCCCTTCAAGAGCTCATGCTGACCCATGTACACATTAAGGTAAAAAAGCCAGCGAATTTTATAGTCATTGCCTTGTAATCATGTTGTATAGGTTCACTCGTTCTCTGGTTGTGGTCATAATTTTCCTCTGTTCTTACTGAACTGGTTATAGATAACTAAGAAAGGAAAAATGTACTCTGTGAATGAGGGGAATGCTAAGAATTGGGATGCTGCAACAGCTAAGTATGTTTGTGAAGTGTCAAATGTTGTCTACTTGTTAATTATATGCAAGAGTATATATTTCCAACTGTTCTCATCCTGTGTTACTAGATGGTTCAGGTTGGGGGTGAGATGAGATGATGAGTGTTTAAAGACACTTCCAAGCAGTATCATGGTGGTGTTATGGCTTTGGTAGCATGATAAACTAGCTTTGATATTTGTTATCTTGACCTTTATAGAGTGTTCTTGGAAATGTTTTGGATTTTAGAATATTTTTGAACTTCTTACTTTCAGAATAATGTTCATGACATTTTGTATTAGAACTCTCTCATATAACAAAACCATTGTCATTGGTTTCTGTTGGTTTTTGCTATGGGAATGCAACTTTAGCATCCCTATTACTCCCCTTCCCCTCCCACAAAATTGGAAAGAGTAAATACTACCATCTGTTCATTGAAGGAATTTAAACTGCTGTATATGTATTCTTATCAAGATCTGGTTGCTGAGCATTATGAGAGAACAAACTTATCTTTTGATTTTTAACCCCCTTGCACCTTATATCACAGTATAGTACGTGGCTGATGTCCATCGCACCAAAAAAGAGAAAAGCAATAGAAAACAAAAATAAAATCACTACAGGAGGCACTGCACAATCCACTAGTAACCATCTCACCATCTAATTCATCAATCATTGCTTGTACTTACAACTATTTTTGGTACTTTTGTAGTTTTGTGCTTGTATAACGTTTCCAAATTAATGACAATATGTTTTCTTTTCATGTGTTGCAGGAAATTATCAACTTTAGGTCAAATACGTTAAGTGATGTACGAATATGTTTGTGTGGAAACTGATGAGGTGGTTGTTAAGCAACACATATATTATACTTTTGTATAGTGCTATTTGGAGAAGGTGTCGTACTGTCATTAGTTAGATTAAATTTTGTTAATTCTCATAGGACATATTATGTGACAATAACTTCATTTCCTATTTCTGTATTTGTTACTAAATAATTTTGAATGTGATTAATATTTTCGATTACCTGATTAATAAAATTGAGTTGGAATGGATTATATTCCATGAGTAGTAATATTTATATTATTTTGGCGAAAAAGTGTTGCAAATAATAGGCATAAGTGTTACCTTTTGTAAAATAAAACACGAATAATGTGTTGCCTATGCCTAATTAGTGCTGCATTTGAGCAAAGGTAACATATAAAATGAGTTGCATCGGGTGAGAAAGATAAACAAAATTGTTTCCATAGCTATCTATAGCAATACATTGTGAAAACGTTGCGTTAGATGCAAAAAGTGTTGCTTTAGATCTAAGGAAACATGACATAATGCAATACTCTTAAAAGTGTTTCCTTAGATCAATTGCAACAAAAAAAGGCCCTAAAACAACACTTTTGCGGTGTTCCTATAGCTTCATTTTGTAGTAGTGAATAATTTTAAATTACTTTTTAGAAGATATAATAATTTAAATGATCATATTCCTATATGAACAAAAATGGGAATCTTCATCCTAGAAATTACTTGTTCATTACTCTTGTTTTTTTCCCACGCTCCAAACACACCTCCATTCTATTGAGTTTAACGGTTGATATATCGCGGTTATGTTAAAATAACAAATATTGCATGTAAAGAAGAAAAAAGTGTATCAAATTATGGGATGAAGTATCCCATATCCAACAAATGTGTTTGTTACTTTTTTCGTCTCATTCAAAGAGTAATACAAAGTGGACACATTGACTAACCTATAAGTTAGTATAAACGGAGTGAGAAATTCACAGAAAGTTAAACAAACAAAGTTGAATTAATCTTCAACCGTAATTTACTATGTTATTATTTAGACTCTTTATGCAATATTTATAAAAATTTAAGTCAAACTCTAATTATTAAAGCATGTAATTTATTTTTTAAAAACCATAGCAAATGACACTGTAAATCGTATAAATTACACACTAAAACATTCACAATTACACTTAGTCTGAGTTTGCAATTGATAATAAGTTTTAATAATTAAATTTGGTCCCAATATTTTTTAAATTGTGAAAAGTGTCCAAATGATTCGTAAAACAGCCTACAACATATAAAATTGACCAAAATTGTCAATATTTGTGAATCTGAGGAATAAAAGTGTTAAGGTATTTAAAAAATTAAGCTCGGTCTTTATGCAAAATTACAAATTAAGTCCAATTCTAATTAGGTTTTACTTAGGTGTTCTAGGGTTTAAGAAAAGTTAAGGTATTGTACATGTTACCTAATTCTTTTCATAGTTTCTATCTTTGTATTTTCAAAAATAAGAAGATGCTTCTTTTCTTCTTGTTTCCAATTTTTGTCAAGGTTACTTAATCTTCTGTCCATTTCTCAACAGCCAGCCACCAATTTGGAATTTCTGAGATAAAGCTGAGATAAAGTTAGATGGACTTTCTGAGATAAAGTTAGACAGTAAAATATTTCCTAAATGTGGAATTTCTGAGATAAAGTTAGATGGACTTTCTGAGATAAAGTTAGACAAAGTTAGACAGTAAAATATTTCCTAAATGTGGAATTTGGAATTTCTGAGATAAAGTTAGATAGAACTTCCAAATTGGTGGCTGGCTGTTGAGAAATGGACAGAAGATCGGATCGAATTGCATTTACCATCCTTTGACTTATGCTGAAATGATGGAAATATCGATTTTAGCATATGTATCTCACCTCCGGTTGTGTTATGAAAACAGGTACATCACATATAGGCTCAGTATATTACGTATAGCCTCTAATGTATCAATCGCGTATACTATTACTGTTTATGTGCTAAGATAGTTAAGCAGTATGATGTGCACCTTTTAGATGATGTATTTTAGCACTTGTTATGATAGTTTTCACGGACTTTTACCCAAGATTTTAATGATTAATTACAGATTTGGATATCAGGTCTAGGAAAGAAGGAATGTGCAAAAAAATAGAAGAATTGGAGCAAATGAGTCAGCACCGAAGTGGAAGCAGAGAAAAAATAGAAATTCAATTTTTTAAAATTATTTTATTGGTTTAATGTAGAAATTCCAAATTCGTGGCTGGTTGTTGAGGCATGGACAGAACTCAGTTATTTATTAAAAATTATATTTTTTCCATTAAAAAAAGTTAACTTCGCATATCTTCATTAATAAAAGGCTTAAATATTATTAACCCTCTTGTGTTTATAGAGTAGTGTGACATTTGCCCCCCTGTGTTTTTTTAATTCGTCTTTTGCCCCCTGTGACCATAAGTCAAACATTTATATATAATGCAATGACTGTTATAACCCTCATCTATTAAGCATTATTTTCTTTAACAAAACTACCCTCAACTAATTAAACATTAATAGTAAAAAGATAAATTAACTATTAAAATTTAAAATAATTTTGGTGGGTGGCGTGTGATTATCAATAAAATTACGAAACAAAGTTATTTAGGGGAAAAAACCTCATGATTTTGCTCAAATAAAAATATGTCCATGTAATGAAATCTTTTAATCTATGAATTTTTCATAGCACAACTAAAAAATAATGAGAAAGAGAAGGTAAATAAACGCGTGTCTTCTCTTTCCCATTATTTTTTAGTTGTGTTTATGAAAATTTCATAGAATAAAAGATTTTAGTCATGTTTGGACAAGTACTTCAAAAACGTTTTTAGTGTTTTAAGAGTATAGAAAACTTAAAAATTGTGTTTGGAAAAGAAATTGCAAAATGTTTTTAAAAAATAATTTGATGTAAAATGTATTTAAAGTACACCGTCAACATTTTTTATAAAAAATACTTTAAAAAATTAAAATCATTTAAAAATAAACTCGCGGGTCTGCCTGTCCCTCCCTCAATCCGCCCCCAACCTCGGACCCACCCCACCCCCATTTCGATCTCGACCTCGACCTCGGATCCGTCCCTGACCGGACATCGGCCCCATTACAACCAGGCCCCGACCTCATCCCCACCCCTGTTTCGACCTCAATATGAGCCTCATCCATGATCAGAACTTGACCCCAGCCCCGCCCACGTCAGACCTCGGTCCCACCCTGATATCACCCCTACCTCGCCCCTGACCCCAACTCTAGACCTGCCCCCGCAACTGGATCTGACCCCGCCCCAACCTCGACCTCGGGCCGGACTTGACACTGGACCCAGACCCAACCTGGCCCTGGCCATGACCACGACCACGGACCTAGACCCAGATCCGACCCTGACCCCGGACTCGAACCCCACCCGGACCCGGACCTAACCTGACCCTGGACCCCAACCCCGACCCAGGACCTGGACCTGGACCTGGACCCGGACCCCAATCTGACCTCGACCCCGGCCCAGACCTCGACCCTGGACCCGGCCCCGGCCCCGACCTTGACCCTAGACCCGATCCCGACCCCGATCCTGACCCTCACGAGACCCCGACCTAAATCCTGGACCCTGCGCAACCCTAACCCAGGACCCGACCTCGACCCTGGACCCAACCCTGACCCTGGGCCTAGACCCGACCCCGATCCTAACCCCCGCGCGACCCAGACCCAGACCCCAACCCAGATCCCGAACCCCGCGCAACCCCGACCCCGACCCCGACCCCGACCCCGACCCTGCCCACCCAAAAGAAAAAGAAAATACTTATATACAATAAACAAAATTTTTATATAATTTCCCGCATCAAACATAATTTAAAAATATTTTTTTAAAATACTTTATCAAATATCTTTTAAAGTATTTTTAACTCAAAAAATGTTTTTATAAAATTCTTGTCGAAACACATATTTCATTAAAAAAAACTTCAAAAACATATTTTATAAAATGTTTTTGAAAAAAAACTATTATCAAAATATTTGGGAAATACTTATCTAAACGGAGCCCTCATTACATAAGCATGTTTTTATTTGAGCAACATCATGAGATTTTTTCTCCCTAAATAACTTTGTTTCGTAATTTTATTGATAATCTCACACTACTTACCAAAATTATTTTAAGTTTTAATAGTTAATTTATCTTTTCACTGCTAATGTTTAATTAGTTGAGGGTATTTTTGTCAAAGAAAATAATGCTTAATAGAGGAGGATTATAAAAGTCATTACATTATATATAAAGGTTTGACTTATGGTCACAGGGGGCAAAAGATGAATTAAAAAAAAATAAGAGGCAAAGGTCACACTCTCTTATAAACACAGGGAGGTTAATAATATTTAAGCCTTAATAAAATGATATGTGATTCATAATTAATCTATATTGAAGAATATAAGTGAATTTGTGGGGATTGTACATTCGAATTTATGAAAATATATACACTCGTAAAACATGAATGTTTGTTATGACATAAAAAATAAACAAGTTATTTTAAATATTATTTCAAAAAAAAAAAGTTATTTAAAATTCATACAAAATAACTCTGCAGTAAGAAATGGATATATAGGCCGTGTCCCCCACGCGATCGGCAAGTAAGATGGGATAAGATAATTAAATTATATATATTTCTATTGTTTTTTTCCATATTAGAAACGGCGTTACTAAATTAATAGTTGCGTTTAGCTTCAATGTGTCTCCACAGCCTGTGATGATCGGGTTGACCCGGGAAATCTGGGTTTGATGATTTGATTCTTAAGGATGGGCTCATGACGTGTTTGCTTCATTGTTCACATTACGGTTCTTGAGCTGCGTGCAATCTTATCTTTCTTCTTTTTACATTTTTTCTTTTTCTTTTATTATATGAACATCTGTAAAATTTTATGCAATAGGTTTGATCTATGTTTATGATAGTTCAACGAAGCGTGATGCGTGTACTGAGTTTGACCTCTAGTATATTACGATTATATTTTGAAGGCACGTGTATCGAATTTATGTTTTGATGTAGCGCTTATGAAATCTAACTTATAATGTACTATATATAACTGTTGATGTATTATGAATTTAATTTTTGTGATCCATTTAGAGATCGGGAATGAGAATAACTTTGGAAAACATTAATCCAAATTTACATAGAAGGCAAACACTTGGTTTTGTTGATTTGTTTTAATCAATTTAAACGATCAACTTTGTTGGCGTATTTCATCTTTCGATAAATATTTTTCTGTTATGAATTAATCTTTTTTTATGTATCTCATATTTGGGAATGAATGAATTTCTCATTAAAATAATTTTAAATTACTTTTTAGAAGATATAATAATTTAAATGATCATATTCCTATATGAACAAAAATGGGAATCTTGATCCTAGAAATTACTTGTTCATTACTCTTGTTTTTATCCCACGCTCCAAACACACCTCCATTCTATTGAGTTTAACGGTTGATATATCGCGGTTATGTTAAAATAACAAATATTGCATGTAAAGAAGAAAAAAAGTGTATCAAATTATGGGATGAAGTATCCCATATCTAACAAATGTGTTTGTTATTTTTTCCGCCTCATTCAAAGAGTAATACAAAGTGGACACACTAACTAACCTATAATTTAGTATAAATGGAGTGAGAAATTCACAAAAAGTAGGGGTGTCAAACGGGCGGGTTGGGCGGGTATTAAATGGGTGTTAAGTTAATGGGTAATGGGTACTCATTATCCACTCAATTAATAATTTTAACTCAAATGGGTAATGGGTAATGGGTAGCTATGGGTACCCATGGGTACCTATAATACCCATTATACAAAAATATAAGGCTTATTTAATAGTTTATTAATAAAAAAAAATTTTAAAATTTTTTTTAATTTCATTTTAATTTTTTTTAAAGTGAATTTTAATTCTTTGAATATATTCTAAAATTTGAAATATTAAATTTTATATACTTTTATATTTAATTGTATGTAATTTTTTTGTCGAAACACAATTTTTAATTTTTTTATATTTATATAAACCCGTGCATGCCCCGACACCGAAACTGGGCTCGGGCTGAAACTGGGCCCGCCCCAAAATCGGTCAAAAGCTGGGCCCGAACTGGGCCGGCCCGGCCCAGCCCAAACCCAAACCCGGCCCTAAAGCCGAACGAATTTTGAATTAGTATTATAGGTAGGTAATTTAAAAATATTAAAAAAAATAAATGGGAAAAAAACGTAAAGTAATTGTAGGACACGAAAAATAAAAAAAAGAAAAAATAAGTTTGAAGAAAAAAATAAAATGAGCACACTAAAGTATGTGAGTTGTTGGTTTTTTTTTTTTTTTTTTATACTTTTAAGGGTAATTGTGGATGGGTATTTTTGATACCCATGATGGGCGGGTTTTAGGGTACCCAATGGGCTACCCTAAATCCGCCCATTACATATTTAGCCCAAGCCCACCCAACCCATTATTTTTTAAAGTGGGTTTTATTGGGTTAATATCCAATGGGTTTGGGCGGTTTTTGGGTTAGTGGATTTTTTTGCCACCCCTAACAGAAAGTTAAACAAACAAAGTTGAATTAATCTTCAACCGCAATTTATACTATGTTATTATTTAGACTCTTTATGCAATATTTATAAAATTTTAAGTCAAACTCTAATTATTAAAGCATGTAATTTATTTTTTAAAAACCATAGCAAATGACACTGTAAATCGTATAAATTACACACTAAAACATTCACAATTACACTTAGTCTGAGTTTGCAATTGATAATAAGTTTTAATAATTAAATTTGGTCCCAATATTTTTTAAATTGTGAAAAGTGTCCAAACGATTCGTAAAACAGCCTACAACATATAAAATTGAACCAAAATTGTCAATATTTGTGAATCTGAGGGATAAAAGTGTTAAGGTATTTAAAAAATTAAGCTCGCTCTTTATGCAAAATTACAAAATTAAGTCCAACTCTAATTAGGGTTTTACTTAAGAATTCTAGGGTTTAAGAAAAATTAAGGTATTGTACATGTTACCTAATTCTTTTCATAGTTTCCATCTTTGTATTTTCAAAAATAAAGAGATGCTTCTTTTCTTCTTGTTTCCAATTTTT
The DNA here is from genome assembly GCA_016801395.1 of Leptodermis oblonga. NCBI lineage: Eukaryota > Viridiplantae > Streptophyta > Magnoliopsida > Gentianales > Rubiaceae > Leptodermis > Leptodermis oblonga. The sequence goes on along the minus strand of CM028758.1, from coordinate 10,830,185 downwards.
GTCAAGGTTACTTAATCTCTTGGTTAAGTTTCCTCTTTTCTTTTTTCCTCTTTATTTTCAAAATTTTCTCTCCCTTTTCCCTTGAGAATTTCGTCCATAACCTTTCCTTATGGAAGCGAAATTTCCTCTTCCTTTCTTTTACTTTTTCAGCAAGTAAGTTCATTTTTCTTGCTGATTTTTGTGAGTTACTTAATCTCTTGATTAAGTTCTAATTTTGTGTTTTCTTTCCTTATTTTTCCCTGTAAATTTCGTGCTCCCTATACCTATAAATAGAGGTGCATGACTTCATTATTCTGAAGTGATTAATTGATTGATAAGTTTATACTTTATTAATTCACTCATCTTTATTTTGGCTTAAGTAATTGGCATGATTGTTAATTGCTAAAGTACAGGAACTATAGGCTAATTAGATCATTGTTGTATCTAATGGCATGCTTTGTTTCGCCTCTATAGTTCTCCACTTGGTTCGAATTGCGTGTTTAATTTAATTTGTTATATTAGTAGTCTGCCGAATTCAATGGTAAGGATTATAGAGTTTTGAGAGTTGCGTCTTGCATACAGACTTTCCTTGGTAATTTTCCGCATTGAGTTCTTGTTTTCACAAGTTTGAATCAAGGGTTCACATCAATTAGGCTCCAAACGCAGCTGAATTATAGCTAAGCATGCTGCTATTTGGTCAAACCGCTGGTGGACAGCAACAAATCCTTCGGCCATCTGGATTGGGCAGTAGAAGTACTCGCCCTTTTGGTAGTTCGCCGGCGGTGATAACTAATCGGAGACCATAGAAGTACGCGCCGCCGTCACATCTGGTCTCTACAAAACAATTAATTCGTGCTAACAGGGCATGAAAATCAATACACACTTTTTCTTTTTTTTAATAGTAAAATAAAATACAATACAAAGAAACTAGGTTGCCTTCTAGGAGAGCTTTTCTGTAACGTCTTGGTCAGACGCAACTTCAGCTCTTATTAATGATTAGGACAGCTCCACAGTGAAATTTGCTCCACTGTTTGGATGTGGTCAAAATCTTTGAAATGCTGCAGGCTTTGCACCCGCACAACTCTGTTTGGGCAAACAGACCCCTCGCCTAGTAACTTCACTTTATCAACTTTTGTGGGTGTACTAAGCCATGTCTTTGCATTGCTTCTTTTTCACACATTGGCTTTGATACACCCTTTTGCAGAATTTCGATACTTCTGATAACCTGGAGGTTCCTCCAAGTCAAGCATTAGGGACTTTCCTTCACTCCTGTTCTGGCTCTTGAAATCAGTCAATCCCTGAGGGAAAATCTTCTCCCCCTTGTCCTGTAAAAAATTGGTCTCAAGAAATATTTGGACAAGAGGGTCATTCAACTTAATACTATTCACATTCACTACCACAGAAATACTCAGAGGAGCCCCTTTGGAGGCGGGTGTACAAATACCCACCTCCAAAGATGGCTAAATAAAATTTGGAGGCGGGTGAAGGGGTCACCCGCCTCCAATTACCTCCTAATTGGAGGCGGTTGATACCTCCAATTAGGAGGTAATTAGCTTACTGGAGGCGGGTGAAGGGGTCACCCGCCTCCAATTAGGGAGGTAATTGGAGGTAGCCTCCGATTACTCTTTCCTCATATATATATAGACATCGGTTTTATTTATTTTTTTCTCATCAAATCAAACCCAAAAGTTACCTTAATTAATTCCAATATTATGGCCGGTTCCCCGTATTTTGATACCATGACATACGATCCCGTTCACCGTCGACCTTCCGCCGGAGAAGAAGAATTAACGGAGGAAGATATTATTAATAATCTTGATGATACCTGGTCGACGGGAGCTCTTATTAACGAATCTCCTTCCCGGTCGCTCCTCCAACAACTCTACCCAACGGCCACGCAACAAGAGTTGGAGTTTTTCCTAGAAGATATTTACTTCGGCGGCGGCGATGAATGTGGCCCGGTTGTCGGAGGAGATTATTGATCGGGATCTGGTGAAATCGAGAAGAAGATGTCGAAGAAATCTGCGTCGTCTGTCAGTGTGAGTACGAAGTGGAAGAAAGCCTGGGAATACTTGGGTGCGGCCATGAATATCATGCAGAGTGTGTATCAAGAAGTGGCTGTTGGAGAAGAACTCGTGTCGCGTTTGTAAGCGTGGAGCGATTTCCAATGTCTGATCGCGACTACTACTAGTACCCGCACAATTTGATTTGTCAGCCGAATACGGATGTATATATGTACATGTTTCTGCAGTTTAGATACATCATATGTAATTCTTTAATTTCATATGTTAGATTTCTATCCTCGTAACTAAATTATGTCGCCTAAATTTCAACCAAAATCAACAGATTTAGAATTTCTGATTTATTAAAATTTTCTTCCTACTTCGTCACCACCAACACTTTCATTACGTGTATATGCGATGAGTTGGTTTTGGTTGAAATGTAGACGATGGACTACACGAGAATGAAAAATCCAAATTTGGAGACTAAAGATAAATAATTTCTAAGTTCAAGTATGAAAGTGAGACATGAGTCAAAATTTGAGAAGTGAAAAGAAACAGTTTCACGTTCATTGACAAGAATGTGACATAAAGCTAATTTAAGGACTACTAACAGATTTAGTAGCTCCAATAACTATGAATAAAATAACATGCATGGAATGGAATAATCAGACTAGATTAAAAGTACAAAGAAGAGTTTTAAAAAATCCACTTTTGCAGTTGACTTAAAATTACACATGCTTATAGATGGAATTTCTACAAAAATATAACAAGTCAAGATTTAAAGGGAAATGATATACTTCCTCCGTCCCACTCAAAGAGTCAAAAAAAATCTTGTCTCATTTAAAGAGTTCATTTTAAATTTATTTACATTACATACCCTTACTAATATAGCAATGTGTGATTCACAATTAATCATTACTTCTAAAGTAAGGATATAAGTGAAAAATATTGAGATAAATTACTTATTTTAGGTGTTGTACTTCACAGCCAATAATAAGTTATACACATTTTAAAGTAGATTCTTTGAGTGGGATGAGTGGGATGGAGGGAGTATAAAATAATAGAATTAAAATCGGTCAATCTCCTTTGCTTATTTGATATTATTGGATATCGGCTTAAGGTGTTACATTAATTAAAAAACCAGTTACGAAAATGAATTTTCAAATGTGAAATATTTAACAAAAAATGTAAAATGGTGCAATTAAATAGTAAATGTGTATTATTAATGATAAAAAAATATTATAAAATATGAAATGTACGGTAAAAGATAAATTCAAATCAAAACACGCCCATGCATACACGTATATAAATGGTCATTAAAAATAAAAATATGTAGTTAAATAATATGCTTATGGCGATGATAATAAAATATAAAATATACAGTAAAAAAAAAAACAAACCAAAATCAAAAGATGGACCAACGGGTTCTATTCATTTAAAGTTTCATAGCATAGTTTTACACTTTTGTTAGTAATATAAGATTATGTTTGGACAAGTTTCAAAAGCATTTTTGTAAAACTATTTTTTTAAAAATATATAATTATAAAAAGGTTCTTTAAAGTTTTTTAAAGAATAAAATGTGTTTGGATACGTATTTTATAATAATATTATTTTAATTAAAAATAATATGAAAGGTGTTTGGATTTGTATTTATAAAAAAATTACAGTTAAAATGTGTATAAATATTAAATAAAATAAAATATTTTTCAATACAAATAACTATATAATAAATTTAAAGTAGAATGACAATATATATTTTCTGGGGAAAAATAATATTAGAAAGATAAGAATAAAAATGAAAACATTAAAATTGAAATTTACAAAAAGAAAAAGGAAAAAAAAGAAGAAGAAGAAAGAAGAGTCACAGGGGAGTGGCGGCTGGGGTAATTTTAAACTTTTTATAAAATATATTCATTTGTATTTCAAAAATTATATTTGAATAGCAGTTTTCCTTAAACTATTCAATTTTAAAATTTCTTGTTCAAACATGTTTTAAAATTAAAATTTCGCTTATAAAACACTAAAAAGTGAAATTGAAGTACTTTCCCAAGTATGGCTTTCAACATTTGCATAGTTACTGAGGAATAATTAATAATAACTATTTGAACATTTATTAATACTCTTAGTAAATTATGATAATTAAATTTTTTAAATTTTTGGTAGATAAAGGCTTAAAGCCAAAAATTAATGATGGATCAGAAGAACTAATTTTACTGTGGTAGAATGTTAGATAATTAATGATGTAGAACACTAAATGTGACAACGGTATATTTGAAAAGAAAATGTCATTTACTATAATATATACTATTCCTTCGTCCCATTAAAATATTCACGTTAAAAAATATTTTTTGTTCTAAAAGAAGAATAATATTATAATCACATATGATTCACAATTAGTCTATATTTAATAAATAAGGATATAAATATAACAAATTGTGTCAAATTTGTCATTTTGAATGTTGTAACTTGACATTCATAATAAGCTATACCTTTGTTAAATCGGACTCTTCTAATAAAACGGATGGAGTAACACTTATTAAATCGTCAAACGAAAGAAATATTATTATACAAAAACAACAGGAGAAATAATTAATGTTTAACTTCCTAATTCTGCTGTTTCCTAATCTGGATTTCCCTTTCTTGTTTGGAAATTGGAATCATTATAGAAATTTTCTTCTTTTTGTGGTTCGGAAAAGAAAATGCATACCCATTCTCTATAAATATACACTGAAAAGCTTCCCTTCAAATCATACCTTCTCAATCGATCTTTATTATATTTCTCCTAGCTCAAAACATCAATGGCTCTTCGCGACATCACCAGTGAAGTTGGTCCACTTCCCCATCAACCTTCCGACACCGACCGCCGCCGGCGATTACGATTACGATTACAATTTTCTTCGGACGATTACGATTACGATTTCGATTTCGATTTCGTCGAAGCTGCCGATGAATTAATTAATTATCGGCCTTCCCGCCAACAACTCTACCCCACGGCGACTCTAGAAGAACTGGAGAGTTTCTGGGAAGATATATCCGGGCACTATCGGGATGTCAACGTCGAGGAGGAAGAAGAATTTGTTAGGGTTGATTGCGGTGATAGTAGAGATGGGTTGTCCGAGGAGGTTATTCGCCGGAATCTGAAATCGAGAATGCGCTATCAGCGAGAAGAAGACGTTGAAGAAATATGCGTCGTCTGCCAATGTGAATACAAATTTAGAGAGAACGTGGTAAGACTCGAGTGCGGCCACGAATATCACGTCGAATGTATGGAGAAGTGGCTGTTGCAGAAGAACATGTGCCCAGTTTGTAAGCGTCATGCGATTAGTCCCATGTCCGAGGAGTTTGATTCGGACGATGAATGCGAGTATGATTTTGTTCATGATCATGCAAGTATATAATATGTTACATGATTAATGTAGTTAGATTGTTGCTAGGGTTTCTCAAACATGAAATATTTTAGTACACGTGGTTGTAGTTTTATGTTTCGGAGTTAGAAATAATAAAGTTATGATAAAGAGTTCATTCGAAAACTATAAATTTAACTATTGGAAATAAGTTTAAAAGTATAAGTGGTATTTTATAAAATAAAGTTTATAATGAAAAAGAATTATTTTTAGTTTCAAAAGTAGGAGTTTTACTTTATTCGATAAACTTTCTATTTTTGGAATATAAATTTAATCATCAAAAGTATAACATGTTAGTTGAAAATGGCTTAAATATTGTTGAAATTTGGATTCGGAACCATTTTAAAAGACAAATTTTCAAGTTAAAAGATGAATGGCGAATGACAGTTTCCCCTATGGTATAACTCAATTGACAATTACCTCATTATATTTTTAAAATGTCATGTTACCCCCCTCATGGTTGTAAACTAAAGTGTCAGTTTGTAGGATATAAAAAATAATATATATCCAAAATAATATTAAAGAGATTAACGCACAGCGGAATAAAATTTCTTTGTAATAACAAACAATAAAGAAACCCGCACGCACACAATCTGTATGGCGCACCTAAGCCGAAGCTTGGTCGAGAAACAACCCGAAGGCTATTCAGTTTCTCCCTAACAATCTCTGTAAATCTCTGTATCTCTTGTCTCAATTATTAACGCCACAAAGTAATCAAACTTCCTAGGCAATGTATTGAGAACATGATTCACAAAAGTTTCTTCATCGAGAAAATACCTGTTTGATCTCATCTCATCTTGGATTTTCTCCAATCTATTAATATAATCTTCAATTGTCTCACATTTTCTCATCTTGCTATCTCTAAATGTCTTTTTCAATTTTAAGACATTATTTTTCTGAGCTTTATCCATTCCTCTATAACTTTTTGCCAAAATATCCCATGCTTGTTTCCCAGTTTTCGCATGACAAATTTTTCCAGAAATTGAACTATCAACAGATTGACGAATTAGAGATAATGTCAAACGTGCCTTCTCCTTTGTTTCATCGTCTGCATCATTTGTCACCTCCTTCTGAATGACTTGTCGTAAACTAAATACTCCGAGAAGACTATCCATCAGCGTTATCCAAATAGGGTAATTTTGTCTCCCCACTAACTTTGGAATATTGCTAAGATAAATACTCCAATCCATAATTAAGACTCTCTTTTTCTTTTCTTTTTTTTCTTTTTTTTAAGCCAATCAAATCAAAGCTGCAAGCTTCTAACCCCACAAAAGAATTAAGCAGAACTTTGAGTTTCAACAAAACCAGATGGAGAGTCCCAAATAAATCCAACCCATGACAAAACCAGATGGAGAGTCCCAAATAAATCCAACCCATGAGATCAGACGCGAAAAACTGTGATCGAACAAAATAAGAATGGTAGCTGCTGCCGAAACCAACTTAACTTCAAAGCTGATTGCAATTGAATCTACGCACGGAAAACGAAGGCGCAACCCCGGTGAACTCAAATCAATTCAATTGAATTTGGGTTCACCGAATCACCATATAAGCATGCACAATATAATTTTGATTGCACGCTCACCGAAGAAGACCAACTAAGCTTTGTAGTCAATTTAAAACCCACCAATCCAAAGCTCAATTTCTATGCAGCGATTCAACACGCAATGCCGATAAACTTTATTCTCACAATAAACAGCCGAAAGGCTTAAGGCTCTGATACCACTTGTAGGATATAAAAAATAATATATATCCAAAATTATATAAAAGAGATTAACGCACATCGGAATAAAACTTCTTTGTAATAACGAACAATAAAGAAACCCGCACGCACACAATCTGTACGGCGCACCTAAGCCGAAGTTTGGTCGAGAAACAACCCGAAGGCTATTCAGTTTCTCCCTAACAATCTCTGTAAATCTCTGTGATCTCTTTGTTTTTCTTTGTAATTACAATGATCACTCAATGCCTCTATTTATAGGCTAAACCATCCCTGAATCCTACCTTAAATCTGATTCAGAACTATTTCCTAAAACAATTAGGTTACCCAAAACAAACACTAAACCAAATAGGAAATAAACAAATAACAAATCCTACTACCATTATAATTACCTAATAAGTAAATACAAGTTTGGTTTAATTAATTATTTTCAACATAGCCTCCCTTAAACTGAATAGGATTGACGTAACATGAAGCCTATTAATCCAAAAGCGCCGTGGAGAGCAACAAAAGTCCACAGACCACCTAATTGACACCAACGAGTAAAATCCCCTTGTGCTTCAGGACCCCATAGTAACAACAAAGAATGTGCTAAACTATTAGCAGGAGTCGAAACTGCGGCAGTTAAGAAATTGCAGCCTTCCAAATAGGAGCTAGCCAATCCATGAGTATACCATGAAGTTACAAAGGTTGTACCTGTGAACCAACCTCCTAAAGCGAAATAGGCACAAGGAAAGAGCAATAGACCGGACCAGCCTACAAAAACGAAACGGTCCCTACGTAACCAGTCATCCATAATATCAAATAAATCATTTTCGTCTTTGGTAAATTTACCAAGGGCTATAGTCATAGTGATCCTCCTATTCAACTACTTCGACCATTTCCGAACACCTCATATCATTTTCGGGACATTCGAAGATTCGATCATTTTTGCATGATTTCTCTTGCACTATCCCACTCCAATCCAATGGGTTTCGAAGATAACAATCCCTGATTGTCCTAGAAACTTGACTAGAAAATTTCAATTTGATTATTCCTACTAATAACTAGTATATGAACCGTGAATTGTCTTCTTATGGCTTGTCAATCAGGTAGATGAATATCTTTTCAAAGAACTGTTTAAGGAATAATCAACCCCCCCTCTCACTCCCAATCGATCCTCAGACTTGTAGGATATAAAAAACAATATATATCCAAAATTATATAAAAGAGATTAACGCACATCGGAATAAAACTTCTTTGTAATAACGAACAATAAAGAAACCCGCACGCACACAATCTGTACGGCGCACCTAAGCCGAAGCTTGGTCGAGAAACAACCCGAAGGCTATTCAGTTTCTCCCTAACAATCTCTGTAAATCTCTGTGATCTCTTTGTTTTTCTTTGTAATTACAATGATCACTCAATGCCTCTATTTATAGGCTAAACCATCCCTGAATCCTACCTTAAATCTGATTCAGAACTATTTCCTAAAACAATTAGGTTACCCAAAACAAACACTAAACCAAATAGGAAATAAACAAATAACAAATCCTACTACCATTATAATTACCTAATAAGTAAATACAAGTTTGGTTTAATTAATTATTTTCCAACATAGCCTCCCTTAAACCAAACTTGGATCAAAGCAGCTCCATCGCCATCACAAGCTTGAATCTCCATCGTTATTTCTTTCGCAGTGTAGACAACATGCGAAACCAACTTGCAGTAGTTTTTCATCTCTATTTCCAGTCTCATCGTAGAGACACCTTTGTATGTTCCATGAATCTTCTGTGGAAACTCATCCTTATCAAAGAACTTAGTCATGTCCACCCATTCTTCATCTAAACAAGTCTTCTCATCAACCTTGTAATAATCCTTGCAAATTTCAATAACAACCTCGCAAATAAATTCGAGGTGTTTCCTTCAAATTTGATTTGAATATAAACTTGTATTTTGAGCACATCTTGTCAAATTTCTCAGCTTGATCAAAGAATTCACTGATATCTACCCATTCATCTTCAGAACAGAGCTTCCCGTCGACATTGTTAATTTCATCAATGCCGTCAAACATAATAATGTCCTTGCAAACCCAAGGCTCCACTGTCACATTTTTAACTTGATCGGACTCTCCACCAAATAAAGAGTCGACTTCACTGCAGTTCATCTGCTCCAGTTCAATAGAGTTTTCAACACTCCCATGATCACTTTTATCTATGTGATCATCAATTTCAATATCTCCCTCTTGTTCTGATACACATATAATTTCTTCCTCTTTGACCAAATCAACACTTTTAATGTCTTCATCCTCCTTCATTTGCTCCTTTTCAGCCCTCCGAAGGGCCTTTACCCCCTCAATAACCTTTTCATGGGCCTTAAAACCATTCTCAGCAGCTGCATTGTTTTCAGATGGTGGTGAAGTACTTTTAGGACTTTCTTTTTTAGCTGACTTTGGTGTGCTTTCTTTCTCCTCGGTAGCTAGCATAACCATCTCAGCAGTTGCAGGATTCAATTGTTCTTGGATGCGCAATTTAGCTGCTTCTAACGATGTGTCTGTTTGCCATTCAACATCGTCGTCATCTTTTTCATCTGTATGGCCTCCTCTAGGTGGTGAACCACGGTCCTCATCAGAGCCACCTGCTTTCTTTTTAGAACTGGTCTTTGTTGATCCATCCTTGGAAGAAGTCTTCTTCTTTGAGTCTTTCTTCACCTTTTTTGCCTCTTCGTCCGCTGCCTCATCAGACTTCATCTCTATCAACTCGAATTGTCTCCTTAACTCTTGCAGTATCATTCTTTGAATGTTTTCATTTTCTCGATTGGCAACTTTTAACTTTTCCCAAAACTCCTTAGCTGTCTTTACATCAAATAAATTTATACATACGTCTACTTCAACATTCGTTCTTAAATAATACAGAGCCAATACAGAGCCGCTTGTTCCTGATATTGATTTATCTTGACTTCTTTGCTTTCTGCAAATTCTGACTCAAATTCTGTGTCAATCACGTGCCAGATTCCAATAACTCTAAAGAAATCTTCCATCTGTTTACTCCAGAGTTCATAATTATTTTTGCCATCAAAGACAAAAGCAGAACACTTATAAATGATAGGGAAAGAAGACATCTTGAACTACTCAAAATTTTTAACTTCGTCTCTAATTAACAAATATTTAACATTCGATCTGTTTGTCTGAAACACTTCAAACCAAACCAAATAAACTTAGGGTCAAAATTTTAAAACCTCTAACCTTTAATTTCTGGGCGATTGTTGTGCACATAAACACCTTTGAAAAATTCCAAAGCTCACGAGCTTCTCACAACCGAAACTTTCTCCAAGGTATGCTCCAAATAATTAATCTGGCTGACAAACAATCAACCTAGATCAACTTAATTTGATTGCTGCGCACGAAGATCGAGGAACTAACAAATCCTTGTCAAACCAAACTAATTCAAACTTGGCTCAAATAAATAGATCCCAGAGACGAACGAACCAAACAAGAAAGCAATCAATTTATTGCTTAGCACAGTCGCTGGGCTTTTCTTGGGACGCCGCAAACTAGGCTTTTCTGATATGTTGATTTTTCTTTGTTAACCTATCAAACACAATTAATCTGCTCTGATACCACTTGTAGGATATAAAAAATAATATATATTCAAAATTATATAAAAGAGATTAACGTACAACGGAATAAAACTTCTTTGTAATAACGAACAATAAAGAAACCCGCACGCACACAATCTGTACGGCGCACCTAAGCCGAAGCTTGGTCGAGAAACAACCGAAGGCTATTCAGTTTCTCCCTAACACAGTTGGACAGGAAAAAAGCTAAAACGGTAATGGTGTTATGTTTATAACCTATAAAATACCTAAAACAACCTTATTTGAATATAATTACAAATGGCAAAAAATTATAACCTTCAAATTTCTTCGACCATCCCATGATTTACTTCCCATTCTGGCTGTACTCCCACCGACCCTCATCTAATTTGCAATGGCTCATTATTTACAAAATAGAAGGCCTTCAATCAAGCCAGTCAACTCAGAAAACAATTCAATAGGTGAAGGACAATGTTGAAGCAAAATATGCCTCAGAACAGCCACCCTAACTGAAACAGAGAAAAATTATTGACGAGGTATAATAAAGTCATGGGGAACATCATTCGTGAAAATTAAGGAAAAGAAATGCGCGCACGAATCAAGTGAAGGAGATTGCATCTAATTTCTTTGACATTCTTCGTTAGCAATAGCATCGATTAGTGAAAAGTTTCGTGTCCGAACTTCAGGGCAGAGCCGTCGAAGAATATGGCTGCTGAACTATTTTTCAAAACTTGATCTCCCCCAAATTGTATGCCAGAATTTCAGCAGAAGTTGCCCAATTTCAAATTTTCATCGGCAAATAGAGAAGGAAACAAACCTACCGCCCGCAATCTAGTAAAGGAATTTTCCACCCCTTTTACTTGACCAATTGAAGCTTCGTTGTCGGACCTCCACCTTGGTCTCTGCTTCTTTCTTCGATTATGTGTTCAACTGCCAATTGGTGATGATAAGGGTAATATGGGAATAAACAACTATAGTAACCCTTTTACACTCCACTTCTACCGCATTCATATAACCTTCCGTTCGTTTTAAATTTTCCGTCCAATCGACAGTTTAACCCAAAACCATGAGGGGTAATGAGGTATTTTAGAATTACAAGGGGTCACTGCTACTTGAGTTATACTATAAGGAGGAAACTGTCATTTGTCCAAAGATCAAATAGATACAATATTCCAACTTAAAGGGTCAATGTAGTAATTTAACCTTAAAAAAAAAAACTCTTTTGTAGTTGACGGAAAATCCCACATATGGTTGTTAGCAACGTTTAACAAACCGAATCGGACACTGAACTGGACGAGTTCAGGGGTCGGGGTTTAACCGGGGTTCAGGGGTCAAACCGGGAGTTGAACCAGTGACGTCATTATGATGTCATAAATATATTTAAATTATTATATATCACATAATTAATATAAAATTAATTTTTATAATATTAAAAAATTAATTTTTAAAATGAACAATAATAATATAAATTATATAACGTCTAATTTATCACAAAAGCAGGCTTAGCTTAATAGCTAACCACTTTTCTGTAAAAGGCTTTTTCTTCTTGAGGTCACAGGTTCAAATCTTGATTGGGTAGAATTAATTTTTACATTTATTTCAAATTTTTCACATTCCACATTGGTTGTGGAAATGAATATGTTCCCATATAAAAAGAGAAGGGGGATGCAAAAAACTTTTAAAAAAAAAAAATCCAAAGAAAGAAAAAATGGAAAAAACCGGGTTGGGGCCGGTTCACGGTTTAATCCCGGGTTTGGCCCAATTAACCCGGTTTTTTCCATTTACCATTTTTTAGTACGAACCGGACCGAACACTAGACCGGTTCCCAATTAAACCGGTCGAACTGGCTGGTCCGATCCGGTTTGTTAAACAATGGTTATTAGAGATTTAGGAATTTCTAAGTAAATGACAAGTCAAGATTTATTCTAAAATTATACTACAAAATAATAAAATAATACTCTCCCGCTTCATTCAAAGAGTCTACTTAAAAATATAAAATAAAAAAAAATTGCCTCATTAAAAAAGTTTACTTTGAATTTGTTTACATTACACGCTCTTGCTAATATAATAATGTGGGGTTTACAATTAACTCTTACTCATTTTAAATGTTGTATCTCACAACTAGTGACGGAGTCAGAAACTACATTTTAAAATTTTCGGAGGGGCTCACTATATGTATTTTTTTTTTTTGACAGTTAAATACATTGTAAAAAATAAAAATAAAATTAATATATAAATATACACTACTAATAAAGGTGCATGACTGGGTTGGAGGAGTCTAGGACCCCCTTTTGGCTCCACCCCTGCTCACAACCCATAATAAGTTATATATATATATACATATCAAAGTAAAATCTTTAAGTGGGACAAAGAGAGAAATATATATACATAGGCTTGAGATGTTACATTATTGTTTTGCAATTATAAATTCCAAATCCAGTTTTACGTACAAATAGTGTAATTAAATTGTAAATATGTGGATTAATAATGGTGAAAATTATTATAAATTTTGAAATGCACGGTAAAAAAATAATATCAAAATCAAAACATGCCCAAACTAGGCATACATATATATAATCGTACTATTTCTACCTTCCATTAAAAGAGTTTATTTTTAAAAATACTTTTTGTTTCATTAGAAGAGTTCAGTTTCAAAATTTTTACTCTTCATATCTTGAAATTCTTACTAATATAATTATGTGTAGTCCATAATTAATCAACATTTGAAAGCCAGGACAGAAATAGAACAAATTGTGTCAAATTAGTTCTTTTAAATAATATACCCTGATATCCATAAAAAGTTTGTACATATGTGAAAACGAACTCTTTTAGTGTGACATATGGAGTATTTGCTTTTGCTTACATTTTCTTATCCTCTTTAGTCCTCATGTATAACATAAAACGGTCACCAAAAATAAAAATGTATTTTTTTCTAATTCCAGTTAATGTAAGGATCGATTAGGTAAAAGTGGATATATACACAAATAGCTACAAGAGTACAATCATCCAAAGTAATCGTAAAATTGAAGTCATTCCAATTTTATTAAAATTCCTTGAACGAACAATTTTTTTTATTTTTGGATGAACAATTTAATATCATCATTCATAGTATATCCATGTTTGACTTTAAATATTATTGTCTTTTCTTAAGAAACACAAAGAAAAGAAAAATGTGTGTCCATTAAGTGGATTGTAACTTTGTGAATTAGGCACGTATGTCGGATCATTTTAAGGAACGTTTTCTTCAAAGATATTTTTGAAGAAAAAATTAAAGGTAGAGTGTATATTGAAAAGTAAAATTGTATAGTTAAATAAAACATAAGCTTAATCACTATTTACCCTGTGTTATTGGCTTTTGACTATTTGTCCCCGTATTTTTAAAACTAATTGGTTGTCCCCCTCTTACCAGTCAAACCATAAAGATTCCTGAAAAGACAAAACTAACTCTCTAAAATATTGGCATTCCACTTTTAAATTTAAGTAAAAAATTTTAGACGAATGTACCCCCAACCATTAGGAAAAATGGCCGCCGATAATTTTTTCTCTAGGAAAAACGCTCGGCTCCGGAGAAATGGCAAAAGTAGCGGGTTCTTTGTGATAACCGCGATTGTAGCTAGAAAAGTGTAGCGTTGGTGATAATAGAGTTCGCAGCTCGACTCCCGGAGAAACGACAGCTGTTTAGAGCAGGAAAAGTGCAGCGACGATTGTGTATTGGAGAAACCTTTGCCCGTTTTTTTTTTTTTCTTTTCTTTCTTAAGTAATATAGATTAATACTTGGGGGTATATTCGTCAGCATTTTAGAGAGTTATTGTTGTTTTTTAATGAATTTTTATGGTTTGACTGATAAAAGGGAATAAACAGTTAGTTTTAGAAACTCGGGGGACAACCAGTTAGTTTTAAAAATAAGGAGAGAAAATAGTCAAAAGGCAATTATACGGGAGTAAATAGTGATTAAGCCTAAAATACAAGCTTGGAAACAAAAACAAAGGACGAACGGTGTCTATTCATTTAATTTTTCATATCCTTAATTTGTCCGGGAATTATTTTGAAACAATTTTTGAAATTAAGGGGGACCAAAACAAAATAATTAATTTCCAAATTATTTCACTAGTTTCCTAATCTTAATTCAGACTAATTTCCCTTTCTTGTTTGGAGGATTTCTTCCCTCTGTGATTCGGAAAAGCAAAGGCACATCCAAAATTCCCTATAAATATATACTGATCCATTAATCTTCCCTTCAAAATCAAATTCATACAAATTCCCTAAACATCGATCAATGGATCTTCGCGATATCACAGATGAATTTGAAGATGTTCGACTCGCCGATCAACCTTCCGACACCGACCACCGCCGGCCTTCTCCTCCAGACGGTTATTATTATTTCGTCGAAGTACAATTAAGTGCCGATAATCCTATCTGGTCGTCGCAGGCAGATGAATTTATTTATCGGTTCCTCCAAGAACTGCAGAGTTTATTGGAAGGTGTGTACGTGTTCTACCGGGAAGGAGGAGAAGAATTTTTCAGGGTTGATTACAATCATGATCGTAGAGATGGCTTATCCGAGGAGTTTATTTGCCGGACTCTGAAATCGAGAATGCTAGAGCGAGAAGAAGACGTTGAAGAAATATGCGTCATCTGCCAATGTAAGTATGAATTTAGAGAGAACGTGGGAAGACTTGAATGCGGACATGAATATCACGTAGAGTGTATCAAGAAGTGGCTGTTGGAGAAGAACTTGTGCCCAATTTGTAAGCGTGTAGGGATTAATACCATACAAGATGAAATATTTTTTTATTCTTCTATTTTTTTTTTTTTTTTATTAGAAGAGTCTCTTTTAATTTATTTACTCCTCCTACCTTTACTAATATAATCATGTGTAGTACACAATTAGCCTATACTTTAAAGGTAAGGATATATTTGGAATAAATTGTGTCAAATTAGTAATTTTTTGTGTTATATTTAACATTCATAATAAATTGTACATTTGTCCAAATGAACTCTATTAATAGTCGGAAGGAGTAATTCTTTATTAATTTTGATTTTCAAAGGATACTGTAACCATATATTATATTCCCTCCGACTTAATTTAAGTGTCACAAAACTGATTTAACTAGTTTTCAAGTTTGATGAACTCTCTCTTTCTTTAAGACTGACTTGAGAAGCAGGAGAATGTATGGTAAAATTAATAGTCTTCTCATTTCCCAAAATAATGCATTACTTTTAACACATTGAAAATGTAGGATGTTTAATGCATTAAATAAGGGTAAACATAGAATAACCAATACAATTTAGTTTTGAAATATGTAAGTAATACTTATTTCATAGAATAATCAATACAATTTAGTTTTGAAATATGTAAGTAACACTTATTTTGGATCACAATTTTAAGGATTAAGTGACATTTACATTTGGACGGTTTTATAAGATGTAACATGATTAATATAGTTTTTTTTTTTTTTTTGGGTACAAATTGAAGCATTTTTATTTTGTTCAATGTCGTTCATTCAAAGCCTCGGAACAAGTTTTCATTCAAAGTACAGAGTAACAAAAAAAAAACCCTCGATTACTAATTTGAACCGTTCTATACACTGCAAATCATTAAAGCTGTGTTTGGATTGTAATTCAAATAGGACATTTTTTTGAGAGATGAAAACTTTCTTTGGGTTGAATTGTGTCTTGGAAAATTGTGTAGATAATAGAAGAAAAAGTGTATTAATGTTTTCGAAATAATGTGAGTATAATTTAAGAAGAAAATTTAAATTTTAAAATAAAAATTTAGTGAGAAATGAGAGTGTTTAGTTATAAAAGTTTTTAAAATAAAAAGTAAAGTTTTCCTTGACAAAAAATGAAAACGAACCGAGCCTAATTTCTGATAACAAAAATAAAAATTGAAATGATTTATAATATTAAAACGAGGAACAACTTTACACACTAACTATGTATCGATTTCGTTAATTCGAGTTGTGAATTTTAGTGGAAAATAAAAACATTTTGTATAAATCAAAAAAATAAAAACAGAGAAAATAAAAATACTGCAAAATTTAATGTAGTATTCTCCTACTAAGAAAAAATCCATAATTTTTGGTGTTTCCTAATCTGAATGAATACGTACTTTCTTTTCTTGGTCGGAATTGATTTTCCTTTTGTTGATCGGAAAAGGAAAAGTACCGAATCACTTCTATATATGCATCAATTTGGCAATCAAATCAGATCAAATTGACATTAGTTCTCCACTGATTTTCGGAAATCTTCGCGTTCCCAGTAACAATTTAGCGATGGCGATTTGAAACATCTCCGATGAAGATCAACCTTCCTCCATGGCTATTGATTTCGGTCTACTGCGACACAGAGAAACAGAACCGTCACGTTTGCGGTCCTTCCCTCTCGGAGGTGCTGGCTTCCTGCGACCCGGAAGCTCTCGATGAATTTTTCTCAAAATCGTTTCTCCGGGATCTCTTCCCGGAGGCCACGGAAGAAGAGGTGGAGGAACTCATGAATCAATACATATTTGATTACGATTCCGATTTCAGGCGCAGTGGGAGATCAACTCGACGACGGAGAAGAATCCGAGAGTTTCATGGATCAGAATATGTGCGACGACGACGAGGAGTATGATGATTCCAGTGATGCCTTGTTCCAGGAGTACGAGGAGGAAGAATTTTCGGAAGACGACGATGGATTATCCGAAGAAATTGTTGAGCAGAATCTGAAATCAATAATATCCGGCAGAACGTCGGAAGACTCCCCTGCCGCCATGAATTTCATGCCGCGTGTCCAGAAGTGGATGTTGAAAAAGGCGAAGGCGACTGCGAGATGGAGATGGTAGAATAGTGATCGACAAGAAGATTCATCCACTACTGTTTCTGACGGATTGATGTTTTTTTGTTCAATGGTGTTGACGATGACACGGTTGCTGGGGAAATGGTCGCGGTTGAGGTAGATGGAGATTCAGAGGAGAAACGCTATCACTGTTTTCGAGTTGCAGAGTCATATACCTCAAAACAAAACTACTGTTTTTGACACGATTGCTGGGGTAATGGTCACGATTGAGGTAGATGGAGGTGCAGAGGAGAAACGTTATCACCGTTTTCAAGCCACAATACATAACTCAAAACAAAACAACTATTTTTGAATCACAAGAAACAAAACTTTGTACACGGGGACAAAGATAAATATACAGGTGACAAGTATGAAAATGAAGAAAAATCAATTTGTTAGTATACCAGGTGGGAATGGCATAATTGAAGGCAAACTACCAAAGAAGTAAATTTCAATATGAAAAAATAATATGATAGATACAATAGCTGTATAGTAGTAAAAGAAAGAAAGAAACAATCAAATGGAAACAACTAATAAAAGAGGAATTCTATCTCTTGGAAGGTATGCCCAAAAGATGGGACATTGTCTGGACTTTCAATTACACATAACATTGCTAAGGAAAAGAGGCTTAGTAGAAATTGTCATATCCATGCCAATGAAGTTATAATAAAAAAATTCATCAATTCCACAGCCTCATGGATATGATATGATGATGATATTCATATGAGAACTGAAGAAGAAACACACCGTTTTCCTTCACTGGATTTTATCAATCTATATTATATCTAAGCAGAGCAGCATCCCACCTTTTTTACAGCTGAAACATCGTCCTTCGAACCCACGTTAATCGTCTGTCCTTTGGGTAGCGCAGCTGGATCATCGCCAACGTCGAGAGCTTTCCTGCTCACGACGCGATATATCTGACTCAGCACTTCTGTGAAGGCATTTTCCACGTTCATAGATTCCAAGGCCGAGGTTTCCATAAAGAATGTGTTTTCCCTTTCAGCAAAGGCCTTGGCATCCTCCGTGGAAACTGCCCTAAGGTGGCGCAAATCTGCCTTATTCCCCACAAGCATAATCACAATGTTTGAATCCGTGTGATCTCTGAGCTCCTTTAACCATCTCTCAACATTTTCAAATGTAACGTGACGAGTAACATCATAGACTAACAATGCACCCACTGCTCCACGATAGTAGGCACTAGTGATCGCACGGTATCTGTGAAAAATAGCAGAGGTAAGGACAAAAAGGTGCAGAAAGAAATTTATTTAGGCAAATGATAAGAAAGAGACCATAAACTGAGGAGCAGGTAAAGAAAGCAAAATAGGAAGGTCCTACAAGATAAGATAATACTTGTAGGCAAATATAAGAGAAGAATGAAGAGATTTAAGCTGACCAAGATAATTTACTTTTGCACCATTAGAAGACAACCAGAAAGAGTGCAAAGAGTTTATTTCAGGTATAAATAGATTGTATATCTACAAAAACAATATGCCATTCTGACAGACTTCAAGAATATTTCTCTTGGAACCTAATAAATCTCTGTTACCTACAATGAAATAAAGCTTAAGATGGTATAGGAGGAATGGATTATTTTTATAATACAAAATGAACAGCAAGCTCAAGCAGCAAAAATGCCATTCGATTAGAGAACTACAAGAAGCAACTACGCCTTATTCATAAGGAAAGTAAAAAAGCCAGGTCCTACGGGAGAAGATAACACTTGAATGCAAATTTAAGAATAACAGAAGGAATGAAAAGATTTAAGCTGACCAATCTAATTTACATTTACACCAACAGAAGACACAGCCAGAAAGAGTGCAAATCTCTGTAGCTACATTGGAACAGAGATTGAAATAGAGAATAAAGTATAAAATGATATAGGAGGAATGTATAATCTTATCATATAAAAGGAACAGCAAGATCAAGCAGCAAAAATTGTTATTTTATCTACAAGAAGCAACTACGCATTGTCAGATAAAAGATATAAATGTCACTTAAAATGGTTAAGTTTGAAATTTCAGAGGTTTCACCCAATGTTTCCCTAAACATTACTCACACTTCCAGATTACCAAGTAGTCATTCATTTCCCAACTAATAGAAACTCCCATGATCCCACATGCGTGGACTGTGGTCGGGCCATTATGGATCAATAAAAACATGTATATGTGTCAAAGAAATCATAAAAGAAGTGCCAAACAACTACATCCAAGAAGCACTTCAATAATGGAGAAACAATAAAATGCCAAGGAGGATTACAATTTTGCACACACTATAGACATAGCAACTTTTGTACATTTCCCAAGGCCAGCAGGCTGCATTAGCTTCCTATTGTCTCACATTACACTTCCTGTCCATTTCTCATCCCTTTTAAGCAATTCTGCACAGATTATTATAATGAAAATGGTATGACACCCTTCAAACACACGATTTTGATTTAAAACCCCCTTCCCCAACTTCTACCGACAACCACCCCAAAGCATTATAGGTGAAATTTCCATTATTTCCACCTAAATATGAATTCCTCCATTGATCAGTAAACCCTCTCACAAACCCTACTTGGAAGCACAACAAATCCATTAGATCTGAACAAAATCTACTTCAAAATCGACACAATTTCACTAAAGAACCAACCTTACCCTCAAATCGCAGATTCATCATCTCAGATCTCCACCTCTCCAACAAAATCTACTAAAACAACAACTACCCAACAAACCTAACATGCAAAAACCACAATGCACGAACTTAAATTCGTTCAATTTCTACAAGCCGATAGAAGATTCCACACGAGCAACAAAATCCCAAACCAAAAGGGGGGAAATGGGATTACCTCTCTTGGCCAGCAGTGTCCCAAATCTGAGCCTTGACCACTTTATCATCAACGCGGATGCTCCTAGTGGCGAACTCAACGCCGATTGTGGATTTAGATTCCAAACTGAACTCATTTCGAGTGAATCTCGACAAGAGGTTGGATTTGCCGACCCCGGAATCGCCTATTAGAACAACCTTGAACAAGTAATCGTAATCATCGTCTGCCCTATAAGCTCCCATTGCGAATGATCCCCAGTTCCTTGTAACAAATGCTTACAAAAATTGAAAATGAAAACAAAAATGGATTTGCAAAGAGAGAAAGAGGAAGAAACTGGGGATAGGAGGATTTTTGAAGGGGAGAGAGGGAGATGAGAACGTTCAAAGCTTTTTGTATTTGTTAAGTTAGCCCTAGTGGCACTACTAGTAGGAGAACTGTAGAAGTGCTGGTGGCTTTGTCCACTGTGTGTGTGCGTGTTGTTTTTTTTTTTTTTTTCCTGTTCATTTAATACAATTTTTGAAAATTTTGTTATCCTTAATTCAAATTATTCAGATTGGATTTTGAGAAATTTGAAATTGTTTATGAAAATTATTATGAGAAAATGTGAAGTGTTAATGCAAATGAAATTTTGTTACAATCAATGTGTTAAGAATTTAAAAAGGCATTCAATGAACCAATATGTTCATTGTATTTGTTTCATTAAATTATCTAAATCTGTTCGGCGCACGAGAATGGGAAAGACAATTGGGCCTGTTCTTTTTGGGCGTTTTGAAAACAATTTTTGAAAAATAATTTTATAATGTAAAAAGTGTATTGAAAATATAAAAAGTAGATGCTGAATAGTAAAAAGTTGTATTGAAAATGATGAAATATGATTAAAATATATTAAATTTACTGTTAAAACAAAAATCGTTTTCAAAACAAAACAAAAAGAACATGCCCTTAATATAATAGTTTAAATAATCATATTATTGTACGAACCAAATACATCATATCTCTACTTGTTAACCGTACCCAACAAATTATTTAAAGAGTATACTATAGTTACTTTTCTGATCGAGATGATCCATAATAATTATATGTAACTTAAAAAAATTATGTTACTACAATTTATTTGTAATACTAAAAATCAAACGTTTTAAGAAAACAAATCGATCATGCAATACTTTTGTTATGTACTCCTAATTTCATATTTTCTTTTATCCTTCAACTTATTTTTTAATCATAATTTCACAAATAGCGGAATGAGACTTCTGTAGTACAACATGTACACACTATCTTATTTGGTCGCCGGGAATGAGCTTCGAGTTACTACTATTTAATTTACGATATTTTGTATATTACCTACTTTATTTAAATTAATTTTATGAGTTTAAAAATAAGAGAAGAAAGAAAGTATAGTAAAACAGTTGGATTTTGAATGGTAGTTTTACACGTATGTTGTGTGTTGTTTTGTTAGTCGTCCACTTTTGAGAATGGGAAAAAGACTTTCCAATTTCAAAAATTGTAAAATAATATCCCAATTTGAATTTGACAGAAAAGTAAGAAAGCAGATGAGAACTCTTTGAACACTTCAACGCTGGTTCTCATCATCATTCACGCTTAGATTACTTCTTTATTTTTCCTTTTTTTTTTATAAGGAAAATTTACTAATAAATTAGAAAAATTACTTCTTTATTTTATTAATAAATTACCAAATAGTTTACTAATTTACCAAATAAAGATTTGTAATTTGAGAAAATTATCAAATACGAGTAAATCCTTACCAACTATAAAGGGGCGTTGACTTGTGAATTTCTTCAAACTATAATATTTGTTTGGTAAATTAAAGGGGGTTTCAGTAACTTCGTTTAATTTTGTTGAATTATTATTATTATTATTATTATTATTATTTTTTGTCACTTCACATTTCTGATTGGAATTTAGTAATTTCATCAAATTATGGGATCTATTTAGTGAGATTTTGGTAATTAATACTTATTAGAAGTTTCATCTTAATTGAATGTATAGATCAATAAGATAATAGGTTTCAAATAAAATATTGTTATGCTGTTTCCGACAATTTGAACACAAACCTGTAGTTGGTGCGCACGTATGAATTTTACTCCAAAAGGTATCTTATTTATGTTATAATAACACACTTACTAATTTTAATTTATCATCTGATATATCTCGTATTGAATTTACCTACATATGCATCGCGTGTCAATTTTAACCTATTATGTATCATTTTTAGTTGTTGACGTATAATCATTATGTTAAAACAACAAGTTTTGTTTGTAGGGAATACATATCGATTTTGTTGACAAAAATGTCTTCTACTATGAATAAAATATGTGAATCGACTTTAGGGACCAAAATATCATTGTCTAACCGTCAAACGGTATGATAGAAGACCAGGGGCGGATCTAGGGGTGGGGTGGTCCCGAATCCCTTCAACCCCCTCCTGCACCCTTATTAATAGTGTATGTTTATTTAAAAAAAAAAAAAAAGTTTACACAGTATTTAACTGTCAAAAAAAAGTTTATTCATTTGTTAGACTCCTCCAAAAATTTTAAAACGTAATTTCTGATTTCGTTGCGCCACGTTAGGAGACCCACATTTTTTTTAAGGACTACTTATAGATTTGTCTCCCCACCAACATTATTATAAGTTAGTAACTCAAAACTCATGTAAAGTATTGATTGGTACATGCTACGTGCATTCCTGCCAAGATTACCAAACAGATAGGATAGAATATCAATGTTAATATTTTTTTTTTAGATATAAAAAAAAATGGAAATGCCAACGTTGCCATTTTATGCCTTTTTCCTTCTTATCTTTCTGTATTTGCACCCAAAAAAAAAAAAAAAAAAAAAAAAAAAACATTGAAAGTCTTAAAGAATCCTTATACTATTATCCCTTTCCCATTTACTCTTGAAGTTAACATAGAAGTTTAAAAGTTGTGCACTAGTTCCAATATTTAACATTCATAATTTGGAAATTTAAACATATGACTATTCAATTTCACTCGTGACCCAAAATAAATAAACACGAGAAAAGACTAAAAAAGGTCTCTCATATTATGATAATAATCACTGTAGATACAAAAGTTTCGTAATTAAAGAGCCTCTTAAGATTAAATTTATTAATGAATCATAGTTCCACCAAGAACAATATATATATATAGTTAAAGAAAAAAAAAGGCACAAGTATAATTGCCTCAAATTGGATTTCTCTAGTTTACAATTTTATCCTCCCATCACAAACAACACTTTTTCCCCCTCAATATAAAAAGACAGCGATTTAAAAAATAAATAAAAGTCTTATCAACACACACTTTAAGAAACCACATGAGAGTAAAGATAATTGAAAGAGAACATTTACTCCAACTTTTATTTCCGCGTGAAGGTGAAGCATAGCATGAGTATGAACTATCAAGAGGAAATTCTTTTCAATTTCTTCCTCGTGAAGTATTTATTACTGCAACAAGTTCATCTCGTCGTCCTCCGTTAAAAAAATTCACTTTATATTAGTATAAAAAAAGAGTAACAATAAAAAAAAATAAAAATGCAAGATGTTTTAGCAATTTTAGTCCTTTTCCATTTTTGCGTTAGCAATTTTGGTCTACTATGTTTAAGAAATATGACACTTCGGATCTTTACCTGAAATAAGCTGTCAAACATGTAAGTAATTATCCGTTAATTACCTATTTCACTGCTTATTGTCAGTTTAGTTACATGTTTGACCGCTTATTCTCGGTAAAAATGACCAAAATTTGCAAACGCAAAAATAAAATAGACTAAAATGACAACATAGCGAATCATAACGGATGATGAAAACTGCTATTTATTCATCTTATGAATGTAAGATTGTCTATATATGAGAGACAGAATACACTTCTAAACCACAGGGCAAACTGCAAAAGTAATGTAATCCAGAGGAATAGATATAAAATGAACTGAATTGCAAAATTTATCCAATTCACTTTATTCTGTAGTAATGATGATTACCTTACATCCCGGAGTAATTGAATCAATACACTCATTTCATTCTATAATCTATACTATTTTATGCTATCTTTCCTAAAACTTTCTTTCTTTAACTTTTACCCTTAACTATCCCCTCTCATCACATCAGTTTTGCACAAACAACTGAAACTGAGAAAATAATAATAAGGTGGGAATTCGGAAAGAACTCTTTAATGAGATAAATATATGTAAATGATGTCATTACCAAGGGAGAAATAAAGAGTGGTTCAGTTCAGACTTCAGCTATTCTGATTCTTTGTTCTGCTTCTCATTGCTTTCCGTTTGTTTACGTCGAGGTATCGCTTTCTCAACCTGATTGCCTTTGGTGTAACCTGCACAATCACAACACAAACATGGGGCTACAGTTCAGAAACTGGGAACAAGTTGCAGAAGAGGATGACGATGTTTACAAGGAAAATAAACACTTCTGAACATTCTCACTCATCTAGCACAACAGAAATGTCGAAATTGCAGAAAGAAAGCTCCTAAAGTTGTGTACCCTCTTTCTTTCATCATGAATCTAAAAACTTAAAATAGGGTTACCTCGATCAGTTCATCAGCAGCAACATATCCAATTGCTTCTTCAAGAGTCATCTGCACCAGACAAGAATGAAGTGTAATCACATCGGGTGTTTTTCTTTTACGTAATCAGATCACTGTATATTTTGCTAAATCGCCAACCGAGAGAACCCATTTAAAGTAATTTTTAAAAAGCAGTTATGTTGTCAAATACTTTTGAGAATAATCAAACGACTGTTGATTCACAACTGGAGATGGTTAAGTTGAACTAAAAGCAGCAGACATTTTACGCAGCAGTCACCTCAGCGAGCCTCTTAACTCTCTAAATGCTATAAACTATCAAAATCAGCTGTCTGTGAATTTCCAACATGCGCATTGACCATCTTTTGCTAATGTTTCTTCAGGCGGATCGATTAATTTAACTTTGCTTATTGCGAGCTTTAATTATGGGTATGCGATTTCAGTGGAATTAGCTGTGCCTGTGGGTACTTGATACTCCACTAAAAGAAATGAATATCACATATCATTTCTCATAAAGCTGACTTGGTGGGATTCTATTATTTCACGAAAGAAAGAGCACCAAGTTTGAAGTAGAAGATAAAGAGTGAAGTACGTACAAGGCGAGGTGGAGATAGCTTAACAGTCTCCTCCTTGGCAGCAGCCCTTATATTTGTTAGTTCCTTCATCCTTACTGGATTCACCTGTGATCAGCAACCACAAGGGATTGTTCACATCAAAGGCAAGGTACAGGGAACAAAATTGAAGTTTACTGAGAAAAATCTACTTACATCAAGATCTGTCTCTCGAGAATGTTCACCAATAATCATGCCATCATATGCCTGCACATTGTAGACCAATAAAAAATTATCCAATAATTTAAGCAAAACTCTATATTAAGATTCATGCTGAAAATTTTTCAAAAAAAAAAAAAAAGATTCATGCTGAATACATCGTAAAACCATCCTAACTCTAATTCCTATTTACTTAGTCCTGTCGATTTGGATTTACCAAAGGGTATCACATACAATATCACAAGAAAGTTTCCTTAAGGTAGAAGCATTGTTGAATTTAAATCAGACACTAAACCTTTGATGACCAGAGAAATACCAGTTAAAAGCATCAAAGATCATAACGGTGAGAAATTTAAGAGGCAGGCCTAATGTAAAGCCCACAGTAACACTTATTACTTGTGACCACCTAAGGTTTAGGTCCTAATATAGAAAAAAGAATTAAGGGGAATCAGAAATGAGAAAGAGGATAAGAATTATAATATATCATTTGCCAAGGCAACCTCCATTCCAGCAGTGACAAAGAGTATCCCGCGAGGCTCTAAACTCATCAATGCATAAGCTGTAGTTGTCCCATGGCCCATTGAAACCTGAAACACAGGTGCACAAAAAACATAAGCACTTACTATGGTAAGATGCAGAGGAAGTGGGAAGTCCAACTCCATAGGAGAACTGATATCACAAAGGTAACCAGGCTTAAATAGGAGATAGATAAGTACCAATACTCCCTTTCTGAGATTTCCAAGAGGACCTCGATACTTTTCATAAGCTGCAAATTAACCAGAAATTCAATACTTGAGAAACAATTTAACCATAGAAGCAAACAAAACAAAAACAGTGACTAAGACAAAACAACATCTTAAAACCACGTAGTTTCTATTGACAGTTGACTTGGTGGATGCATGGTACCAAATGCCCACAAAGTTAAAAACCAGTTATATAATAAACTGAGCAAAGAGTGGCTTTGGTGAATAAGACTAAACAACATCTTAAAACCACATTTTTTATGACAGTTGACTTTGAGCATGCATGGTACCAAGTGCCCACAAAGTTCAAACCAGTTATATAATAACCAGAGCAAAGAGTGCCGAAAAACAAACTTAGATGCAGACTAACCTATTAATTATCCATCTGTATCCTCAAGTAAAACTAAACTACATCAGAAATCAAATGTAATGATTCCAAGCTATGATGCACATTTAATTTGTTGAGAAACTCAGGGTATGATACAGATGGTGTTTTCACCATTTATATATTTCCTCCACAACAACCCAAATCCTTTTAAATTAGCTTATAACCATCACATATCCCAAATAGACCATGTACAGTGTTCCAGGATCCAAAATGAGTCGCAACATTAATCAAGAGTGCCATTCAATATTGCCTGAGTTCTGATTCTGTACAATGAAGATAATTTGAATGTATCTACACTGAAGCGAATTTGAACCTATCCACATCAAAAACAAGCAATTGAGAGTATCAAATTACAACACAGAGCACCAACAAAATTTTCAACTCACGGAGAATGATGATACTCAACTAAAGGGACAGCAAATTACTGTATCTTACCTCAATTACCAATAACTTAATACACATCAAGAACAAGTGAAGAGCGAAAGAGATCATACCCATGAAAGCACGGTGCATAAATCCAGTTCCCCGTGTGTCACTGCTGAATACACTTCTGTATCCCACCAATCCCCTGTGATTAGGGAAACAATAACCCACTAAAATACAGATAACAATTCCTTAAAAGTTGCAAAATTTACACCTTACTTACAATTCAAGGGTGTCAAAGGAACCAACTATAAAACTAAAATGACCGAAATCTTTCAACAAAGAATAACCAATGAAACCAAGAAGGCTAACCAGAATGTTTTTCATGTATTATGCCTGAATGCATGAAAACACAACCTTTTTCCCTAGATAAATTGTACAATAATTTATTTATCCATAAAGACTACAACAGAAAGATTTGATAGACTACAGCACAAGGATTTGACAGACTACTACAGGAGTTTTCTATCTGAATTCCTAAATTCTGACAAACTTGCATCTAGGTGGAGGCGAATAGGGCATTGTACCCTGGCAAAGTGGCGACACCAACATCCTTTAGTTGAAACAGACATGTGATAAAAAAAAGTAGTCAAAACAGCCAAAACTATTCCTCCAGTTCAGAAACAAACACACACAATGGGTGAATGCCCATCATGACAAATCCATATGCAGTCTATATTTTCCGATAAGATATAAAGCCAGAAAAAGATCACAAACAGCAAGAGAGTAAGAAGTAAGAAGAACCTTGAAGGACAAGTCAAACAGATTTTAGTTCGGTCAGCATGACCTGGAACTGGACCCATCTCAACAACTTCACAGCGTCTGTGAGAAAGTGCATCCAGAATTAAACCCACATGCTCTTCATTAACCTAGGAATAACAAAATGATACCTCAGTACAAGAGCAGGTTACAGAAGGGAAAGAGAGTTATCAGAAACATTCAATACAGCTCACCTCAATGGTAACTTCTTCAATGGGTTCTAGCTTTTCACCATCCTCAGTTTTGTACCTGAAACAGCAAATTTTAGCTCAAGGCAAGAGAAAGACTACACACAAAGCATTTGAGTACAAATGTTAGAAAGCAATATTAATAATGGATCAAAGGAACAGAGGATTGGTAAAGGATTATGGTATAACAAAGTGTAAATAGAAATTTTCGGAGAGAAATTTGCAGGGCTTAAAAAAGATCTTCCAAAGATTCAATGACTGCAATTATTTAAGATATAAGAAATTTGATACTGATCTCTAATATCTACTGTTCTTAAGTGCAAGAGAAGTCAATATTTATCATAATGGTGGCATATGTTTTTTCTTCTCTTCAAGACATCTCACCAAAAGAGTTTTTTTCCCCTGTGCCATTAGACATCTTTTCGTTGTTTTGCTCTCCACCTGCTCTCTCGTCAACCCAAAAGAGATATTCTTATGCATACATACGTACATAAATACACGTGTATAAATATTTGTATAACACTAAAGAACAAGAGAAGTGAAATATAGAAAGACAGAGATTGATGAATAAGAGAAACTACGAAGGCCCTTCCCAAAAGATAATGAAAGTACTTTTTCCTGATAGAAGGCTAGTTTGACTTCATACAATGAGCGCAGTAAAAAGTTAAAGAGCACCACATTTCTTCCTTTAACAAATAAGCTTTCTTCTTCACAAGGCCCCGGATTTAATTGAGAAATACAGCCATGTTTAGAAGACATGGTACCATAGTTTGCAAGACGGGGATCCCACGTGGGATCGATTTGGATGTAGGATCAGGATTTTGCAAACTATGCATGATACTACCATTACATATCTCCTAGTGGATCACTCCTATGTACAATTACTATAACAGCATTATATAATTTCAAAACAAATCTATTATTGAGTAAAAATATGGGAAAAACATGAAAAGCATCCAAGCATTGAAACAAAAGCTTACATGACTTTAGGTGGTGAGACAGATAGCTCAAAACCTTCACGCCTCATATTCTCAATCAAGATACCTGTCTCAAAAAGAAAATATATGTCTCACATTTGACTACCCATGAGACACCCAACAAGTTGGGTATGGAAAAATGTGTATTGAAAGGTTAAAAACTTGGGCTACCATGAGAATTCAAAAAATAATAACTACGAATTGCACAGACTACTCTTAAAACAACCAAAAAGGAAGTAAGAAAACTCACCTAATTGAAGTTCTCCCCTCCCCTGAACTTCAAATGAATCTGACATGCCAGGTATTACATTTATGGCAAGGTTTGTTTCTGCTTCAGCTAATAGGCGATCCCCAATTTTTCCTCCAGTCAACTGAAATATAAAAGGAAACAACAATATTCATTAATTATTATGAAGACTATGGATCAGCTGCATACATTGTCAGTAGGAATAGATCTAATTCATATCTCGAGAATATAATTACTAAACTGGGTATGGTTAAATACTTAAATCTTGGTCATCCATATACAGTTTTTACTAATTTAGTCAAATTTGAACTTACCTTTTCAAACACCCTTAAAGCAGACTAAATGAGTTGGATATGTTAAAAGTAAGTACTTGAAAGTGAAACAAAGCCATCCCACTCACATGTATACCATCACGTCCAGCCAGTGGTGAGTCATTAACACCAAAGGTCATTGAAATAGTTGGAGGATCAAGATCAACAGTGGGCAAGGCAGTTGTAACCTGCCAAGGAAATGAGAATTCCCAGATTACACATCAAACAAATGAAGGAATCACATATTCCAATCAGCTGCTGAAGACATTGATGGTACTATTGATTTTCTGAGCAACAATATCAAAAGCTTTTACATAGATACCCAAATTAACCCACACGGAATATCCATCAAGTTACTGGAAAGTGACTTCAGATAAATACACATTGCGAACATAAAGATTCTAGTTCTTCACACTAGGAAGAAGTTAGGAAAACAATATTACATAAAAGATAAGAACTGGAAGTTTTTATTTTGGGTTTCAGTCCTACTACGCTGAAATTCAAAACTAGTTTCAATGCAAATCCATTGTCACAAAAATTGAGAGAGAGAGAGAGAGGGTGCAAAATGAACTAAAAATGCAGTTGATGAACTGACAAACCTCCACATTTGCAACTGTGTGGCCTATTGCGGGCTTTGTCAGCCCAGCCATTGACACTATGTCACCAGCACAGGCACTATCAACCAAAATCATGCTTGTACCCTTCTTTTTCATCAGCTTCAGAACCTACAACAAAAAATTTCTTTGTTAATCAGGTCAAGATATATTACCAAGGATATGATAAACCAAAAATGCTGTCTTCAGTATATACAGGAGGGTTCAGGCAGAATCATAAATCCTAAATTGATTCCATAAAGTTCAATTAAATCCCTTCTCATTAAGAAATGTGGGAAGGAAGCAGGCAAAACTGTTGCTCCTTAATAGGGTACAACTTATGAGGCCATGAACAATAAGGCATAAGCAGCAAGGAACCGTACTTAGTATATGTTTAAGAATTTTTGCAAATGTACTAGTGTTACAGAATAGTTTCTGATTACATTATATAGAAAAATAATAATTTAAAGACAAAACTTTTCAAGGTCAAAAAATTCAACCAAGGATTGGAAAAAAATGATATGAACTTCCAACAGAAATCAAGAAAATAATATAGCTAACCTTCCCTTCTTCAATTTTGACAGTACCAGAATCAGTATCACGAAGACCATGAACTTTGTCACCCACACGCAACACTCCAGAATAAATACGCCCAGTAAGAATTCTTCCAAGATAAGAATCTCGTTCCATCATTGAAACCTGAGAAAAACTGTTCAGCATCTTTTTCAAGGTTTCCAAGCAAAAAATAATAGTTGAAGATAATAAAACATAGGAAGCAAAATTATGGAATGAAGGAAGTGAGTGATGCTATCTAAAAGAGGTGTTAAAAAAATAAAAAAAAAAAGAAAGAAGACAACATTAGGTAAAGAGCTAATTCAGGCAATAATATCAGGTTACTTAAAGGTGGTCAAAGAAACAGATGCATGATGAATTTTGTGAAATATGGTTGTCCCTTCCCTTAGATATTTACACCAAATGAAAACATATCCACGCACTTCTTGAACACAGAAAACTAGAGCAAGGAGAACAGAATGGTAACTGTAGTTCTAAATTCTTGTAAGACCTTTTTGCAAGCATTGTTAACTGCCATTGAATTTTAGGTTGCACTGATTTATCATCTTATATATACATATGCTCAACCAATCAAACACAATTTATATGATTGATACACTCCTCCATGACCAACCAGATCAAACAGCAGTTTATTCACACAATATTAATCATGGACCAAATAACTCCAACACACTCCTCCATATTGGTTAGTGCTTTCACCCTAGCAAACCCTCGAAATTGGGAGAAGAAATTCATCTAATTTACACTCAAATATGAGTCTTGCACCTTTCACAGTGTCTCCTAAACTAAACTTTGAGTAATTAGAAGATTCGGCCTTTTCTACCCAATCACTCTGCCACCATTTATTCACCAATTAAGCTCAACAAGGAAATCAATATTATAAAACCCATGAGCAACGCACCATTTGCAAGAGCATTATATATCAAGCTCATTTCCTCTATAATTCGCAATATGTTATGCAGTAAAAAAAGATGTTATCTAGGATTTGGTTTCAAAATTGCACACCGTGCAAATAACAAGATGAAGAGACATAAGGAAGTATTTCAATCCATGAACTTACCTCCAGAGAAAAGCAAAAATCAATAAAAGCTGCAGGTACTAATCTTATGGGAAAATGCAAAGTGAAAGTGTTAACATATATTTGTGTCAGTAAAAGGTGTTCCAATACAAACCAGCATTTGAAAAGGGTCATCAATGCTAGCAGATGGAGGAGGAACATGGTTTATTATTGCATCGAGCAACTGAGACATATTCTTGACATCATCTGCAGGACGTTTCGTGTAGGTAGGCGAAGCCCAACCTTCTTTCGCAGAAGCGTAAAGAACAGGAAAATCAAGTTGCTCCTCTGAAGTTGACAAAAAGCAACAAAAAGAATAAGAAACTATACCAAAAGGTTCAAACAAAATCCAGTATACACATCCATCTTAGAACCAAAATCATCAAGCACCTGAAGCACCAAGATTTGCAAACAGGTCAAAAACAAGGCTCTCAACTTCATTGCACCTTTCCTCTGTAACTGCATACACAAAATAGAAGGTGTTAGGGCCACCACTAGGCCAAAGGGAGTGTCTCTATTGATCTTTCTAGACTAGTTAATAATTATCAACTATCCCATATGTAAACCGATGTATCATTCTGCACTAAAAGGAATGAAAGTATAGGATTATAATGCAAATCAGTTCGTTGCAACAGAATAATTGACCTGGTGATGAATGATTTATAAGTAAATTTAGAGTTGGAGAAAAGGATGCTAGCACCGAATAACGACTACAGAGAAGAGCTTGTAGTTATTGCTACTTTAATCATACCTCCGGAAAGGTGGTAATAAAAATTCATACACTTAGCAGGTCATGAGATGAAACTTATGCAATTCCTTTTTCAAGTTTCCTGAAAAGTGGAAAGAAGTGATCTTGCCTGCTGCCTGCTGGTAGTAAAAATGATATATAGAAAGCCCTTGTATCAAAAAGTATAAAGGAAAAAGCACTTAAACCACAAAAATATGTCACTGACAGAAAACATATATACATTTATCAATTTTCCAAAAATGGTAGTAAGAGATCAAGAAAAACACATTGAGGAAAACCTAGAACAATAATTATTAGCTTGACCAGTAAATTTCACGAGAAAACCACTTCAGCACTGGGATAGTCAACTTTTTCCCATATGTAAAAACTTAGAATGAATTCCATAAAAGACACAAACTTAATTAAAATAAGAACATCTTCTGATGTTATACCTGATGGTCGGTCTACTTTGTTCAGAAGAAGAATGGGACGCAGTCCATACTTTAATGCTTTGGCAAGTACAAACTTAGTTTGTGCTAGTGGACCCTCACCAGCATCGACCACTAAAATTGCACCCTCAACCATGCCAACAACTCGCTCAACCTAGATAAGGGAGAAAAGAACGAGAAATGTAATTTGTTTTGGGCAAAAAGCATATATCTATATACTACTTCAATATGAGAGTGGTCGCAAACTAATGTTTGCTCCATTTATTTTTTCATGGTTAATACTTTT
This sequence comes from Leptodermis oblonga, assembly GCA_016801395.1. NCBI lineage: Eukaryota > Viridiplantae > Streptophyta > Magnoliopsida > Gentianales > Rubiaceae > Leptodermis > Leptodermis oblonga. The sequence continues at coordinate 10,796,840 of CM028758.1, read as the reverse complement.
GTCTGTCCAACATATTTTCATGATCTGAAATTTAAATAAATGAAAAAAACAATCCATTCCACCCAACAATATTACCTGCAGAGCAGAGAATCTAAGAGTAACAGAAAACAATACATTGAAGAATATTTGTGGAAGTAACAGCTTTCAAGGACATGACTCTTTTTTGTCCATAATTACTCATAATATTGCATAAGTTGCACATGATGGGTGGGGGAATCATCTTCATTGCACTGCCTAATATATGTGAAGCACTATCATGCTAGTCTTTCAGTTTATGGCAATTCATCACTCGAGGCAGTCATACTAACTCAATACTACAAAACTCAGTTACTTCTTATGGTTTAAACAACAGGATATAATTTTGGAACTACTTGTTTTATAACCAAAGCAAACTAGGCATCATCTTATACAAAACGTTTTGCTCAATAGAATTGCTTTATAACCAAAGCAAGCCAATAAAGAAAGTATCAGGAAGGCAAACATAAAACTTCTGCATCAAGCAAGCATGAATGTCTCCATATTACAGTTTTTGCGATTGACACATTTTGCATGCAATAAAACTTGTTGCTTCATTTTTCCAAACAAAAACAATTCTCAAAATCTCTACTGGATCCTCATTAGTTATCTTGAAAGGTACCATCAGTTTAATTACATCAGCGTGAAACAAATTTCTCAGAAACACAAGCAAAGGTGAAATACAGTAATTAACAATGCATGTCAACAATATGGCAAATACCAGCTACTGCACTAATAACAATATACTAACATCTTTTGCTTCTTCAACTATCTTGAACCCTGATGTGACTAGTTAAGAGAACCTTAACACCACAATTATGCTCAGTTACTTCTATATGTTGCTTCAGTCACAATCACAAAAAAGTCAAACAAAATAAAGTAGTTTACAATGCTAAGAATCCTCATAAGCAGCATACTTCACCACCAAAATCTGCATGTCCAGGAGTGTCAACCATGTTAAGCTCATTTTCCTTCCATGAAATTGATGTCACCTGCAAATAATAAATAATATAAAAATAAAAATGAAAAACAGAATCATTCCCCTAAAAATGCTTTTGCTACAGCAAGAGAGTTGAAGAACAGAGTAATGGACCTCAACATCAAGAAAAAACAGGGGAGGGTAGTTTAATAGTCACTCCAAAACATGATTGTTCAATCACCCAAACTATATAATCAACAGCTTGCTTTAAGTGGCTTAATTCCTACGGAGGGTAGCAAGGTTGGATATGTTAAGAAACACCAATGTCGTGTAACTGAAATATGGTGAAGTAGAAGTCAGGTGAACTACATCAAATAGTCCAAACAATCTATAATTTCATTCTGGCTCAGAGAAAAATACCTTAATGCAGGATTCATCAATCTACTGCCAACCTATATACCAGGTAGCAGCTGTAAGTCCGGCCTTTTTGTCATCATTGCCAGTCAGCAGACTATACAATGTCTATTTTACCATGAATACTACAAAACTCACTGAAAATGCTTCACTTGCACTTCTAAGTACCCAGAACCAGAAACACAAGCCAGCCCTAATATATCCTTATGTTGATCTAGACCAAAATAGTCCAAACAATCTATAATTTCTATAATTTCATTCTGGCTCAGAGAAAAATACCTTAATTCAGGATTCATCTATCTACTGCCAACCTATAGACCAGGTAGCAGCCATAAGTCCGGCCTTTTTGTCAGCATTGCCAGTCAGCAGACTATAGGATGTCTATTTCACCATGAATATTACAAAAGTCATTGAAAATGCTTCACTTGCACTTCTAAGAACCCAGAACCAGAAACACAAGCTAGCCCTGAGATCCTTAGGTTGATCTAGACCTAAATAGTCCTCAAAATTTCGCGCAAAGATATGCAGCGTCTCTTTTCCCTTTTCTTGAGCATCTATAGTGAAACATTTTACCAGTCGCTTAACATTAGCAATTGGTGAAACCAAAGTCTTACCCAGCCCAGCATAATGGATTCATAAGTATGCTAAACTTTGTTACCGTTTCAGCATACACATTTTTTACTGCAGTAATGCCCTAAGTCCTTATCCCTCCCTGGTATCATTAGCTAACTCTTTTAATCAGCTCTTGCAATCATAATGATTGATCTTCTTTTTTTCTTCCTATAAAGCAATAAAGAAAGAAACTTCTCTATCATGAAAGACATAACCATTCACTACAGTCATCCCACACTGCTGATTATAATTATTAAGCATAACCCACAATGTAAGAATACACCCTAAGACGGAAAATGGTACAATACCACATAAGCAGGAGGGGAAAAACGGAGGAACCATCCATCCCATAAGCAAGTAGCACACTTTATGCATTCCAGTGTTAGAACATGCGGAAACTTTGATGATTTAATCTATTCTCCAATGAAATTATCATATTGTAAACAAATATGCTAAAGATGGTACAAAAAACAAACTCTCCGAAATCAAAATTGATAAAGTGCTAAAAGATAAAAATACACAGGAGAACTAATCAAAAACTGAAAAACTGGAATGCTGTTATAAACTAATAAATTACATAAAAGCATAAACCTTGGAAGATATAGTAATCCCACGCTCGCGTTCCAGACTAATTGAATCCATGGCGCGTTCATGGGGAATGTCGGCGCCGCACTGTCGAAGTAGCCGATCCATGAGTGTAGTCTTACCGTGATCGACATGGGCAATCACCGCCACGTTTCGGAGTCGGCTGGGGTCCAGCGCGCCGCCGGTAGCTGAAGCTGCCGAAGGTGTACTGGTAGCCGTAGCTGCAGCCGAGAAGCTGCGTAATATTCCGGTGGGGCGAATAAATTTGCTAGAGGCATTATTACTGTGGAAACACGAAGTGGAGGAGGAAAGGGACTTCTTGGTAGCCGATGACCAGAGGGAACGAAGCAGTGGACCGACCATTTCCGACGGCCGGCGCTGGTCGGGGAAGAAGAGATATTTTCGGGGGTTTAAGAAGTGGTCTCAGGACCGTCAGTTCACTTCTCAAATCCGAGTTTAGGGTTTTAGACTTTCTTGGAAAATAAAATAAGATAAAAATACAATATGTCACTCCATCCGCCTAATTTAAGTAGTTCATTTTGTAAAAATGTACTCCTTCTATTATAATGGTTCATCTTTATTTAAATACAACTTATTATGAATGTCAAGGTATAATACTTAAAATGCTTAATTTGTTACCATTTCTTCCATTTATATCCTTACTTAAAAATTAAGGACTAATTGTAAACCACACATAATTATATTAATAAGGGTAAAAGGTGTAAAAAAATATTAAAAGTGAACTCTTCTAATTAAACAAAAAATATTTGTCAAACTAGACCCTTCTAATAGAACGGAAGGAGTAATTTGACATTATATATTTCATTTGTACCCTTAGTCATAAGTAATGATCAATAATAGATCACACTTATGGATGGTAGGTTTGATAATGAAGTAATGGAATTATAAAAAATATGAGTATTTGATTGGTGGGTTTAAAAATGAGTTTTTAGAAATTATACCCAAATAATTATACTTTTTTTGAAGAAGAAGAAAAAGAAATATTTGATTCTCAATAAGAGTCATAATCTATTACATCCAGGTGAAATAGGAATGAACTATTCTCATTAAAGTGGAAATGAAAAATTACACCGAAATGAGAGGACATAATGAGTCTTACCCTCATAACGCAAAATGTACAAGATTCTTGTGTGTTGTGTATGCAAACCATGATACATAATACAATTTCGCAACAATAAAGGCTGTGTTCTCTTCTGGCCTGTATTTGGGTTGATTGTTCTTGGGTTTTGCAGGTGTTTCTTTGGATTTTTTTTTTTCAGGAAAGGCGGCTGGGCTGTAAAAAGTATTAACTACTTTTTGACTTAAATAGTAATAATTGATTCTTTCTCCTACTGTAAAAGAAAAAGCAACAGAATAGCCATTAACACCTCTGTCATCTTCAACGAGCAGATTGAATGCTTCCATAAACTGTGTGAAATCCTCCCGGCAACCACCCGTGAACCTTTACACCCCCTATCTCTGCGTCTGACCTCGACCCTTCAGCGACAGAGCCCAATTCAGTTTTCCAATTAATTTTCGCAATTGATATGTTTATTGGTCCTCATGTTGTCAGTTCATCAATGGATTTCTCCATACTTTGTGACATTTTTTTTGTAGTTATATACAAATTTCGAGTTTCTCATCTCCGACATCGGATACTTTCTTGTTTGTTGACAGTTGAGTTTTGAAAAAATAAACCACTTGTTTTTCAATGGATTTATGTGTAGCTATTGCCCTGTGTGGTACCTCTTCCAAAACATATTTTTTTGGAGAAAAAAGGTGAGCCCCACACTCAAAATGCGTATAGAAATCAAATTTTCACACACATTTTGAGTGTGGGGTCACTTTTTTCCTCCCAAAAACATATTTTGAGAGAGGTACCACACAAGGCCTATGTCTTCACAAGTATTAAAATCTTTGAAGGGATTATAAATAAAGGCATTTTGACTACCGTGAACTTGTTACTTGGACATATATGAGTTAAAAAGCTTGACTTTCTGTAATGGAAATGAGTACGCAGACTTACATCAAAATAAGTTGTTTTATGCTATTACAGTTGCTCGAGAAGCAATTATAGAGCTTCTTATTTTTTGATTTCATCGTTAAATATACCAAACTCATCTTTTTAAACAGATGCATAACATGAAAATCTTTTTAGTTTGTAGTGAAGTAATTGTTATATCCTGAACAAAGGCGTGACTTTTCTTATTTCTGAAAAAAGTTGAATGACAATTTTTGTATAAAGGCAAATGCCAACAAGAGGAAATCTTACCTTGCTTTTCATCTTTTGGTTCCAATGTATTCAGGTGCACCATATCTTTCTACATTTGCTCTACTAAGGTATGTCTCATTGTTTACATTGTGATCTGGTCAGGTAATGGTTGGGTGAAATTATTGGTGTATTTCATTACCAAACCTTAGGAATTCAATTATGATGATTTAAGAGAATTTTAATGATTTCTGATCTGTTTACCCTAACTGCTTTGTGGGAGTTTTTCAAACCTATTATCTTAATGACCTATTATGAAGTTGTTTGAGTTTATGTGTAATTATGAATAAAAAATTCTTAATGGGATCTATACACATCTGTTGTGATTGATATTGTGTAATCAAAGGCACTGGAATTGGTCCTGTGAAGATGTTTGCATGCCTTAATTGATTATTTTTTTTGGGTTAAAGTAAAACTATAACCATAAATTGTGGGCATAGTATACTGTCCTATCAGTGTTGATTTCGGCAGGTTGTACCCTTCAAAAATATAATGAAGATAACAATATTAAGGTATGTTCTAGTTTGGAAAATGAGGCACATGAAGTGCTTAAATGATTTTTGTTAGGGTCAGAATTTAGGGGATACTATTATAAGGAAGAATTAAGGAAGAAGAAGAATAATTAGAAGGGAGAAAGATGAAGAATCAGACGAGAATTACTTCATAGAAGGGAAAATAATTAATACTTGACCCTTAACTAAAACAAGTTAAGCCTATTTATACTAGTCTCCTAACTCTAACCTCTCAAAGAAAATACGTGGAGTAACTAACCTATAATTAAGGAAATAAACAACATGGAACCATAAACAAACTCACTCCTATAAACTAGGCAACATGGCCACTACCAAATATAATGGACGGTTAACATATTCAACTCCATTAAAAAGATATGCACGTATCAATTTTTTGTTTGCATATGTTGGGCTTTGTAAACCTTTCTACGAACAGTTGCCTTTCCACTTGAATAT